>JAKZAO010000012.1:25294063-25655410 GCA_023053555.1 Branchinecta lindahli
TATTGTCTTACGCAACAACCAACATCGAGCACGAGCAGAAATAAAAATGAAAGAAGACACAAGAAATATTCTCCAACATGAACTTAGTGTATGGTGACATTCAGAAGTCAGATGATACACTGCTAATTACTTAATGCTGATTCACTCTGCTCTTGAAAAGAAATTAAGATCCCTGGCCTCGCGGAACCACGTCCAGGTGGTGAGCAAAGAGGTTAGTCACTTGCGAGTACCAACACGAAGGAAGTGAATGTCTCTGCGGTTTTCTCAGTGTTCGTGAAAATTTTCGTGGGAGGAAAAGGTTGCTGATATCACGATACACAAATAGAAAATGGCACGAAGTAGAAACAGCGGATTTTTAGGCCTCTTTAATGTGGGATTAATTTTTGTAGGTCAGCTGACTGTTATCACGGGTCCGGTCTGCTCTGGAAAGTCCTTAATCCTCTCGTCGTTACTCGGGGACGCAGAGCCGTCTGACGGAAAGATTTTCTGGTGCGAGCCCAACTTGAGTCTGTCCTTTGTCTCCCAAAAGCCTTGGATCATGAGTGCAACCATCCGTGATAACGTTTTGTTTGGACATGCCTTCAGGCAGAAAAGATATGAAAAGGTAAGTACGGGGTTCGATCTGTTGCATCGTGTTGAACCAATCACAAGTTCATGGGCCTTTTAGGAATCAAAGCTTCTACAGAATGCTGAGTTGTCAAGTGTTTGGCACCTTGCCCAGGTGCCTTATTCTTCGAGGATCGTATCCAGATGCTGAGCAAAGGGCCAACATGAAGGAAGGTATGATAAATAGGTGAGGGATTGTAATGTCTTCTTTTCCTGAACTTCGTAGGAGATCATCTCTTTCAATCCAGACAAGGATACTTGCTTCGGACAATCCGCCCCTTCGGGGGCTTTCTGGGCCGCTTTTTCGGCTATCTCTGCCACTTTGGCGGACTTGGTCTGGTGAGATTTATACACAACAAACTTGATGTTCAAGCACCTTTTTTTTAATGAAAATAATAAAATAATAAATAATAATGTACACGCTAACAAGGCGAAGTAAAAACAAGAGCTGGAAGCTCATATGGCACTTGCAAGGCTGGGTCAGAGGATGAAAGTAGGAATTCGTCAATTGGTGGGTTTCTTTTGATCATTTGTAAGCAAAACCCTTGAGATAAGAATGATCATGGGTCCTTGGAAATCACGAGACTGTATCGTTTGGCAATGCATTTGGCTGTGCGCACTTTAAGGGCGCCAGAAAATCATCTGTAATCAAAACTCTTGAAGCAAAAAAGATGGTCACCAGGAGCACGAAAATGTATATTTTACTCAAAAGTATTGTTTGTACTTTAAGGAATTCAGTTGTAAGCAAACCCCTTGAGGCAAAAATGATCATGGGCTCATAGGGATAACGAAAATGTGTATATTGTTTAAAAGTATTTTTTGTACTTTGCGGTTAGCATTAGTACTTTAAGGGATGGTCGGATCTGGGAACTAACTATTTCTTAGCCAATCATGTCAAGTCACTAATTTTCAAGCCAAGCTTCGTCGTCCTAGCATGTCCGGAAGTACCTTAACTTGCGATCACCGGAATTCCGGCCCCCCCCTAACTCCCCCACAATACACGAATCCGGTCCGGTTCTGTCACTGATCTACATAGGGCTTGTGCTTGTTCTTCCCACCAAGTTTCATTCCGATCGCTCCACTCCAAGCATGTCACAAGGTTTCCGGACCCCCCTCCAACCCCCCCAGCTTCATCGGATCCGGTCCGGACTTGAAATGGGACATCCGAGACATGTGGTCTTTCTACATATCAAGTTTCATTATGATCCGATCACCCGTTCGGAAGTTATACATACCTTAAGAGTCCGGATTCCCCCTCCCTCCAGTCCCCCCACGATGGTCGGATCGGGAAGCTGACTGTTTCCAGGTTAATCTGGTCGTGTCCCAGATTTGCCTGCCAAGTTTCATCGTCCTAGCCCACCTGGAAGTATCTTAACTCCGTATGACCGGAATTCCGGAACCTCCCTCCAACCCCCCAACCAGTAAACGAATCCGGTCCGGTTCTGTCAATGATGTACCTAGGGGTTGTGCTTGTTCCTCCCACCAAGTTTCATCCCGATCGCTCCACTCTAAGCGTTTAACATGATTTCCGGTTCCCCCCTCCGACCCCCCCACATTAATCGGATTCGGCTCGGACTTGAGTTGGGACATGTGAGACATGGTGTCTTTCCAAATATCAAGTTTCATTAAGATCCGATTACCCGTTCGAAAGTTATGCATGTCACTAAATTCCGGCTCCCCTCCCTCCCCCCCACGATGGTCGGATCGGGCAAGTGACGATTTCCAAGTTAGTTTGGTCGGGCCCCTAATACGCCTGCCAAGTTTCATCGTCCTAGCACATCTGGAAGTACCCTAACTCGCGATCACCGGACTGACCGACCGACGGAAAAGTGATCGGTATATGGCACTTGGCCGGAAGGCAAGTGCCATAAAAACAAAACACAAAGATATAAACCATACTGCAACTGGTGGATGAAGTCGCACGTTTGGTGATCACAGTACTATATATGGATCGCCCGAAAATTAGCAAAGCGATTTTTTTTTGTTTTTACGATCGCAACTTTGTTTTTGGGATCCAGTTGGGAATCCCCGAAATCGGGTAGAGTGTCGAAATGGGGGTAAAAAAACAGGCTGGATCAGGATATTTTACTTTTTTGTTCCTGCCGTACTGATATTCGACCGGAATCCGGCAGAATCCTGAATTGTGTCAATCCTTATAATTGCTTGATAGCGGCGTAAGCTGACATGTTGAATCGATCTCTCTGCTGTGTTTTCCTGCTTGGCTGATCCTACCGACAGAATCCGGCAAAACTGTGAATTCGGAAAACAAAAGAAATAATGGAATTACTTTATGGATCTGAAAATATAAAAGACCTCATAGTCTGGATGAAGAATTCCGATAAATATTCCCCATTGGGATCCCATCGAAACTTTTGGTCTTGTTCTGGCTTGAGGCTGAAGAGGGCCCTTGCCAAGAAAGGCCGAAATATTGCTAGAATAAATCTCAGCTGACTTCTCCGTTTAGCGCCAGAAAATTTGATTCTCTTGTCAGCTTTTGCTGAATATACCATGTTCCAGGTGTTGTCAGCATGCTGCCTGGATAAGGACTTGGAAGCCTTACCACAAGCAGACGAGACTTGGGTTGCTGAAAATGGAGACAACATATCTGGAGGTCAGAAACAGCGGATAGCTCTGGCCAGAGCAGTTTACTCAAATGCCGATATCATCCTATTGGTAGGTAAACTGATGCGAACAAAGGCAGAGTAGACGGTAGTCAAGAGCTGCGGCCGACGGGCCAAGCTAGTTCACGCGCCGGTCTTAAACAAAACTTGCAAGCGGTTCCGTTGTCGCCCCCGCCAGGCAAAAGACAAGGAAAGAAACTGAGCCTTTATTTCCTTTGGTATCACTGAAGAGAAGACAAAGACAAGAACTCCTTCTCTCAGCAACAACCAAACACCGAATATCGTCTTCGGGAAATACTTTGTGGGTGCTTATACCGCATAACTATTATTCTACTGATAGGTACAAATGGTACAACACATTGATACGCCCAAAGACGGAGTAAATGGTAAGTTTAGAGACTTCGGACGGGTAAGTCCATGCACTGGTCGCAAAACGTAATTGAATGGTCGTCATCGTCAGCCCAAGGCATGATCTCCGAAGACTGGGTAGATTCCTGAAGATAGCTATGACCCACCGTGAACTATTTTTATAGATGTTGATTTTTGGTTTGTTTTGGAGTGTATGATATTTTGTTTTTTGTTTTTTTTTTATGTTTCCCGCCATGGCCCTTGGGCTTTTTTGGGATTAAATTCATTCATTCATTCATCCATGGAAAGGGGCTAAACGTCTCTATCTGCTGACTACAGGACAAAAGTGCGCGAGGATGGACCTTACCGTGTTGTTCGCCCTTTTAACAAAAGCCATATGGTGTGGTCGCTGCGGCTAAGTTAGTTTAGTATATAGGCCAAGTATTTAAGTGTATTTTTTCCGCCTTGTGTCCTGTGGACGCTTAATGGGTTACAAATAAAATTCATTCATTCATTCTGCTCTTTCGTTCACACACAATGGTGTTCAAAAGTGTTTCTTTTACTGGTGCTAACACACCGTGACATACTAAGTAAAACACTGACTACAAAAAATAAGAATGTCATATGTGTACACTGACAGTTTTTACGAATACACGCTTCCAGGGATTGCTCACGCCTCACTTTCTACATAGGCTAAGCCTACTTGTTGTTCTCTAGGTAGCCCGGCTATTTGTTGCAGTGAATAAACAGTTTGATGACGTAGTGTAGGGTGTAACTCGTACTCGCTAACACGAGCTTTCGCACTAACCGACAGTGGACTTTTTAAGGGTCGCTGAGCAAAATGTACACAAGGCTACCCTATTTTGTGGTATCGAAAAAATAGTAAAAAAAAGTTAGAAATAATGAAATTTATCAAGTTGTGGTGAGCTTAGCTCCTACGTGCTAACCGACTTCTTTCTTTATTTTGCTTTTTTTTTTTTTTTTAGCTAGAAAGCTACACTGTTGAGAACTAAGTAAACAGACTGAGGGACAAGTGCAATACTTTTTTGGTATAAGCAAATCATAGCTTAATCATATAAGATGATTAAGCTGTGAAACAAATAGACAAATCAACGAAAAATCTTAGAGCTTCACGTATGCTAAGAGCTGTGATAAGCAAATAGTTACAGTTTCGGGAAGGATGGAACGGTCAGCGTAGTAACTTTTCATGGGGCTGCAACGAAAATAGTAACTAATAGTTACTGTTCTTAGAAGGGTGGAACGTGCTCTAAATCCCCAGCAGGCCAGTTTAAACTGCCAACGGTCTTCTTCTTCTTTGGCTCGTTGGACGACTGCAATGGGAGTTCCACTTGGGTCTTATCTATTTTTTGGGAGTGGGGTCAAAAATAAGTTACACTGAGTCTTCTAGTTTCAGGTCGTAAATAAGACGGAAAATGCTATTAAATATAGCTTTAGCACCACTAATCTGAATATTTAGATCACCACTAAGCGAAATTAACTGTTGGGTTAATTCACAACTGGGAAAATGCATCTTTAACTTTTTGTTGGATTTGTCCCAGATTGTGGCATGAGAAAAGGATATGGTCCAAGGTCTAACCACTAGAAAAGGGTTACACCTTTTTGTCCTTCCATAATTTCTCCTTGTTTTTGTCAGGATGATCCACTATCCGCCCTGGACCCTGAAGTGAGTCAAAGGGTTTTCAACATGGCTATCATGGGTCTTCTTGTCAACCGAGGGAAGGCGGTTGTTATGGCAACGAACGACATGAGCGTCGTCAGGACAGCACACAAGGTAGGAGCGAAAGGGACTTCTGTTAAGGGGTTGTTAATGCGTGTCGACCATCTCTCCACTCGTCTTCTCGTCATGCCTTCAAACGGGAACCGACCACACTGACAGAAGCTGCTAGATGCGCTTGAAGATCTTTGAAACGCAACGGGGCGCTTCTACATAAACATGCACAAAGATCCTTGAAACGTAACGGGGCGCGTCGATTGACCTGTCTCACTCCCAGCCGTGCGCCATGAAATCAGGATATTGACCTCTGCCGTATAGGCCGTCCGCGTCATTAGCTCACCCCAGGGCGTAATCACTCCTGGTTTGAACAGGGAGTTGAATGCGGGTGAACCAGACATTGCAAATGTGAGATTGTTCCTGTATAAGCCTCTTTAAAGGACACCTCGTACTAATTTACTGTTTCTGTTCCAATAGTTTAAAATAGCTGCTGATACTTGGCTTTGGCTGTTTTAAGCCTTTGTTCAGACCCGTTGACTTCTAGCAAAAACTTGGACAAAATTTACGTAATAGTTTTTTCTGACGAAAAAGCTTCTCGTAAATTATCGTCAGGAGTATGATAAGAAACGAAAAAATCCAAACTAGGCAAGTGTAAAACTCAGTGTGGTGTCTTTATGGGGTTTAGGATGTAACGGGATGAAAATCGTGTCTTCGAGTTTAAGAATGGACTGAGCGCTTACGGAAGTCACATTAGAATTATAAGTACGACGGGTCCTTTGGGCTTTCATCAGAATTTGCTAACACTAAACAGTTCATAGCAAAATAGTACTAACGAGTAGCGCCAAGACCTATCCTTTCCATGTTCGAAAACGGACCTTACTGGTAGCGCCACCCACTACGCTCGCAATATTTAAAGTGAGACAAACTTGCGGGTTTAAAAAAACATCTAGTACAGCTAAGACGCGGCCTGCACATGTCGAGGAAACAAGGGAGGTTGTATCTTTGAGTAGTAAGACTATTCTATACGATAAGTAACTTACCGATTTGGACTGTCCATTTTGGACTTACCATTTTGGACTTCCATTTTAGACCGACTCGGTTTTTTGACGAAATGTGGTTTGGCAGAGTCCCAAAAAAATTTTGAGTCGGTCCAAAATGGAAAAGTCCAAAAAAGGATGAGTGACAATGCCAGGAAGTGGGAAAGTGACTTCTGCGGTTGGGCAGGATCCGATTACGCTAAAAGCCGGCTTGCACTCTGATTTTGAAGTCAGTAAGTTGCAGCGGCTTTTTTCAACTGCATGACAGAGTACCTCGAAGATAACGGCACACAGTAAAATGCTCAGAGGTGTTGGCGAGCGTGAGAAAAGTGACAGTTGATCCTGGGGTGTAGTCTTTTTTTTGTGCCCTAAATTCCTTTTTTTCCTCATTTTTAATAAATTTTATTCCAAAACGTAACCAACTGTACAAAACTTTGTCTTGTCACTGCAGAACAGGGACAATGGTTTTAAACTCTAGTTTCACTCCGTAACGCCGTGCTAGTCGTTTTTCCAACAGATAATCGTTCAACAGGAGGTTGCTCGAATATTTGTCCATAATTTGCCTGTACGATAGTCCACTGGACGAGGCAATTAGGAACCACAGACAGTGCAGTCCACAGCTCATTGTCTGTTTAGATTGCACTTGCTTTCTCACGTGTTCCAAGGATTTTCCGGTGGACCGTACGAATTGCATAAAATGAGGCCCAAAGTATGATATGGCATAATTTAAAGGATCATGATATTTTACTTTTCGCCTCGTAATATGGAAGCAAACCCAGTGACCCATGGGTTCCTTCGAATCTGACGTCAGCGTATTCGCAATGACCAGCGTCGGATAGGCTATAAACTCAATTGATTGTAGCTGGTCGGCGGCAACCACATGCTTATAGAGTCCTTTTGTTATGTGGCAGCGGTTAAGAACTCGTAGTAGTTGCATTGAGTCCATTTTACTAAAAGCACTTTCCACTCAAGGAGATAGGTCGGAACTGACAGCTCGATCCGCATGAGTCCTTTTTTATCCAGCATAAGATTTGCTCCAGTTCAGGTCGATAACTAAACGAAAATTGATCCTTTGTGTTTTTGTAGTAAAACCTTCCCTATGACTGAGAGTCAAACAATTTTTTTTTTGGATTTATTTATTTTCACCTCAAAACATCTAAAGACAGCACAATACAGTGACATAGATACTCAATAAGACAGAGACATTTCACTACAAACTTCATTTAAACACTTCATTTTAAGTATATTGAACTTGACGGCATACAAAGTACTTAGAACACTCTCACTGACGTAATCATTGACCAACAGATGGTCCGAAAATAAATTGACAATCGAATGAAATGAACATTTACGCATACGAAGCAACATAAATAATAATGCGTGAAAACCACAGGACTGCGTCATTTCATGCTGAATCTGTCGGGATCGACTAAAAAGAGGCACGGCACGGCACGGCATGGTGCAGGAGGCACGCCTACTAAAAAGAGGCACACGTACTAAAAAGAGGCACGGCATACTAAAAGAAGGCATGCCTGCACCAGGAGGCATGCACCGTCTGTGCCTTTTTTTAGGACCCGTTATCTGGCGTGCCTCTTTTTAGTACCCGAACGACTTTGCAGTAAAAAAGGGGTTCTATAACGTGCCTTTTTTTAGGACCCTAGAACACGGGCCCTGCGACCGTTTTCTGGCGTGCCTCTTTTTAGTACTCGTTTTCTGGCATGCCTTTTAAGGACCCTTTTCTGGCGTGCCTTTTATTAATACTCGACTTCTTTGGGTTATAAAAGGTGGTTCTATAACGTGCCTTTTTAGGACCATTTCTGGCGTGCCCTTTAAGGACCCTTTTCTGGCGTGCCTCTTTTTAGTTCTCGTTTTCTGGCGTGCCTTTTTAGGACCCTTTTCTGCTGTGCCTTTCTAGGAAAATTTTCTGGCGTGCCTTTATTTAATACTCGACTTCTTTGGGTTATAAAAGGTGATTCTATAACGTGCCTTTTTAGGACCATTTTCTGGCGTGCCTTTTAAGGACCCTTTTCTAGCGTGCCTTTTATTAATACTCGACTTCTTTGGGATATAAAAGGTGATTCTATAACGTGCCTTTTTAGGACCAATGTCTGGCGTGCCTTTTTAGGCCCCTTTTCTGGCGTGCCTTTTATAAATACTCGACTTCTTTGGGCTACAAAAGGTGATTCTATAACGTAGCTTTTTAGGACCCATATCTGGCATGCCCTCTTGATCTTGTTCGGGTTAACGAAGGGGTTAACCCGGGTTACCGAATCTGTCTCCTATTTTGAGTAATATTTTTAAAGCTGGATATGTAGGGGGCTGTAGTTTTCCAATCTCTGAAATCCTTCCCAAACGAGCAAAATACTTCTATCCTTTTGCTGGAGTATAGGATCATCGATATCCAGTGACCGTAAACCTGCTCGGACGTAGCCGTGTTCGCCACAATTAAGGCAGGATAGCTAGAAATCTGTACTCTATGCAGCCAATCAGCGGGTAGGCAGTGGAAGTCGAGAAGCCTCGTGACAGGATCATCTTTTAAGACCTTCAACACTTGCTGTGTATCCATCAAGGAGCAATGGACATGAATGGTATGTTGTCAGGTGTTATTTCTAGAACAGTCTCGTAAAAGCCAAGAACAATCAACGTGGTTGCATCGGCTAAGCCTTCACTGAAAGTGAGATCAAGGCGTAATTGTCCACTTCTAACAAGGCTCATATCAGGGCCACCACTGATGTCAAAGGCCATGACCGCTCGTCCTTTTATCCACTTTTCGTAAGAGATACCATTCTCAAAGAACTGCTCATCTTGACCAAGGCACTTCATTGACATCTCGTACAAAAGTCGGTAGTTGCTTTCAGTAAAGTTCATGGTATAAGCTGGCTGGCCATTAATTTGGAGCTGCAGGCTCTGCAGGTTATTGAGTTGAAATGCAAATGGATTTTCTGTAAAAGCTCCTAGCTGACCAGCCGACTTGACCATCATAACAGCAAGCTTGGATGGCAAGGAGTTTGATGGTGTGACGTCATTTTCGGAGAACGTTAAAGATCCTTTGGACATGTTCCTTGCCATGCTCATGATTTTTGGAAACATTAGTTTAACGTTGTTCCCTTGGCTGCGAAGACGCTCAACGGCTAAGCCAAGGCTTGGGATGACATTCACTTTCTTAACGTGCATGACGCACTGCTGAATGACGACCTCTCCATCAGGTGATGTATCTAACATTTTTCTTAGAAGGAATTTACTAGGCGACGGGAACAGTTTGACTTCTATTCTCACATTCGGTGGCAAGAATTGACCAATCTGGAAGAATTCGTGAGATGGTCTTCCAACCAGGTGAAGTATCTTGGTAGTTGCAGTTTGTAACTCGCTGTCCAAGTTGTTGTCTTCTTTATGATGGTAGCCTACTCCACTTCCTCGAACTTTCTTTGTGCCAAGAGGGGTCATGAGCTCCCAGGACAACATTGAGGTGTATGCAGACAAGTGGTTGCCGTTTGATATCAGTTGATCATTCATGAATACTTGCACGTTTTGGAATAGAGCATTCAATACTCCATTTTCGTAACATAGTCTGTCGTCCTCTTTTGCTTGTTCTTTGTTGACGACAACTTTAAGTTTTACTTCAAGAAGTGTGTTTCTCAGGTCAACAAAATTGGATTCAGTTGCTTGGAACTTGAAGTGTATCGGCGATCCTGGGGTTATAGGAACAATTGGGTAGTTGGGCTCATAACGACTGTCCTTAACAGAGACATCTACTGACGGCGACGAGAAAAGAGAGATTGCAGACGAAATGCTTGGAACAGCATCTTCAGAGGGTAGGTAGCTCATTCTAGCTCAAAAAAGTCTTTCTTCGTTCTCTTTGCCTTTGCCTTTTTACGTGTTTCCTTGACCTTTGCTGGCATAAGACTAATCAATCGTCGCTTAAGAGGCCTTTTAAATCCTCCAGACCCTTTCTGGATTTTTTCCTTTACATTGCGGATGGTGGATTTTATATTCTCCTGGAACGACTGACCCAGATCTTTGCCTTGCTCATAGTCGTTAAGAGTATTCGACACAAGATCCTTTGCAGTTGGTACAACATACTTTCGAACAAGAGGAAGGGCGAAACGAAAGATTTTACCAAACCACTGAGATAATGCACCATACCCCACCATCTGGTCCTGGCGACCTCCATAATATGAAACACCATTTCCTCTCTGCTTAAGTGTTTGAGCAAAGCAGTCTACAGATGGACAGTTGAAGTGTGTTCGCTTTGTCATTGCTTTTTGAAATGAACAGTAAGAGATATGATGCCTCTATTTATATTCACTAAATTTCCCTTTTCGTCTCGGAGACTAAATGTAACAATTTCGATATCTTTCATGGAAACGTCTACATAAGTTAAGTTCTGGAATGAGTAGTGCAACACTGCATCGGATGTTGTTTTCCTTGGAAGTACACGGAGGACTGGTGCAGTGGTATTCCCAATTCTACTGTTGTGGACCATGTCCGAATAGACAATAAGTGAACTCCAGCTTAACCCTAGACCAGGCGGACTTTTGGCTTCTACACCGTATTTCATTTCAAAGTCAGATTCCGTGTTTACTGAAATGACTGCGCGTTGGTAGCCAAGAATATCCCGGAGTGCCTCCGTCATTTTAATTATCTCACCACCACGAAGACCAATCACAGAAACTCGGTCAAATGTCTTTATGTATACAAATTCAATGTCCTTTATTCCTCGATCTGTTCTCAATCCTTCATTTATGTCTTTTAATACCTCTTCAACCTTAGTATAGCTTTTTGAACTGGATAATGTGATTGACATGCCCTTTCTGTTGGACGGATCCGTTGGGTT
Organism: Branchinecta lindahli; assembly: GCA_023053555.1. Taxonomy (NCBI): domain Eukaryota; kingdom Metazoa; phylum Arthropoda; class Branchiopoda; order Anostraca; family Branchinectidae; genus Branchinecta; species Branchinecta lindahli. The sequence continues at coordinate 25,305,242 of JAKZAO010000012.1, forward strand.
TTCATAGGAGATGTGAATTCTGTAAGCTTTGTCAGTTCGGAGAATATCAAAGCTATTTGTCATGTGCATTTCTACCAAACTACATTTCCAGTCGGAACTATCTAGTTTAATTGGTGGTGATAAGCGTGTGATGAAGTGACTTATTTTGTTTTTTCCATTGTAAACCGGATCTTCGACATCAGAAGAAAAGTGGCAGTAAAAGGAATCTTTAGACATCGCGAAAATCGTCTTCGTAAACCCAACTGTCGAACTCAGGACCGTATGACTGCCACCTTACAAGAAACTGACGCCTCCCTCCTCGTGTGCGCTTCTTAAGTATCTTCTCGATGTGATACTGTGATGAAGGAGTAACAGGTTGGATTTCGTGTATGTAAAAGCCACCAAGTATAGGTTGTTCTTTCATGTCTGACAAGCTGTATGTAACAGGCTCAGTTTTGTTCACTTTGGTTATTATGAATAACTCATCGGTAAAGTTGTGTCTCCCTTTCTCAAATCCACCTTTGGCTCTCGATATGCGCACATGTTGTCCAATAAGCAAATTGTCTTTGGTGGGTTTCTTCTCCTTTTTTTTGTACATGTAATGAAACAACTGTGGTGTGTTGTGTACCCCTACGTCTGCAGGCGCGATTCCTTTAAGGCTCCTGTGACCAGTCTTATTGTACTGACTAACAAGAGACTGGATATCTTTCACGAATGAATAAGTGTTGTTATGCGTACAATAACGTGAGATGTACAATCGCAACGTACGAATAACGCGTTCCGCAATTGCAGCTTTTAAATGCGAGTGGGTGTGGTATTGTTCAGTTTCGTGACTTTCAAGCAATTCTCGCATCTTTTTCCCCTGAAACTCTTTGCCTCTGTCAACATGAAACTTTTCGAATGTTTGTTTCTTAAAAATAATTCCGAGCTTTCTGCTCACTTCACTACTGGTCTTGGAGATAAGGGGTTCGACATACAGATAACGACTGAAAACATCAATGACGATGAGCAAGTACTTGTAAGGGGCGTTGTGCTTAACGTAAGGCCCGTCAAGGACCATAAGGTCGCCCTGTGCTATTTCTCCTTTGTAGAAAGCAATTGTTTTCCTGTACTCCTTTGCTCTCAAGAGTCGGTTCCGATGAAGGGTATATGCTGCCTGCCTCTTGAGAAACTCTTTAACAGTTTTCAGAGGAACGCCGCTCTTTCTAGCCAGAACCTCCGGCGACCCCAATGCCCCCACACTACCGACGTTGGAATAAATACGATTTAAAACTTCATCTATTTGTTGTTGAGAGTGACTGATGGGGAATCTGGTGAAACTGTGTTTTGCAGAGTTTTTACCGGCGACAAAAGGAATGACCTTTTCAAGGTACTAGCCACAGAGGGTCTTTTTGTTGACTGCGGGGTTGAAGAGGCCGTTTGTGTATTATCTATCAGTGAAGAAAAGTGGCTCGTTGAGGCGTCACTTTTGCTCAATTGCACATCATGAAGCAAGAATCTGTTCTTTATGAGTGAAAGTGGAACGGAGGACTGAGCCAAAAAATGAATTGCGTGGTCGTCAATAGCATACCTACTTTTCCTAAAAGAAACAGCATCAGAGACAAAATCGAGTGTATTATAATCCCTGCCATCTATCGTAATCAGTCCACTTTCCGCGGAATATTCAACTCCATCCGCCGTCAATAGATGGTTTAACAGAGCTTCGCCCTGTGGTCTCTGAGAGCGAGGAATGAGCTCTAAATTAACCTGATGGATGTTAGGAGGCTTTTGCGGCGTTGTTTGAGGTGTAGATGGAGCAACGGTTGAGTTCAGTTCAGTTTTATTCGGTATGATATTCACTTTGAGAGGTTTAGTGGTGGTCTCCTTATATTTTTCAAGTCTTTTGACCGCAGACTGAAAAAGTAGCAATTTTTCTTCATCGGGGATTGACTCGTCATTTAACAGTCCAGCCATGTCATTCTCAAACTGCTGTTTCGGCAAGAATGAAGCGTCAAAGGGAGTAAGCTTGTACGCCCGAGCCATGTTATCCCCTACTGAGCAGTCCACCAACAAGACTCGTAACAATAGGTAGCAATATGCCAAAAATACTCCCCCCTTTTTGAATTAATTTATCACGTTTTCGTTTGGAACTAACTTTCTTTTTACTCAAATATTTAATAATGTTTTGATGTTTAAAGCACCGTTGCTTCTGACAGTCTGGCATTTTTACGTTGCAGTTCACGACATTTAAACATATTTCGGAGATAATGTCAATCAGTTGTTTATCAGAATTTTCCAATATCGCCCGCCTCAGTTGTGGTTTAGCTTTGCTTAAAACACTCAAAAGTGCCACATGTTCTTTAATGTGCTGCATTTTTAAGACTAATTGAGCTTTTTCTTCGCACCTTGTAGATATACAGTTACGTTTTTGTCAAACACATTGGAAAGCAACGTCAGGTTACGGTCTGTCGCATTTAAATTTATACACAAATACCCAAAGGGTACACAAGTGGCATGCTTATAGGCTTCAAGAAGGTAGTGAGGATTTGTTGGAAACATTTGTTTTGCCAGAATCATTATGGAAGACTCGTCTCTAGGCTGACGGAACAAAATAAAGTAATTACTGTTAAGGCTAATCGTGCGAACACCTTTTGTGGCTTGAAAGAGATTATGAAGTATAAGAATACAGGAGAGATTTCTATGATGTGACTGAACAGTCCATAATTCGAGCAGAGCCTCGGAATTCTTTTCCATCTGCGTGGGTAAATCATCAAACACCAACAACGAATCTTGAGGGAGATTTTCTAGAATTTCCAACCCCTGAATGAAATGCACGTTTGGGCTGTGCTTCCTTATTTCATCGTAGGTCGATTGCCAAGTACGATAGCAGATGTAGACACTTTTGTGTGAAGGGGTGATAATGTCGCGGGATTCGTGTATAAGACGAGAGACAAAAGTAGATTTGCCGGACATACTTGGCCCTGCAATGATCATGCGGTAGGGACTCTCAAACTGGAAAGCTTTCATGTTGGATGTAGCCAAGGAACTGATGGATAGGTTCGTAGGTATGAGACTTTTATTCTTTCATATCCGAATATCAACATGTCGATTCCAAATAATGCCTATGCTTAGCAACAAATATTAAACAAACCATTCATGATTCACTTGCACTGTGACTTAATATGTATCTCTATATCAAAACCGAGCAGGAGACTTTTTGCCTGACAGAAAACAGCAAGTAAAAAAATACAAAGGACTGATTTTCAATGTCATATTTTACTGTGAGGGTGAAAAAACGCAAGTACAAAAATCATAAAAGGCAGATTTTTCACTTTTCCCATTGAATTTCCATATAAAAAATAACAGACACAAAAACTTAAAAGGTCAATTATTCACTCACAGATTATTTCAAAAGACGAAAAAGAGCAAGTAAAAAAACGGGGAGGTTGAATTTCGGATTCACTTTTTCTCACAGAGTTTATTTTCCACTTTCAAACTTCTTGATTGTGAACAGAAACGAATTTTCTTCTTCTTCGGAGTCATAGTCGACGAAACTCCCTCTAACACATACTTCATAAGAATGACAATGTTGACATATGGCGTTGAAGCTTGAATGCACGTCACAGACAGCTCTGATACAAAGGAAACACCACTTGTCCATCTGTTCATCTTTGTGAAATTCGCAAGACGCTTTGTAACACAGTTCACAATCAGGATCAAGAGGTGGCGGCCTTGTGCACAAGTCACATTTCTCTGAACTCTCCTTTATAACACGATAGCACAGTTGACACAAATAGGCCATTTTAGATCCTTTCCCTTCGACTTTCACAAGGCAAATGACTATAGAAGTCACAGTCCCTGTAGGTGTGGACTGTACTATCTGCGGTTCCTAAGCTGGTCATTGCGAATACGCTGACGTCAGATTCGAAGGAACCCATGGGTCACTGGGTTTGCTTCCATATTACGAGGCGAAAAGTAAAATATCATGATCCTTTAAATTATGCCATATCATACTTTGGGCCTCATTTTATGCAATTCGTACGGTCCACCGGAAAATCCTTGGAACACGTGAGAAAGCAAGTGCAATCTAAACAGACAATGAGCTGTGGACTGCACTGTCTGTGGTTCCTAATTGCCTCGTCCAGTGGACTATCGTACAGGCAAATTATGGACAAATATTCGAGCAACCTCCTGTTGAACGATTATCTGTTGGAAAAACGACTAGCACGGCGTTACGGAGTGAAACTAGAGTTTAAAACCATTGTCCCTGTTCTGCAGTGACAAGACAAAGTTTTGTACAGTTGGTTACGTTTTGGAATACAATTTATTAAAAATGAGGAAAAAAAGGAATTTAGGGCACAAAAAAAAGACTACACCCCAGGATCAACTGTCACTTTTCTCACGCTCGCCAACACCTCTGAGCATTTTACTGTGTGCCGTTATCTTCGAGGTACTCTGTCATGCAGTTGAAAAAAGCCGCTGCAACTTACTGACTTCAAAATCAGAGTGCAAGCCGGCTTTTAGCGTAATCGGATCCTGCCCAACCGCAGAAGTCACTTTCCCACTTCCTGGCATTGTCACTCATCCTTTTTTGGACTTTTCCATTTTGGACCGACTCAAATTTTTTTGGGACTCTGCCAAACCACATTTCGTCAAAAAACCGAGTCGGTCCAAAATGGAAGTCCAAAATGGTAAGTCCAAAATGGACAGTCCAAATCGGTAAGTTACTTATCGTATAGAATAGTCTTACTACTTCTTTGTTTGCTGTGTTCGGAATATGGAGTTATCGGAACCAGCGCTGGTGCACGACAGATTGAGTTTCAGCAGGGACGTTCTCTATCGCTAGTGTTCATACAATGTACACATATCTGCTTCACTTTGCTTATTAGTGTGTCAACGACAGCTGATTTGCGAAAAAAAAACTCTGTCGCCGGGGCTTACATCTCATCCAGGTTGACAGAGACTGTGAAACGGAGTGAGAGTCGTTCTGACTAGACTCCAAATTCATCTAGTATTTTTACAATTCAGGCGATATCACTGAAAGACGGACGGGCATACACCTGTGGTCCTCCACCCGAGTGCTCTGACGGCAAGACAGAGAAGCCAACATCTTCGAGACGACCGTCTTCAGCCCACTGGCAGACTACAAAGGATGCCAGCACGATCAATATTCATTTGGAGCTGCAGCGTCGAAGATCCTCTCGGGTGGGTGCTGAGGACAGCTTCTGAATTTGTACACAATAGCTAATATCACTTGCAAGGGTTGTCAGCATGTATATGAGCTGAAGGTTCGCGTTGTCGAGGTCGAATGGCTCTTACCCCCCCCCCCTCCCCCACACATTGGCCGGATCGCAAATTACAGATTTCGGTATTGAGGCGCATGTCTCCCCCCAAGTTCTGATCCCCCCGCGACTCCCGTGTGACCGGATCCGGTCTGGTATGACACGTCCAGATCGTTTTGTCCGCAAAGTTCCTTCCCGCTGCCAACACGAGGGTGCGGCAAGATTTCCCGGACTCTTCTCCAACTCCCCCAAAAGTGACCGGATCTAAGGTTTAACGAAAAATTGCCACAATTGCAAAACCTAAATAATTGGCAACAAAAGCAAATAAATGGACACACAAGAATAAGTAACATCATCAAATTAGGTTAACAACAACAAACGCTAACTTAGTAATAAGAGGTCTGTGAGTGGAACATCTAAGACATGTGTTCTTGCTAATTACCAAGCTCCATACGAATCGAGTCCATCGCTCGAGGGTTATTCGTGCACACCGTAGAGGATTCCTTCCTCCTCCACTCCCCTGGATGGTCGGATCCGGGAAAAGACAATTTCCAGGCCGATCTGGTCATTTCCCTAGCATTCCTAGCAAGTTCCCTCCGCCTAGCCCATTCGGAAGTACCTTGACTCGTGATCAGAGGACCGCCCACCGACGGAAAAGGGCTGTCTTGTCTGTTTTTTGGCGGTATTTTTGAAGTTCTCAGAGCCTCGTTTATGTTGCGATAGGGCTACCGCATCGCTGCTGCAGCACATTTTTGCTTAGATTCACTGCCTGCACGATTTCTTCTTGGTCGAAGCAGCAACTTGCAGGGAAGCACGGAATTGGTCGGTAAGCAAGTCCGCGAGTCAGGGCAAAACTCAGGTCAAAACTGGCTCACGTCTTATTCAAGTCACCAACCAATATCCAATGACCAAAATCTCCTTTCTCTATTCAGCTCTTCCAACCTGCGGTTCCGCAGCATTTCGCCATCCATGAAAGCTATTTGCTTGACGAGTACCACGTTCTCAAAACAGAAGAAGAAGAGGATCGGATTATGCTGACCAATGAACAGCCACAGAAAACATCAGTTTTCCGGACTTACTCAGCTGGTTCAGTCCCGAGGTAAGCCGCAGGCTTGGAATAAGCTTCCTAAATTATAATAATAATCAAAACAATATGATGCAAAAAATAAGTCATTTGTCCCTACAGAGCCCCATTCAAACACCGTCTCACCCTTACCCCTGGACCTTCAAGTCTCTGCTCTTGACCATTTTTTCCACTTGCCGTCTAGAGAGAATGATTTTCTAGGTTTTGCCTAATGTTTTTTTTTATTATTATTTTGCGTACCCTCTTCGCTGTCAAAAGTTGAATCTTCTCTGTAACGGCATAACTTTGTCAAACAAAAGGTGATTTATCACAAGACATAAATAAAATCAAAAAAATGACGTTGAACAGGGCGGACCAATCAGCGTCCCTTTACATTTTTGTCGTGACCATAAAGAGGCACTAGCGACTGAACTTTACAACGTTGTTATAAGTTTGAGTGCAGTTTCTTCCTACTGCAATATTTTCTTGTTTGTCAAGTGCGTAACATAGTTCATCATTATAGAAACCTTCCTTTTAATTACTATGAGCTAATCCGTATCCTTGCAACCTTAGCTCCAGCAGCCGACCTACGAGCTTCTACAAGCGCGCCTCGATTGTCAGTCAGCGAAGCGATGTCTTCCCAAAAGAAGACAAGCCCGTCAACCCTCTCGTTCGTATGATCATGTTCAACTCTCGAAGACCTTCGAGAGACTTGAGGAGAAAGTCCACCGTTGGGAATTTTCCAAGGTAAGGCTTTCCACGGGTCAACTCAAAATGGTATTTTAAGGGTATAATCCACATTTCTATAAGCCTGCTGAAGATTCTCAGATCGTCGTACGAAGGGTGAAACTGGTAGGCTATATCAGGCAAATAACTGAATGTTTGTTATATCCTCTGCTATTTTCTCCTCACCCCCTAGTTTCAATCTGTACTGTTGATTTAATTTTCTTGGGGCTCATCTTTCGGGAGTGTTCTGGAGAATGTTTTTCTTAAAGCACAACTCTTACTAGAAAGGATCTTTTCGCGATAACTAGTTCAGTAATATTGATTTCCGAAAATACCAATCCTTGCTCCTTGAAATTAGCGATTTTATTGTTGGCGATTGTCGCCTCTATCCACGACTTCCCGCTCTCCGACGTGGAGGTTGGACACTTTGGACACAAATTATTTGAAAATTGTGCGCGCCGTGGTTAAAAAGTGGGGAAACCAATCAAAAGAAAAGGAGTCCAAAACGCAAATAGACCTGTCGATCCAGCAGGTCTTCTCAGAATGAAAAACACATTTTGAAGCTTCTCTTGCACGTATCTTTGAAAGGGTTTTTTTGTGGACCTTGAAGCTTTCGGTGAAGTTTGTGCTACGTAACTGGCAAACTCGGCACAGCCAAAAATCGCAGGTGCAAAAGAAACAATGACGAATGGCGGGGATTTGTGAAACTTATAATTCCATAGGGGAGCTATAGCGATAATCGAAAGGCAGAATAGTAAGAAGGGTCCTTAAAGGATAATTGATGTTGTTTTAGATAGTGGATTGTTTTCTGTATTATAGGGGGAGATCAGGCACAGTGATATCGATTGGTAGCTACCGTTCTGCGCATGGCTCAGTTAATTTTAAGGACCGGAATCCCCTGCGACGACTCAAGTCGACCACCTCAGGATTCTCCGACGATGGCAGCGTTTTCGACAGTAAGTAATGTTCCACTTCATTATGGTCGTTTCACTCAGGTCTCACTCTTTCTTCCTTAATTTCTTTCTTTCTCTCTCTCTTTTCTCACCCTGATGAAGAAGTACCTGGCCTGGCTTTTATCTTTTTTACCTCTAATTGATGCATTTTAGGTTTTCTTCTTATGTTTTGCCGTTAGTATTTGTATACTCTACATGGACTTGACATATTGTGTATATAATGCGCTTGTGTGTAATGTAGGCTAGTGTATAGGTAGTGGATCCCCCAACAAGATAGCCTCAGGGGATCTTGTCTCGGATTAGATATGTGTGATATCTGCAGTGTGTGTAGTGTGACACTAAATGAATTCATTAACTCACTCAAGTTTCCACTCTTTTCTCTCGAATCTCACACTTTTGGAAAAAGTGTGAGATTCGAAAAGCGGATTGCGGAACCTGAGCCGCGAAGACTCAGGAGTCATTTTAGTAATTATATATTAAATATGTGATTCAAAATATTATTAGATACGCGTAGCGATTCCCTGCCCCCAAGTCTCAAAAAGCTTTCTAAAAGTGGAACGGAGTTGTCCGGGCTTCAGGGTCGGGGTTCCGTTTCTCGACAGAACTGAAAGAGTTACTATTTCAGCAATGCCCCGTTGTGCCAATTAAGGTAAAACCGAAGAAAATCTGGAAGGGTTGGCTTGACTATTCAGACCCCAGATACCTGGGAATCTGGAAGGCGAAGCTTCACTTTAAAGTTTAACTGAAAAGCCAGCTTATTTGTATATCTTTGATTTGAATGCACCTACTGAATTATTATTATTTTGACTCTGCTGAGGGATTTTTATTTTTTGTCATCTTGAGCTCTACTTGTGACGTTCAGAATATGCACTGCTGGCCCGACAAGACAAAGTTCATCCCAACGTGGAGAATTTGAATTTCAACCAAAGCATGCAATTCAGTGGCTAATGAAGCGAAGCTCAAGAAATGTTCAATTGTTAGGTCACTTCTGATGAAAGCCCGCTATTGCGTGTGACCCGAAAAAGATTTACTTTTCGGAAATCGTTTACCGATGTAGTTTCTAAGCACATAGAGATACCATAAATCCGAAAGAAAAAGTTAATTCGATGAAAATCGATTATGTGAATCTCAAAGTAACACCTTTTCGTCCGGTCTTCAAGCCTGTTTAAGCGAACGGGTTATGTGTAACTAGAGTCCCGTATCTCGGCTCTATTCGGTTAAACTTAATTAAGCAGCTTCTTTTTTTCAGGCGAGGCTGGGATCCTGAATCAAAACTCACTAGAAGAAGAACAACGAATTTACGGAGCCCTTGAGCGCAACACATATCTAACCTATATCAAGTCAGGGGGAGGAATTATTGGACTCGCTTTTGCGTTGCTAGCTGTCGCATCCCAGGTCTTGCGGGTCTATCTCGATTATTCTCTATCATGGGCGCAAGATGGCAGGCAGAGCAACAGTTCTTGCGCATCAACTGCTGCTCCAGAAACAAACTTGAAGGTATACTTTCTGAATTTAAAGCACATATGAGACGACCGTAGAGAAACTTTTGGTGAAAGTGCAGGAATAACATATGGGAAAACCTGATCGTCTGTCTGCATCACGTAACAATAGACGACGATATGATGATCTTACTTGGGATGTAATGTGAGTTTAGTTTAGACTATCAAGATCGGGCGGTTTCGGACTGGAATTCCTGTTAGGATTCTCGGCGCCAATAGACGATCAGGCAGTGATCTAGAAGCGGTCTGCGGCTGTATTTTGTCTGGATTATCAAATACCGCAAGTATGGTGACTGGTAAGTCAGAGTGGATGTTATCCTTTTCCATTTTCTTTCGTTCCAGGAGGAATATGGCTCTTACCATCTGAGGTGTTACTTCCTCTTCTCTGCTAGTTTCGTAGCTGTCTCTATAGCCACGACAACTGCAGGGCAGTTCTTCGGCTGCATAGCACGAAGGAAGCTGCATAGCAAGCTGCTAGCTGCCGTCATCGAGTATCCGTTGTCTTTCTTCGAGTCGACCCCTTCTGGAAGGGTGCTGAACAGATTCTCGGCGGACATGAGCATTGTCGACAAGGTAAAATTGAGCTGAGAATTTTATCAGGAGTTCCTGAACATCCAAACGTTGCCGCGAAAAACGAGGGAGGCACGACCTCTGCTTAATTTTCTTCTTCTTCTTTAACAGTTGAGAGACATAAGCACTGTTCTCCTTGACAAAGTTCGATGTTGGGAGCTTGAAGGATTTGGTCTTAATTTAGCGGGCTTCCGTCAATTATGAACAAACAAATAAATATATTGCTCTAAAAGCTGTCCACCTCTTAGTTCTCCAAAAACCAAGTTCACAACTTCTTCTTCTTCCACTGGGTCACGGCTTCAGGGCAGCGCGGTTCCCGGTTAGTATTCTTCTTAATTGTCAGTGATGACACCTCAACTGGGATCGCCGCCCACAAGGAATTATCATCTTCTTAAAGTTTAACTGAAAAGCCAACTTATTTTTGTAGCATTTAACTGAATACACTGCATAATTTGGATTGTGCTAAGGTTTTTTTTTTCACTATTTGCTCTAGCATGACATTCAGAATATCAACGTCCGTCATCACAACGCAAAATTCTACTATGGCGCGGGAAATATGATTCTCAATACAATTGCGGCATTTCTGTGGCCAGTGATCAGCTTACGGATTGTAGCTCACTGCGTGAATACTTATTTTTCGTAAATCGTTTCTGTCAAGCTTACAACACAGGTACAGCGCATAAAGGTACCACAAATCTGACACGGAAATTCCACTATTTGAAAACTGATTATTCGTGAATAGAGGAGCAACGAAGTAACACATTTTCATCGGGTCTTCAAGCCTATTTATGTGAATAAGTGAGGGATAGCTAGACTGTCCTATCTCGGCCCTTTTCGGTTAAACTTTAAGGTCCATGGAGCATATGATGGCACCTCGACTGGGATCAGAGCCCAAGAAGAATATCTTCTTCTTGTGATCGGTGGAGCTGATGATGTCATCTCAACAAGGATAAGAGCGCACGAGGAAAATTGTTGAAATTTGAACTGTGCGAGCTGACTGTGAGTTCGGTCTTGACAGGAACCTGTCCGTATTCTCAACAATATTGCGAGACGCTCATTATAAAAAAATCAACAATCCCTCAACATATAGTCAAAATAATCAACTGTATTCAATTGCAAGATACAAACAAGGTTGGCTTTTCACTTAAGCTTTAGAGACAATCTATTAGAATAGGCAAACAAAAAATACGGGTCTCACAAATCTTCTTCCGCAATGACGAGTAAACTTCGCATGGGGATCAACGAACCAACACTGTTATTGTGTTGTCCTATGAAGACTGTACGTGTCAACTACAATAAATATTCCTTCGGCCGAAGCTGAATGCGAATCACAGTTCATAGCGCCAGACGGATTTTGCTCTAACGATATTTTAATCCTTCTTGGCAAGGGTCCTCTTCAGGCTCAAGATACGGACGAGTGATCGTTTAACGCATTCAGCTGTGTTGACTAATACTTCTTTTCTTAGAAAGTATCACTTGGGATTCAGCGCTGGATGCAATTCTCTCTCCTCTGCGTTTCCAGCGTCGTCGTTAACGCGTTCGTGACCCCGTGGACGCTCGTATTATCACTACTCATGATTGTGGTCTACTATCTGGTACAGCGCCTCTATCGACAAACAGCAAGGTAAGGAACTGTTAGGAGATCACCTGGACCTGGGTCACCCTAAGTGCCTGGTACGTACAATAGAGGTATGCTTATGTGAACGTTTGTTGACTTTGCATTTTGCCATTTTCATGCACTTGCTGTGTCTAAAGCTAACTATCAGTTAGCCAAAGTAGGTAAGAAGGGCAGCTGATGACACCTGTACAGGTATGTTGGATCTTCAGTCTACCATTCAGCCCAAAACTGCAGTGTTCACATTAAAGTAACTGTTCACATAAGCATACCTCTACTGTACATGTCTATGGTCTATATATCTTCGAAGGGGGTGAATGATTCAGAATCGTAACGACATTCTGAGCACATCCTCCACTCGGTATAGATAATTTGGAAGAAAAAAAATGTTGAGTTAAGTTCAGATCAGTCCACCCGTCAGCATTCACTGAGGCTATACCCACCAAAAATAAACAGGAAAGTTGGTCAACTTTCATTTTGCTACCGTGCATGCCAGGCGTGGAACGGTCTACCTGATGAAACCGTTTCCAAGCAAAATTTACTCTCGTACAAGCAACAACTTGCTGGTACACCGTTCAGCTGTAGCGCTTATGTAAATCCTTTTTAGTGTATCTTTGTTGTACCAGTGTAGTGTTGTTAAACAATAGTTCATGTGTTTTGTAGGGAGAGAAGCTTCAGCTTAACCTCTTTTTATGGCACTTGCAGCCTCTGGCTCAAGTGCCATATACCGATCGCAATTCCGTCTGTCGGTCGGTCTGTCGGTCTGTCGGTCTGTCGGTCTGTCGGTCTGTCTGTCCGAATTTTTTTGTCCCACATGTTCGAGTTAGGGTACTTCCAGATGTGCTAGGACGATGAAACTTGGCAGGAAAATCAGGGACCCGACCAAACTAACCTAGAAGTAATCAGTTTCCCGATCCGACCATCTGGGGGGGAGTGGTAGACCGGGGAAATTCTGAAAATTAAGGAGTTTTGTCACACTTTTTCGAGTTGGGGTACTTCCAGATGTGCTAGGACGATGAAACTTGGCAGGAGCATCTGGGACCCGATCGGACTAACTTGGAAACATTCAGTTTCCCAATCCGACCACCCGGGGGGGAGTGGAGGGCTGGGGAATCCGGAAAATTGGAGTAGTGTGTAACTTTAGAACGGGTGATCGGATTGGAATGAAACTTGATAACTGAATAAATGGCATACTTCTGATGTCTCGCTTGAAGTCCGGACCGGATTCGACAGCTATGGGGGAGTTGGGGGGGGGGAGACCGGAAATTTCGAGAAACGGTTAGAATAGAGGGATCGGAGTGAAACTTGCTGGGAAGAACAAGCATCTGCTCCAGATAAATTGTTTATACATTTGGACTGGATCCGACCACCCGGGGGGAGTGGAGGGCTGGGGAATCCGGAAAATTGGAGTAGTGTGTAACTTTCGAACGGGTGATCGGATTGGAATGAAACTTAATAACTGAATAAATGGCACACTACTGATGTCCCGTTTGAAGTCCGGACCGGATTCGACAGCTATGGGGGAGTTGGGGGGGGGAGACCGGAAATTTTGGAAACGGTTAGAATAGAGGGATTGGAGTGAAACTTGCTGGGAGGAACAAGCATCTGCTCCAGATAAATCGTTTATACATTTGGACTGGATCCGGACACTAGCGGGGTGGAGGGCTGGGGAATCCGGAAAGTTGGAGTACTGTGTAACTTTCGAGCGGGTGGTCGGATTGGAATGAAACTTGATAACTGAATAAATGACATACCTCTGATGTCCCAATTGAAGTCCGGACCGGATTTAACAGCTATGGGGGAGTTGGGGGGGGGAGACCGGAAATATCGGGAAACGGTTAGAATGGAGGGATCGGAGTGAAACTTGCTGGGAAGAACAAGCATCTGCTCCAGATAAATCGTTTATACATTTCGGATGGATCATGACATTAGGGGGGGGGGTTGGAGGGGACTTTCCCGGACCTCCGGTTATGGCGGTTTTGGGGATTTTCACGACGAATCTTGGGAGGCGAATCAGCTAGGGACCCGATCAAACTGAAAAAATTTACATGATCTGATAGCCGTGGGGGGAGTAACGGGAGGGGGAATCCGGAATATTGAGTCATGCGTAACTTTGAAACGGCTGATCGGATTTGAGTGAAATTTGGTAATTGAAGAGAGGACATGTTTCTGTTGATCTTTTTCATGTCCGGACAGATCCAACAGCAATTGGGGGGGGGGGCGAAAATACGTGACCGACTTAGACTGGTGAGATGGTGAGATGAAGTCCAGACCGGATTTAACAGCTATGGGGGAGTTGGGGGGGGGGAGACCGGAAATATCGGGAAACGGTTAGAATGGAGGGATCGGAGTGAAACTTGCTGGGAAGAACAAGCATCTGCTCCAGATAAATCGTTTATACATTTGGGATGGATCATGACATTAGGGGGGGGGGTGGAGGGGAGTTTCCCAGAATTCCGGTTATGGCGGTTTTGGGGATTTTCACGACGAATCTTGGGAGGCGAATCAGGGACCCGATCAAACTGACTTATAAAGAAAAATTTACATGATCTGATAGCCGTGGGGGGAGTAACGGGAGGGGGAATCCGGAATATTGAGTCATGCGTAACTTTGAAACGGCTGATCGGATTTGAGTGAAATTTGATAATTGAAGAGAGGACATGTTTCTGTTGATCTTTTTCATGTCCGGACAGATCCGACAGCAATTGAGGGGGGGGGGGGCAAAAATACGTGACCGACTTAGACTGGTGAGATCGGGATGGAACTTTGTGGGAATGACAAACAGATGCTCTGGATAAACACTTACGGAACCGGATTGGCTCCGGCGACTGTGGGGAAGTTTGAGGGGGGGGGAGGTCCGGGATTCCGGTGATCACGATTTAAGGTACTTCCAGATAATCTAGGACGATGGAACTTGGCTGTAATATTAGAGATTTGACAAGATTGACTCAAAAATGGCCACTTTCCAAACCCGACCATTCGTTAAAGTACTAATCTTGACTGCAAATTTCGAAAAATACTTTTAAACCAAATTCAAATTTCCATGATCCCCATGAGCCCATTATCATTTTTGCCTCAAGGGTTTTGTTTACAAATAACGTTCTAGCTCCCTTAAAGTGTGAATCTGAACGGCCAGGTCGAAAAGTACTTTATTTCAAACAATACATCTCAACCCATGATCATTTGTGCCACAAGGGTTTTGCTTAAAAATTTATTTCTGCTACCCTTAAAGTGCGCATTTGAAATGAAAAGCGAAAAAAAAACTTTTTACGAAACGGTATACATCAAGGATCCCTAAGGGCCTGTGATCGTTTTTGCCTCAAGGGTTTTGCATACAGATGCATTTCTAGCGCCTTTTAAAGTGCGCATCATTACACCCAAGTTCAAAAATAAAATACTTTTTATCTAGCTCCCTTAAAGTGCGCATTCTAACCACAAAGTCGAAAAATACTTTTGATCAAACAAAACATCTCAACACATGCAAGTGCCATATGAGCTTACAGCTCTTGTTCTATTAATAAATAAATACATCATTTCCATCATTGCCACTTTTAAGCTTCGTGCACAGACATTCCGGTAAGATTTTGCAAGAGTAGTTAAATTAAATAATTTGTTTAATTTTGTACTATCTTTTTAAACAAGAGCTGTAAGCTCATATGGCACTTGCAAGGGTTGAGATGTATTATTTGATCTAAAGTAATTTTCGACTGTGCGGTTCAGATGCGCACTTTAAGGGAGCTAGAGAAAAAGGATTTTATCGTTGAACTTGGCTGTAATGATGCGCACTTTAAAGGCACTAGAAATTCATCTGTAAGGAAGACCCTTGAGGCAAAAACGATAGCAGGCTCTTAGGGATCATTGATATATACGTATGATCAAAAGTATTTTTTTTTCCACTAATGCGGGTAAAATGCGCACTTTAAGGGTGCAAGAAATTTTTTTTTTTTTGCATAACCCTTGTGGGACAACTGATCATGGGTTGAGATGTATCGTTTGATAAAAAGTACTTTTCGACCTTGCGGTTAAGATGCACACTTTAAAGGAGCTAGAACTTCATTTGTAAGCAAAACCCTTGAGGCAAAAATGATCATGAGCTCATGGGGATGATGGAAATGCATATATTGCTTAGAAGTATTTTTCTTAATTTGCGGTCATGATTGGTACTTTAAGGAATGGTCGGATTTGAAAAGTGGCGATTTCTAAGCCAATCTTGTCGAATTTCTAATATTCCAGCCAAATTTCATCGTCCTAGCACATCTGGAAGTACCTTAACTCGCGATCAGCGGAATTCCGGACCCGCCCCTCAAACTCCCCCCACAGTCGCCGGAGCCAATCCGGTTCAGTTTTGGACTTGTTTGTTATTCCCACAAAGTTCCATCCCGATCTCTCCAGTCCAATCCGGTCACGTATTCCCCCCCCCCCCAATTGTTGTCGGATCCGGTCCGAACATGAAAAAGATCCCCACATGCACACCCTCTGTTCAGTTATTAAATTTCACTCGAATCCGATCACCCGTTCCGAAGTTACGCATGGCTTAATATTCCGGATTCCCCCTCCCTCCGATCCCCCCACGACTATCGGATCGGGTGAATTTTTATTTACAAGTCAGTTTGATCGGGTCCCTGATACGCCTCCCAAGTTTCGTCGTGAAAATACCAAAAACGGTCATCACCAGAATTCCGGGAAACTCCCCTCCACCTCCCCCCCCCCAAGTGTCCATGTCCAGTCCAAACGTGTAAACGATTTATCTGGAGCAGATTCTTGTTCTTCCCAGCAAGTTTTACTCCGATCCCTCCATTATAACCGTTTCTCGAGATTTCCGGTCTTCCCCCACCCCAACTCCCCCATAGCTGTCGAATCGGGTTCGGACTTCAAATGGAACATCAGAGATATGTCATTAATTCAGGGATTATACACAACACTCAATTTTCCATATTCCCCCGCACTGCACCACATATACAAACCCCTTTGACCCTCGAATGCACTAGCTCTTTCCAATGTTAACAGAGTGATCCGATGCAAAGAGTGACGTCACGCCGCGCGCAGACCTACTAGTGTGTAGAAAGGGGTAGGGGTTTTACAAAAACTACTAAATTCTCAGGATTCCTCCGCCCTCTACTCCCTCCACGGTGGTCGGATCGGGGAAGTGACTATTTGCAAGTTAGTTTGGTCGGGTCCCTGATATGCCTGCCAAGTTTCATCGTCCTAGCACATCTGCAAGTACCCTAACTCGCGATCACCGGACCGACCGACCGACAGACCGACAGACCGACAGACCGACAGACAGACCGACCGACGGAAAAGTGATCGGTATATGGCACTTGAGCGAAGCTGCAAGTGCCATAAAAACAGTGGTGAATGGTCAGACATGGTCACATAGTTGCAAATACTATCTCGCAAATACTATCTCGCCTGTACAATGCTATGGTCCTTCCTAATTTTTTGTATCTTAGCCCGTGCTGGAGAATTTTTATGGCACTTGCAGCTTTGCTCAAGTGCCATATACCGATCACTTTTCCGTCGGTCGGTCGGTCGGTCCGGTGATCGCGAGTTAGGGTACTTGCAGATGTGCTAGGACGATGAAACTTGGCAGGCATATAAGGGACCCGACCAAACTAACTTGCAAATAGTCACTTCCCCGACCCGACCACCGTGGAGGGAGTAGAGGGCGGGGGAATCCTGAGAATTTAGTAGTTTTTGTAAAACCCCTACCCCTTTCTTCACACTAGTAGGTCTGCGCGCGGCGTGACGTCACTCTTTGCATCGGATCACTCTGTTAACATCGGAAAGAGCTAGTGCATTCGAGGGTCAAAGGGGTTTGTATATGTGGTGCAGTGCGGGGGAATATGGAAAATTGAGTGTTGTGTAACTTTCGAACGGGTGATCGGATTGGGACGAAACTTAATGAATGAATGACATATCTCTGATGTTCCATTTGAAGTCCGAACCGGATTCGACAGCTATGGGGGAGTTGGGGTGGGGGAAGACCGGAAATCTCGAGAAACGGTTATAATGGAGGGATCGGAGTAAAACTTGCTGGGAAGAACAAGAATCTGCTCCAGATAAATCGTTTACACGTTTGGACTGGACCCGGACACTTGGGGGGGAGGAGGTGGAGGGGAGTTTCCCGGAATTCTGGTGATGACGGTGTTTGGGATTTTCAAGACGAAACTTGGGAGGCGTATCAGGGACCCGATCAAACTGACTTGTAAATAAAATTTCACTCGATCCGATAGTCGTGGGGGGATCGGAGGGAGGGGGAATCCGGAATATTTAGCCATGCGTAACTTTGGAACGGGTGATCGGATTCGAGTGAAATTTAATAACTGAACAGAGGGCGTGCCTGTGGTGATCTTTTTCATGTCCGGACCGGATCCGACAACAGTTGGGGGGGGGGGGGGATACGTGACCGGATTGGACTGGAGAGATCGGGATGGAACTTTGTGGGAATAAGGGTTTTGCTTACAAATGAAGTTCTAGCTCCCTTAAAGTGTGCATCTTAACCGCAAGGTCGAAAAGTACTTTTTATCAAACGATACATCTCAACCCATGATCAGTTGTCCCACAAGGGTTTTGCAAAAAAAAAAATTCTTGCACCCTTAAAGTGCGCATTTTACCCGCATTAGTGGAAAAAAAAAATACTTTTGATCATACGTATATGTCAATGATCCCTAAGAGCCTGCTATCGTTTTTGCCTCAAGGGTCTTCCTTACAGATGAATTTCTAGTGCCTTTAAAGTGCGCATCATTACAGCCAAGTTCAACGATAAAATACTTTTTCTCTAGCTCCCTTAAAGTGCGCATCTGAACCGCACAGTCGAAAATTACTTTTGATCAAATAATACATCTTAACCCTTGCAAGTGCCATATGAGCTTACAGCTCTTGTTACTAGTACAGATAGACGGAAACTGCGATCAGTATTTTACAAGAATGTAAAGTTTTTATTGCGACTTCCTCCATGGACGAGCAATACTTACATCTCGAGGAAGTATAAGGTTCTCGACCCAGAGATCGCTATCGCTGCACAGATTGAGCGCTTTAACTCTCGAATAATGTCGCACCCTTGGTCAAACTTGCTGCGACAGTGATCTAGGTTTCCGTTTTGTGTAACTATTGTAGTATGGTTGTAACACTTTTGTTGTTTTTATGGCACTTGTTTAAGTAGTCATGTTTTTTTTTTTTTCTTTTTCCTACTTTCTTTTGTTCTTTATATTTGCTCCATCTGTTCTGTTTGCGATGGGTAAATAAACATATATATATATATATAAATAGTCAAATATATGGTTCAATTTCAAAATAAAATACGGCGTCACTATGGTTCGCGTCCGACTGCTAAAATTGGACTATGTGTGCACGTACCTTTCAGCTACAACGCATCTTTGAAAAATACATTTTTCTTGTACGATTTTGTATGCGTAGTTAAATTAATTCCGTATTATCTTTTTACAAAATAGTGGCGGATGGTCATCATGGTCACATGGTAAATAGTCACACATGTGGTACAATTTTAAAATAAAATATGGCGTCACTATGGTTCGCGTCCGACTGCTAAAATTGGACTGTGTGCACGTACCTTTCAGCTACAACGCATCTTTGAAAAGTACATTTTTCTTGTACGATTTTGTATGCGTAGTTAAATTAATTCCGTATTACAAAATAGTGGCGGATGGTCATCATGGTCACATAGCTAAATAGTCACACATATGGTACAATTTAAAAATAAAATAAGGCGTCACTATGGTTCGCGTCTGACTGCTAAAATTGGACTATGTGTGGACGTACCTTCAAAAGACCTGTCGTACCTATAAACCCGGAGACCCACATTCTGAACCCGCTAACGACACACACCAATCTTTTCGCTTGCCGCGATTCACTGGTTTCTATGCGCATTATCCTCCCGACGCGTGTTTGGGTCTAACGCTACTAATTCGTAAAACCGGTTATCTCAATGTTGCCAAAATTTTTGCTAGAAGTCAATGGGTTTGGGAAAAGGCTTAAAACAACCAAGGCCGTGGATAATTTGTTTAAAGCAGATCCGAGCTTTACAGTATTCAAATAGTTGTGAATACTGGAACATAAACAGTAAATAGTACGAGGTGTGCTTTAAGCTACATCTTTGAAAAATACGATTTCTTGTTCAGCACAGATACAGTTCTGTTCACAATTACGATCATTCCTACCGAATGACAATGGTTCTTATTCGATTTTTCGAAGTATTAGTAAACTTCTTTAAAGTAGTTACTTTTTAGGGAGCTGCAAAGAATAGAAAGCATATCGAGGTCTCCTGTCATCAGCCATTTCTTGGAAACAGCGCGCGGCACAAGCACCATCCGCGCTTATGAAGTTGGCGAAAAGTTCCAGAACGATTTTCATAAGAAACTAGACGTTAACATCAACGCCTCTCTGGTACTCAACGCTGGGAACAGATGGCTCGGTATCAACCTGGTAAGTTCACCCAGTGGCAACAAGTTATTGAGGTCTGTCGCCTCTACCTCAGCCCTTCAGAGGCATTGTTTGGTATCGTAGGGGTTTGTATCTCCCTAGGTATACAGGGTAGCCAAAAAGTTGTGATGCACTTCACTAGCTTAGGGGAACAAATTTTGACTATACTGTTCTCGCTTGATTTCTCCGTGTGTGTTTGACAGAACTTTCAGTTAAACGAACACGGCAATAAATTATATTCCCAAGAAGAGGCTTCGGTATATGTGGGGGTTGCAAAATGTTTTGAAATTTTTCACAGCTCTGCCAATAGGGGGGGGGGGGTCCGTCAGGAATTTCTTACATTGCCGTCAGTTTCTGCTCCGAGACTTTTTTTCTGCCTGCATAGCCTATTTGTCCTTCTCCCTCACAATGGAGTGAACCAATGCGGTTGGCCATCCGTCTCCACCCCCACTCAGTAACTTTAACAACTATTATCAAAACATTCAAATTCCTTACACTAATTTAAATTCAAACTTAATTTGATTAAAAAATGAATTTCTGTTAACTATTTTTCTCCATTTCAGCTTCATTTTTCCCTTGTACTTTAAAACCGTTATTATTCGTATTTTAATTAGCCTATAGCAGCAAATTAGTAGACTTTTCAATAAGGTACCGAGACTTCTTCGGTCCACAATTTCAAAGAACCTGGCAGGCGGAACTACGACGTAACTACTATTGCGGAGTGAAGATTGATGAAACTCTTTGCTTCAAGAGCCATGCCGATGCTGTTTCCAAAACTTTATCTCGGAATCTGGGTATGCTACGAAAACTCAAATTCTACGTTCCCCGGCAAATACTGCGGCTCTTGTATTTCTCGATAATCCATCCTTACATCTCATATTGTTCATCAGTTTGGCTTGGGACGTTTCCTTCTATTTTGACACCGATTAGAGTGCTGCAGAATAAAGCAATCCGGACAATATATGGAAAAGAGGCGCGTGAATCGGTAAGAGAAATTTACCGTGAAGTTAAAATATTACCCGCTGCTGGTCTACGTGATCTGTATTCCCTATGTTTTATGTACCAGTATCAGAGGAATACTTTACCGTCATGTTTTGAAAGAGTTTTTGTTGTTAATTCGGATGTTCACAGTCACGACACGCGTTCGAAAAATGATTTTTGTGCTCCATTGGCCGTGACGACTAGGTCTAAGTTTTCAATCATTTATAGAGGGATTAAATTGTGGAATGGGTTAGAAAAGGATTTGCTGGAAAAGGAAAGTATGAATGAGTTTAAAAATGAGATTAAAGGAACAGAAAACTTGACTCAAACTTGACTCGGGGAGCTAGCTAACATATCAAGAATGTACCCTGAGTCGATATTGAGAGTAAGAAAAATTCTCGTTACGACCATTGCAGTTTCCTGGCAGTTTCCGAGAATTCGACTTCTGAGCAAAAGGTTTGCAAAAAGCAAAAGGTTTGTGTGCCGCGACTAGGAATCGAACCCCGGCCGCCTAGTCGGGAGGTCGTTACTCTGTAGTCTACATGTAAAAAGGCGAGCTTTTACAGTACATGAGTGCATAATTACAGTGCATAAGGGGCAAGGGCCTGCCAGCTAGCTTTGGGAACACTAAGGAGGGGGTTCGAGACAGTTCGAGATGACAAAGAAGGGGGGGCCTGTCGACAATAAGACCCTATATATTTATCCAAGGCCCCCGGGCGATTCGATGGCCGAAAGTTGCGTAGTCAAGTTTACTGTTCCTTTAAAAACAAAATGTATGGTAAGTATGATTTTTAGTAAATAGGTTAAAGTAGGCTAGTTTTAAGGCCAGTTGGAGGAGAGAAAGTTATTTTTGTTGCGTTGTTTTGGAGTTTTGTGGTTGGAGGTTGATTCCACTGCTGACAAAGTTATGTGATCGGTACTTTGGATTTTGTGGTCACCCCCAGGACAACCTGGACGCCCGGGTTCTCGGGTGACTGGCTCATTTGAAGATATATCGTTTATTTTTTGTATTTTGTTATAAGTTGTTTAGTGTGATTTTGTGTAAATAAAGAATAACCTAACCTAACCTAACCTAACCTAACCTAACCTATCAAAATCTGGCCGATAAACCAAAAAAATATGTGGTGAACTTGCATGACCAAATGAAAATCTGGATAGAAGTTTGAGAAAACTGGGCAGTGTTAACCGAGAAACGGGACAAATTCGCATGACCAATCGAAAACTCCTAAATAATTTAGAAGAAGCCTTGGCAGTGGGAACCCGAAAAAGGTAGAATGTAGTTGTGCCATTGATTTCAAAATGTGTGCCCACAAAAACTGAAAAAAAAAAAAATCTGCGTAGCCAGTTCGCCTCACGATACAGTCTGAAGCTCCTTTGCGTACGGTCGAGAAATCATCTCGGGACCAAATTGTTTACTGTACGATTTTCGGTGTCGGCGTAGCAAATAGACTATACAAATCATTCGATTTTCAGGACTTTCTTGGTGCCTTTATCGTCTTTTCTTCTACTACAAGCTGCCTGCTGGTCAACTACCTCTACCCCGGAAGCCTCAGTGACGCCCAGATAGGTGTGGCGATCAACTGTACCCTCGTCGTACCGATTTACCTAACCTGGATCGTCCGATTCACTTCAGAGTGCGAGGCTAACATGGGCTCAGTGGAAAGGCTTCAGGGCTACCTAGAACTGGAAACTGCCAGATGTTCAGCTAGTGAGTGTCCTTGACTCCATAATGTAAATGATAATAATAGATTTCTGAAGCTTTTACGGTATACTCTCACTGGGAAACCTGATAATGTTTATTTATGCCCAATCTACAAGTTTAAGACGGTGGAGTAATGAGAGAAAAAGAAATAAAGAAAGCACAACAAATCACATACAACAACTGAAAAGCACTCCATGGAAAAGGAGGATGAGAAACATCGGCGATCGCCAACGTCTATCGGCTATCAAAAACAGTATTATGCACGAATCGGCAAACTCGCCTCGTCTACTGTGCAAATTTGATCGGCGACCAAAAACACCACTAGTGGCTCAAAAATCACCAAATTATTTGTAGCATGTTTCATTGCATTTGGAAGAAATATTTAAGGCTCTTTGTCTCTTAGGTCCTGGTCCCGCAAAGGAAGGATGGCCAGAAACGGGGGGAATTTGTTTTCGTGACGTCACAGTGGCCCTTGGCTCACCCCCTGAACCAGTCTTGAGAAACATCAGTCTAACCGTTGGACATGCAGAGAAGGTAAGATAATTTTTACCGATTTAGTTTTTGTCAAACTTTGAGTTTTTCGTGGCAGTTTTAATCGTAGCCTACGAAGAAGCCCATCACCTGCAAGCTGCTGAGAAGATGGAGAATTTGTTTTTCATCTTGTCAAATTTGACATTCTTTTTCTGAGCCAACTATGATTTCCCGATGAAAAAGTAGCATGCAGTAGTAATAGCTGTTGCTACTACATGCTACTACCGGCAAACTGGATGCTATCGGATACTACTACATAAGATTAACCCAGTTGGAAGCGTGTTTATCAAAGTGTTCCATACTTCCCAAGATTGACGGAGGGAGTGAGAATAAAACGTTTCCAGAGCCTGACTGATGTCTCTCATTTCAGATCGGGATTTGCGGTAGGACAGGTTCAGGCAAATCGACCCTTTTACTCACCCTGTTCAACCTTATAGAAGACACAGAAGGCAATATATTCATTGACTGTGTCGACATCCAACGGATACCCACTAAACGGCTGAGACGAAGCTTGTGTATCGCCTCTCAAGACACTTGCCTCTTTTCTACAAGCATACGGTAGGTTAGAAGAGGGCAGAGCTGGTGGACTCGGACTCTGGACTCGGATCGTCTCGATACGCCGTTTTGAAGGACTCGGACTCGTCTCGGACTCGTCTTTCACGAAGCTGTCCGTCCGCCAGAGCTGTGGACTTGGACCCTGGACTCGTCTCGAGATGGTCTCGAGACGCCTTTTTCAAGGACTCGGACTTGTCTCGGACTCGGATTTGCTGGACTCACAGCAGCTCTGGAAGAGGGGGAAAAGCTAAATCATTTGCCGTTGCTTTCCGGGAACTTACCGATTTGCCGGGAGCTTGCCAAGGTTTCTGGAGCGGCCCCCGCTCCGGAAAGCAAAGCAGCTTTCCGAAAATTGTTTCGAAAGGCTAATGGAAAGCTCGAAGTTGAGAATCCGTGCAGAAATAAATTCGGAAATGAATATCAGAACATGGCAAATATGGACTTTAATTTTTTTTTTTGCAAAAAAGCAAACCTGGTTTTGAGCAAGATTGGTTCCTCTTGCGATCGATAAAAAGCCAGTTTTGGCGAATTTGTTCAAGGTTTTCAGGCCAATTGCGTGTCGAAGTCGTACAAAAAATACCAAACTTCAATCTCGGCAAGATCCGTTCTTAAATAACAATAATAATACTAATAAAATAATGTAAAAAATAGGCCACTGGCCTCTAAACAACAAAACAAATGAAGGTATCCTCGTTCCCTGTGATTTTAGAATTTGTGCAAAAGTCGTTCTTCCCACGATAATCAGCAATAGCCGATTGCATCCTTGAAGTTTAACTGAACGGTTGGAAAGAATTTAAATATAGCCTATATATCAAGAGTACCCTTATAGTTCAACTCAAGGACCCAGCTCCTTTAAAGTTTAACTGAAAAGCAGATTAAATTTTGTGTCATCCAATTGAATACACTGAATTATTTGGATCCTGCAAAGGAATTTTTTAATTTTCCACTATCTGCTCTAGTTATGACGTTCAGAATATCTGAATTCTAATTCACTATGAATTAATTCTACTATGACGCGGGAAATTTTAATCTCAGCACAAATGCAGCTTTTCAGTGGACAGTGGTGAGACGGTGAAGATTGCTTAGTGCCTGAACAAAAAAAAAATCATAAATCTTTCTCGTAAAGCATACAACAAAAATTCAGTACCAGAAATCACAAGGAAATTCCACTATTTGAAAATTGATTATTCGTGAACAGCGGAACAACGAAGTAATGCATTTTCAGTGGGTCTTCAAGCCAATTTAAGTGAATAAGTGATGGATAACTAGATTGTCCTACACCAGCCCTTTTCGGTTAAACTTTAAGTTTGCAACTGGGTTGTTCGCAATTTACGGCGCACAGATGCTTCTGCTGAAAGCGTTTTTTGTTTTCCCTCTTTTTTGGCTGGGAACGAGTTATAGCCAAAAGAGGCTTTAGTCAAATCGGTCAAACCATAGATTTTCAGGCCAGTTCCCAATCGTACAGAAGTGCAAACCTGGACTTGAGCAAGATTGGTTCTTCGACAATTTTATTGTCGGTACCAGCCAAAATTGCTGAATCTCTAATATTTGAGGCAACTGATTCGTTCTTTCAACACATTAACATTCTTCTTTATAGGACATATCTCGACCCCAGTAGAAAACACCCGGACCCTGAACTTTTGGCTCTTTTGGAAGAAATCCACTTCATCAAGGAAGGAGTCTCAACAGAACATCTATTAGGTAAGCTTATGGAACTCATCCTCATGTATGTCAGTGATGATGGTAAAATTTTACCAACGAACTAAACAAGAAAAGGGAAATAGCGCAGTACACAAAAAAGAAAGGAAAAATTACACTGAGCTTTCGATAACGTAGTAAATGCACATGATAAAAACAAACAAGCAAAACACAAGAAAGGGACTAATCATTATAGTATTTCGTACGAAGAGGCATTGACTAAACTAGATATTCCTAAATTAAGTGACCGGAGAAATAATCTATCAAAAAAATTTGGAGCAAAATTAATGTGTTGTCCTCAGACCGTCCGTCTATTCCCCCCTCCCCTCCCTTCGTCTGTGCGTCGGTCTGAGAGGAACACTGGCAATCAATTTTCCCCATATATATTTCTGGTAAAATTTTGTAAATGTATTAGTAAATTGTTCCGCTTTTGTGTTTTGTAAATATTGTTGTTGTTTTTTCCTACTCTAGCTTTATTTTTGAGCTATTTGGAAATAAATGTGATTGATTGATTAATCAATCAGGTCTAAAAAATCCTCTTCCCAGATGAAAGTGGAAAATGGTCAAGGGCAGAAACGTTAAAGGCTTCAGCAATGGAGGAAAGCTTTGCACAAGGGTCATATGGTAAAAAATGTGTAGTTACGCGTGAATTCCTGTAGCGACGAGGAAGGTACACAAGACATTTACAGCATTTGAAATAGAAAGTCCTGAAATTAAATCTTTTCAGTCCGTTCGTTCTTTTTCGTATTTCATCCTGTCCTAACAAGAAGAAATAGTTGAACAAAATATTTCAAGCGGAGGGACAACCACACAGAGGTACCACAAATCAGAAAGAATAAGTTCATTCGATGAAATCGATTATCTGTGGGTGACGGACAAACGAAGTAACGCATTTTTGTCGGCTGAATAAGTGATACTATTTTATTATTATTATTAGTGATTCAGGTTTGGGCTGGGTGGGGGTAAAGAAAAAGAAAAGAGACGGTTAAAGGAACAGTAAACTTGACTACGCAACTTTCGGCCATCGAATCGCCCGGGGGGGGCTTGGATAAATATACAGGGTCTTATTGTCGACAGGCCCCCCCTTCTTTGTCATCTCGAACTGTCTCGAACCCCCTCCTTAGTGTTCCCAAAGCTAGCTGGCAGGCCCTTGCCCCTTATGCACTGTAATTATGCACTCATGTACTGTAAAAGTTCGCCTTTTTACATGTAGACCACAGAGAAACGACCTCCCCGACAAGACGGCCGGGGTTCGATTCCTAGTCGCGGCACACAAACCTTTTGCTTAAAAGTAGAGTTCTCGGAAACTGCAATGGTCGTAACGAGAATTTTTCTTACTCTCAATATCGACTCGGGGTACATTCTTGATACGTTAGCTAGCTCCCCGAGTCAAGTTTGAGTCAAGTTTTCTGTTCCTTTAAGACGAAAAATGTGTGTCATCATTTGATAAAAAGTTGTGCACTCCCGGACAGGACATGGTTGTGCCCTTCTTGGGAGTGTTTTTTTTTTTTTTAAGGATTGTTGAGATTAAAACGAATTAAATTGAAATTCGGTACACTTCAAAGGTAACCCCGCATTACACAGTAAATTACACACGGATTCGGTTGCCTTGTATTAAATCCGTGGCAAAATTTTTATAACCGGTCTCCTGACGAATAAGCTCCTCGGAAACAATAATTGGGCGAATGATACGTCACGTAAATAGAACAAATGTTCTAATGTGTTGCTAATAGAGGAGATAGGATACACTTGTGAAGTGAAGAATCTCGGGAACGAGAATGGATGGAAATCCAACTGAAGGAAAAGGTTTTTTTTTCAACAAATTCTACACCCAACATATTCTTAAACCAACAGCCCGTCTCAATATGTGACAACAGTCACCTGTGCGAGACGGGCAAATTATTACCAAGCTCTATTTATCAGTATTTTTTTTTTAAATACGCTTAGTGAGTTACTTTCATAAGTACGACAAGTCCTATAAACCGAGGATTTAACGTTAAACCTACCAAACAGTTTATCTGATTGTTTATCACTAAGTGACGTCTTTTGGGCAGTGATACTTTTGGAATGTACGTCATATGGAGGAAATTTACCTCTTTTTTTTTTAGAATAACAAGCGAGCTGCCTGCCAGTACGTGGTCGGAGTAATTGGGATAATAAGATCCCAAATAGTAAGTGACAATGCCCCCTGTGCTTTAATACAGGGGAAGAGGGCCATTTTCTGGTTGAATACGAGCAACTCTCAGGCCCCAGGGGACATTTTCTTAATGGGTATACTATCAAGTTCCCCAATGTTCTTGAAACAAAAAATAAAGCTAAGATACTTAAAATATGCCAATTCTTAAAGAGTGTATTAGTTAAATAAAGATAAGTATTGAGTGATGTAATGTGTATTGTTACCATTATGTATTTTGTACGGCCAATTGGCTATTAAATATTGATTCATAATAAAACTCAGGTGCCCCACCCGGTATTAATTTTTACTGTAACAACAAAACGTAAGATACCAACAACCGCAAAACCCAACATTAAAACCGATACTATGGTCTCTAGGTGCATGATTTTGCCAATCCTCAAATTATTAGAATAAAACATCACCGTACAATTAACGTTTAGGCTACAGATGAAAAAACTTCCAGAAAGAAAAGTGATTTTCCCTTATAAGAGTGATTTAGCCTACTCTTCATTCGAATTTTCACTCTCGATTCCTTATTCTCACAATATTCCTTTGTCCTCACAACAGTCTCTAGCTCTTGGTAAAATCCTGAGCGGCAGATATAAAAATGTTAGACTATCCAGAAGTATATTATCGAAATGTTATATATATTATATTATTCTATTATCCAGAAGGGCCCTAAATTACCCTACTCCCTTCTTAGAACGTAACGTACAGAATCGGTATCTTGGAGAAACAGATATTAGTTGCGTTTTTGCAATCGCTTGGAACGAAAGTTGCCGTTTTTTGCGATCGACTGTCGACTGGAGGTCCAGTCGATCCGTTTTTTGTCGCTTGACTGGACGTCGACTGAGAACAAAGTCAACAGTTGATCCGATGCACCTTTCTCTTGGAGGTCCAGTCAACTGCCAGTCAAACTCGAGTCAAGCGACAAAAAACGGTCAACTGGATGAACCCGGGAGCAAGTCCCAGTCGCCAGTCGATCTGTAAAAAACGCAACTATTGAACCTGTGCTATAAAAGCCCATCCGCAACGAGTTTCTCCTTCCAAGGCAAGAGCAAGGCAAGAGCGAACAGTCTCTACGAAGGTCCCGAAATTCCAAACAGTAGCACACAAACACAGCCGTTAACAAAATAGTTTTTATAGGCCCAACTAAGATTGCTGAAATTTTAAATAGCCTTTGACCATACGTACCTTTAAATGTAACTGTAATATTGACTAATTTATGCATGCCAATACTCACCAGTTTTGGTTTTGTTCCCATGAAAGTGTGAACGAATAAATTACTACTCTATTCTTCTATCTGACCAACAATTCCGATTTTCGTCAAACTAATTCGGTAATTAGTGACGTTCATGTCAGCCGAGGAGATAATCCCACGTTTACTTGGCTCAGTACAAACACGACGTTATCTTTAACCTTGTTTGCGGAAACGCAGAAGATTACGACTTGAATTAATTAGTAGTTCGAAAAATTGTCCATTTTAGTTTATTTTAGTCCATTTACTTTACGCTGAGTAGCGTATTACGGATAATGTTTTTCGCAATATATCACTGAAAATAGGCCACTATATAGCGTAATAACTGAGTATCATGGAAAAAAAAAGTCGAAGACGACATCGAAAAAAATTAAATAGGGCTTTTGGTCGAAAACAGAACGTGAATTGGGAGTGAGATTTTATTTTCGTGAAAAAAAGGGAAATAGTCACTTTTGGTCGGAATCTTTGCTGCAAAAATGACACATCAGAAACAGAGTGAATTTTATGTCCTACGTAGGACAAGAATGACATAAACAAAATAGAATGACAATTCAAACTATCGTGCGACATGTTGCAACCCTGTTAATGAGTCAGAGCCTCTTACATATATTAGCTTAAAGTTACTAAAACAAGGCTCCGAACATTGACATTTGTCAAAACGAGGGGGCATGGCCGCCGTTCTAACACTCTACATTACTATAAAGCCATAAAAACACTGGTGATCCAAGGAAAAAACGAGAAACGTCACCTAGGCGATCCTCAAAGTTGACTCAAGTCCTATGTAAACTAATCAGCAACGTGTGTTGTGGTGACGCTTCTGGCTCTTCGCTAGGCACACTGTAACACTTATTTATCGGCATGAAGAAGTTAGTCACCAAACATATTATATAGTATCGCCCTTGCTGAGGGTGATAGCGGAAAAATTTGGCCCGCGTGTGGCATGATAGGTTGATATCGCCCGAGCGCAGCGAGGGTGATATCTGCCTATCATGCTGCCCAAGGGCCAAATTTTCCGTTATCGCCCGAAGAAAAGCAAGGGCGATAATGATTATAACACTAGTACACTGTGCAGACCCATGATACCTCCTGGCGGAAATTCGGCACAAAAGCAACTGTTTTATTTAAATTAAAAAAAAAAAATTAATGCTAACGTTGCTAGTAACTAGTAACGCATAATAGTAAGGGATAGTAGGATGTTGTTTCAGGAAACATATATCCGTGTCATTATCAACTATCTTTAACCTTCGCAAGGTTGTCGCTAAAGGGTTGGCTGAGCAGCGTCTTTTTCTGTATTTCTGATTAGTGAAATGGCAACCCTAGCTTACTGAAATGTGAAAACGACTACTGTTGCCAGGCATATAAAAGTCCATATTTAACGACATCTTTTTATTTGTGGCGAATTAGATGCCATCTAGCGGCGGAATCCTTAGGGTAGATAGAATTGATAAAGCTCAAACCGGTGTTGCCGCTGGTTGCAGAATTCTGCAATGTGTCATACATTTTCGTTTCTTCGACAGAGTGGGCAAGACCTTAGCAGTAAATGCAAAAATTAAGTATAAAAGTTAAGGCATAATTGTGAAGATGATATAGCGAGATTTCTTGATAATAGTTTGTGAAAAAGACGTACTTTCGTAGGTGCCAAAAATATCATTGTTTTTTTCTGACCAAAAGTCGCAGGTTCCATCAGAAAAAAGTGGCAACACTGGATATTAATGGACTGTTAATCAGAAAAAAAATAAAAATAATACTGTTGGAATTGCTCAATAGCTGCCTTCTGGAGACTAGAGGAAAACAAGTTAGAGTAAGTTGGAAGTAATGTTGTTTCAGTTGACAAGTTCCATTTCCAGTGGGAATGTGACTGTAACAAGGTATAACCCAGGTTGGCTGGCTAGGAAAGCAACATTTTTTTTCAGTTTTTAAAGACCTTTCTACAACATTTCCAACATTTTTGTTTGCTGTATTATTTTTTAGTGTTTTTTTGTTTTTCCTCCTGAAAGTGATGTCTTTTATTCTTTTTTTGGAGATCAGGCTGTATTTTTCAGTACTTGAGGGAAAATGCTCGATGAACTTGATGAACCGACCAACCGTGCGTTATCACTTTTTATCGCACGGCTGGCTGTGCGTTATCATTTTTTATAGCACAGTTGGAACTTTTTCTTTTAACATCAGGGTAATACCAGAAAATTTTGGCACTGGGTAGGATAGGACTGTTATCATGGGACTGCACAGTGTAGCCTACTGGTGTTATAGAGAAAGGAGCCGTGTTCTGGCGTAATTATTCTTCTTCTTCCTTGAAAAAGTAACTCTTTACTCTGAGTAGCGAAACAGAAAATAAACGTAGGGAGTCTAAGGAAATTAAAATATTACAAATTAATGCATCGGTATGAATCCGAATCATTGTGCGTTAATACGTGGTTGTGAGAAAAGGTCGTCCAACTATCCCTACTTTTTTTTTTTTTTTTTGTAGGCCAACGTATTTCGCAGGGTTTAACTTATGATTTTTATAGCACGTTAACTGTGTTCATAGTATAATTTCGGCCACCTCCTACGACAGACATGTGTTTTCTGGGGTGGCCCATCCGAAGTTTTCTGTCGTTTGGAATAAACTTCTCACTCTCGAAATTTCTCCGTAAATATAGTGGCCCTTAAGTGTTTCTCCCAGTTTCTAAAGTTGGCATACTTTCTAAAATCCTTCAATGGTTTTATAAGTTTTTATTGATAGCATACCACTAGCCGCCAAATGATATTATTGTTGTGGGATAGTAAAATAACGTGTAGTCAGTATGTTCAATATTTTTAACACATGAATACTCCACCACCGGGCGAACACGGATGTTCAGGGCAGGCACGTACGCAGGAATTTTGTTCGGTGGAGGCCCAAATCCATCAAAACAGTATATAAAAGGCGCATTATATTATGTAACATCTACAAAAACCAAAAGCACACATATCAAGAAATAGAGACTCACCCTATATTGCAAACCTGCCTACGACCGCTTTATTCCCTAGAGAAATTCTGTCTAGATCGGTAATTAACCACTATCCCTTATTCTGTGTGAAGGATCAGAAAATTATGCGAAAAAAAAATCGTGAGATTTCGGGGGGGGGCCGGGCCCGGAGACGTACCTGCGTACGTGCCTTGTTCAGGGTGGAATTTTATTTAACTTTCTTCTTTTCTTTTTTTTGTCTTACATTTTGTGATTATAAATTAGAAAGTCAAGTCAAATGCGGCATTCTCATTGCCAGTTTCAGCAAGAGATCAGACAACTCCGCGCACATTTTTGATGCACTATGTCATGTTATTCAAATTGCGCGGTCTCCTGTAATTTTCGTCTGCTTGGGGGTCAGTCACCTCAATATTACCACTCGAAGCATTATGTGAAAAAAATTCTTCCTAAATTCCCTATAAATTTTCCCCAGAAGCTAAAGCTCAGAATTTATAGTAGCAATGTCCTTTCCGTCCTTACACATGGCTGTGAAACTCGCAGCATCACTGCGCAACTACAAAGACGACTCCAGGCATTTGACAATAGCTGCCTAAGATCTGTTTTGAACATACATTGGACGGAGACAATAAGAAACGACGAGATTTATCGTACGACAAACCATACCCCCATCCTCAATGTCATTAGAAAGCGGCGATGGGTGTATGGGCGAATGTATGCGAATGGGCGATGGAAGGCTGCAACATGGCATATTATGGTGTCGGACACCCCCTGGCCTCCGCAAGTCAGGGCGACCCAAAATGACCATTGGCAGGTGGTTATAGAAGGAGGCCAAGTTGGCGAGGTCTTCGATGGAGGAGCTTTGGTCGATGGCTCAGGACAGGTCGTCGTGGCAAACCACTGTTGCTGCCTTATGCGCCTCCAGGCTTAGGAGGACCTAAGTCTAAGCAAGTCTTAGTAATTCAGTGTTTCCGAATAGCAAAATAAAGCTAAAGATACACAATAAGCTTGCTTTTCAGTTAAACTTCAAGACAGTTGCCACCGTTCACACCCTTCGTACAATTTCTCGGACAACGCAACACGATTAGCAAATATGGTTTAGAAAAATTGGTGCTCCCTTCTAATTTCGACATTCTGTTCAAGATTCAGAGCTGAACGTCGAGTGCAGTCCACTCTCAGCTGGTCAGCTACAACTTCTCTCAATAGCCCGTTCATTACTTTCGAAATCAAAGATTATCATTCTTGACGAAGTAACCAGCTCTCTTGACGACAAGATGGAGAAGCATGTTCTTGATCTCCTGATGAAGAAGATGAAAGACAAGACTGTCCTTATGGTAGCTGTAAGTAGCCTTTGGTTTTTAGTCTCTAAAACCTCTTGATACTAAATTGGCCTTATACCTGCAGTTCAGTGCTCCAAGCGGATTAGTCGGACAAGCTAAAAGCTCGTGATGCAAAACAAGCAATTGCGAAAAGCGGGCTTATAATACTATATATGACGTCCAAAACACGCCAGTGATCCTCAGGAAGAAGGAGTAAACGTCTCCGCGACGACTCAAACTCAACAACTCACATCCTGTCTCAACCAATCATGGCGATCTTTAGGAGCAGTTGTGATACCACTTCTGCCTTTGTTCCGCTAGGTACCCGGAGAGGCCGGAGTTTTTGCATTGGCAAGGAGATATAGTCATCAAGTGTATTGTCTCACTAATGCCCGGGCCACATTCAGTCACACCTGTACGTAATTTGGTTCGTTGATTTGTTATTACCCACTCTTACGTATCATCCTGGTCACACCTGGAACGAATAAATTCAAGATATATTACCACCATCGTCACTCATATGTAAACAAAACCAGCTAAAGTCAGTGACTGTGGTATGTGATTGGTGCTAAGACGTTTACGTTACGTTTCAAAATGGCGGAGATGGATTCTTCCATCTCGTCTATTTTACGTTTTCAGCGTCTTTTCTTCCCAATTTCGACCGTAAGACGGGCTTATTACCGGCGTTACTACCAGGTGTGACTATAGTGGGGCCCGGGCATAACGACTCGAAACCAACTGCTAAAATCCTGTGTGAACCAATCACGCGGGATCGTTGGGAACAGCTATGGTGCCGCTTCCGGCTCTTACGCTAGGTACCCGGCGATTTTAAATAGGCAGAAGAGTTAGTCATCAACAGTATTCTGTATGGGAGCTCATGGGATAATATAAAAGGAAGAGTAAGGAAGATGGGTCCTTTAGAGGCTGAAATAATTGGCCTCTACCGTTCAGGCACATTCCAACGATAACAAATCCAGCCCTGCCTGCAGCTGACATAGATAATAGTGGCGTTTTTTATTGCCGATTCGTTCGGCGATAGCGTAGCCGTTTGACTTTTTTGGCGTTTTTGACGTTCGCCGGAAGCCGATAGCCGTAGCTGTTTCTTCTAATTTCTGTTTTTGTGCTCAACGGCTAACGTCTATCGCCTAAATTCCTGTCCATCGCCTATCGGCCTAGGACTCGCCGATAGGCGATGGACGTTGCCTCCAACGGCTATCGGCTATCGAAAACAGTAAATAAGCACGAATCGGCCAACTTCCTTCGTCTACCGGGGAAATTTCATCGGCGATAAAAAACGCCACTAATGTCTTGTTTCGTTCTAGCATCGACCAGCCTGTCTTCTTGCCTGCGAACGAGTCATCGTCTTGGACAAAGGGAGAATCGTCGAGGATGGTGATCCCGCAATGTTAAAAAGCTTGCCGAACAGCCACTTCGCTGCACTCTTGAGGCTGTGCTGATAGTGTATAGATCATAGTGTATACATGTGCATACATGATAGCTTAAACCTGTTGGTGTATAGATGATGATATATCTACTCCTCTCTTTCAGTTACCAGTAGTCTATATACCTAGGCCTACAGGGTTGTCGACATAACGTCCCCATTCGAAACGTCCCCTGTCCAAACGTTCCCATGACAAAACGTCCCCGTGACAAAACGTCCCCATGACAAAACGTCCCCGTGACAAAACGTCCCCACTCAAAACGTCCCCTGACAAAACGGCCCCATGGCGAAACGTCCCCGGCTATAGATTTACATATATCAGACCGGCATTCTCTCAAAGCGGAATAATTTAAGACCACGGCATGGGAATAATGGACTAAAATCGCCTAGGTATATAAATGTTATCCGGAGAAATCAGGGTTTACTATAATCACTTGGCGACTGCTACAAAATGAGGTACAGGCTGTTACCTCAAAAAGCAAAGCCCAATGATCCGAATCCACCTATAAACTTGTTTCATGAAGGTAAGCAAACTAGGACTTGTTTAGCTTTTCTCTTTACTTGTCTCAGAAGGGATGGGACTCGGCCGGTTATAAACCACTGCAGATTTTGGGGGCAGCACTCTTGACCTACAAGTAAATAGGTATATCTGCATGCACTGGATTCTCCAATGACACTGATCCAGAATTCTAGGTTTGGAAGGCACTTACCGGCCGGCGCTTAAATACTTGTCCACATTAGCAAATTAGTTGCAACGGAGTAAGACTTTAAAGTTTAACTGAAAAGGGGTGAGATAGGACAATCTAACTACCCATTACTTATTATTTTAAAGTGACACGGAGATTCAATGAAAATGCGGATTTGTGGTACCTCTATGCGCTTGTACCTGTGTTATATTTGACAGTGAAAACGGTTAAGTCAGCTGAAATTTATTGGAGCTATATTTCGGCCCTTCTTGGCAAGGGTCCTCTTCAGGCTCAAAGCCGCTCAAGATGGAAAAAATGAAACTTGTGTTATCACAAGTTTCATTTTTTCCGCCGAAATATAGCTCCAATAAATTTCAGCTGACTTATCCGTTTTCACGGTCAAATATGATTCGCAGTCAGCTTGGGCTGAAGGAATATTTGTACCTGTGTTGTATGCTTGACTAAAAGATTTACGAAAAATAAATTATATAAGGAATGTTCCCAAATGTTCCTGCTTATCAGGAATGTTCCCACCTCTGTAGCGCACACTGTGAAGTTGTTTTTACCTATCGAACATGCACCTGAAGATCGAGGCGAACTTAAAAATCTATGCTTGGGGACGTTTCGCCACGGGGACGTTTTGTCATGGGGACGTTTTGTCACGGGGACGTTTTGTCATGGGGACGTTTTGACACGGGGACGTTTTGACACGGGGACGTTTTGTCATGGGGACGTTTTGTCACGGGGACGTTTCGCCAGGGGACGTTTTGTCATGGGGACGTTTCGTCGGTAAGCCGGCCTACAAACCGTTTCCTCTTTGAGTTTTAACTGTCATGATTCCAGGAGCCAGAAACAATTTTATTTTCGTCAGATTTGTTGATATAAGGTTTAGTTTATTAATAATTTTATTGACGGAATAACCAGATATCCGCTAGTCCGTCCATGTTTTTCAAATAACAATTATGCTTACTCCCACCTGACTAATATGTCTGTTTGTGAACCCACTGTCACCTGTGAGATTTCACAAAATCAAGATGACTTTGCCATTGCTTCGTCACGCCTATACGTGGACCCTTACTCATTTGTTGAGAGCGATTTCATGATTCAGCCGCAGGGTAGGCCTAGTTTAAATTTTTATTTTCGTTTGTGGTTTTCTACTAAGCTTTTCTCACTGTTTTTACTAGTATATATTGATTTATATTAAATACATAGATATATTTATGTATCCACGCATGTATATATATACTGAGGTATATGTGCAGTTTGTTTCCTCAGCAGCCCAATAAGTTCAACCGGAGACTGTCGAAAGCCGGAAGTTCGATCGGAAAATACTGTGTTTACGGGATTGGGAGCTAAGAGACCGGACCAGCAAAGTTCGTGATTAAGTTTGACAAAGCTAGTATCGAATAACGGTGAGGCTTAACCTTCCAGATTTTTATTCCGGTTTCCAGACAGCCGTTTTCGTCGAGACGGATCTGGAAGGTGAAGCCAGGCCAAAAACGTCTAGAAGTCCAGGGTGTTCGACAACCCAGATTCCGGATGTCTGGAAGGTGCCATGGAGGCAACCCGTTCGAGAGACACAACAAACATGCAAATGTAGGAAGAAAAGGGAAAGTGATTGACAGTTGTGATTGGGATGCAAGAGATATTTGAAATGTAAAGGGGACATCTAGGAAATGCTGCAGAACAGAAAATTTAGCTGTCATCATTATCATCATTATCATGGAAGGGTTGGGTTGGCTTGTCTATGCGGAAGCCTTAGACGTCTGGGAATCTGGAAGGTGAAGCCTGGCTTTAACGGGTTAAAAGCCATGCAGATAATACATATTCTCATATTCTCATTTCATATTCTCACTATGGACTAATAATTCTCCAGAATCCGGCTAAAATCGATATACGGTTTCCGGATTGAAATTACCGTCTGGCTTTTTCGCCAATTCACGGAAAAGTAACAGTTTACAGCCTGCTAGATAGGGAGATTTTTCCGTTAAGTGAGGCCGTCTGACCACAGAAATAGTAAGTAAACTCAACGGAAAAAATCTTTTTGAAGTTCCGGTTTCAACCAGAAAGTTTCCGTTTTCGAGCAGGTTTTGTCAGGGAATCTTCCGTTTCTCGCAAGACCTACGTCTGAAATATTCGTCTAGCAGACGGAAATGATCGCGCATGTAAAATGATCACCGACAGGAAATTTCCGTTTGAAACCAGGTAGAAGCAGGAATAATTCCGCTGGTGGTCAGGAAAGACCAACAGACGGTCGACCGGTGCGCAGAGTTAGGATTCCGTTTGTGTGCCCCTTGAATTACTCGTGGTTTGCGGGAAATATTCCGTTGGCAGTATGCTCCCGTGTCAGGTCTCCCTAGCAGGAAAAATTCCGACTGTCGCAGTCTTTCCCAAACCAGGCAATATTTCCGTTCACCAACGAATGGGTATGCCCTGAAACCGTTGCTCAGACGATATCGAAACACCAATAACCTACTAAACATTCTTGTCTCCCTTGACTTAATTCTTTCACAGACGGACTGAAAACACAATATTTAATGAGGAACACTATACAAGTACAATGTTTGCAAATTTTCTGTTTTTTTCATACTCTTTCGTGATGTTCTTTCCTTTGCACGGCGCAACCACGTCTTCAATTTCAGCAATGGACCTGGAAAACAGGATTTGACATTAGGACAAATAGGCTAAAGCGGCTGTTGGTACCATGACGAACAAATAGATTAAGTCTTTGGTTCCATGCAGTGATTGTGCCTGTGGATACCCCGACAAAACTGAGCTGAGGTAGAGGTACTTGCTTGATGCCATTCTACTTTTCTCTTCGCCGCTGCGCATATCAGAGGAAGAAGTGCAGCAGGCGTGCTGATCCGCCCTGCTGTGACGTCACAATAATAGACAACCAATCGGCTTTTACTTAATATCTTCGCCGGGGCTATACTGCGGTATAGCTTTTTGCAGATGCAACGAACTATGACGTTCCTCGTACTTCCTACCCTCCGCTCATTTACATCAGGATGGGAATCCATTTGTCTCCGCATGGTCTTGAAAACTTAACAGAATAGGGATGAGATCCGACATTCTAGGTTTAAAACAATTCAGTGTATTTAATATTAGATGTAAAAAATAAGCTGCCTTTTCAGGTGAACTTCTGACTCTTCACTGACACCAGACAAATTTCAGCCCATACCCGAAAGACATTTTCGGCACCTTTCTTCGTGTATCTTAGTCTGAAAGGACGTCAAAGCAGATTCTTTCAGATTCATCATCTTTTCTTCAGTCATGTGGGGTTATGAATGCATATAAACTGCATTTATACAATTTTACTGAACTGAATTCAGTTCTTTCGTAATTGAATGGAACTAGCAATAATACAGGAAGAAAATTTGAAAAGCAGAGATGAAGTTTTGATCTGTTCTAAACAGAGCCTGAACTAGATGTAAACAGAGTCGAAACTTCGGGCTCGGAAACTAGAAATTTACCAGGGGTACTTACTTTTACATGAAAAGCATGGTTGCGAAAGCAGCCTTCGGGTAGGGGCACTGAAACGTGCAAAATGTAGCTAAAAGTGCCAGAGCTGCCATCTTGCCATTTTCTGCTTCGCAAATCACTGTCTTGTCCATAATGACATATAATTTGCTGGACAGTCGAAGATCACGGCCTTCAAAAGAAACATTATTGATTAAACATTCAATTTTGGTATCTATCGCTGCATAGATTACTGGGGCTTCCACCTTGACTAACCGTCAGACACGATGAAAAAGTATAAGTTTGTTTTTCTGCTAATCCTATGTTCAGTTATTAAATTTCACTAGAATCCTATCAACCGTTCCAAAGTTACACATGACTCAATATTCCGGACTACCCCTCCCTCAGCTCCCCCAACGATGATCGGATCGACGAAATTACTATTTCCAAGTCAGTTTGGTCCGGTCCCCGATATACCTGCCAAGCTTCGTCGTGAAAATCCCATCATCGGAATTCCGGGAAATCCCCCCCCCCCTCAAGTGTCCGGATGTAGTTTGATTGTGTAAACGATTTATCTAGAGCAGATGCTTGTTTTTCCCAGCAAGTTCCACTTCAATCCCTCCAATCTAACCATTTCACGGTCTCCCCCCCAATTCCCCCACAGCTGTCAAATCCGGTCCAGACTTTAAATGGACATCAGAGAAATGTCTTCTATTCAGTTATTAAGTTTCATTCAAATCCAATCATCCGTTCAAAAATTACGCACGACTCAATTTTCCGGATTCCCCCCTTCACTCCCCCCCAGGTGGTCGGATCGGGAAACTGATTATATCCAAATTACTTTGGTCGGGTCCCTGATATGCCTGCCAAGTTTCATCGTCCTAGTACATGTGTAAGCATCTTAACTCGGGGTCACCGGAATTTTGGAACCCTCCATCCACCTTCCCCCACAGTGCTCGAATCCGGTCTGGTCTTGTCAACTATGTATCTAGGGCTTGTGCTGGTTCTTCCCACCAAGTTTAATCCCGATCCGTCCACTCTGAACATGTCAAACGATTTCCGCCCCCACCCCTCCAACTCCCCCCGAAGCCACCGGATCCATTCCGGACTTGAAGTGTGACATCTGAGACACGAGGTCTTTCCAAATATCAAGTTTGATTAAGATCCGATATCCCGTTCAAAAGTTATAAATCCGTCAATATTCCGGATTCCCCCTCCCTCCACTCCACCACGGTGGTCGGATCGGGGAAGTGACTATTTCCAAGTTAGTTTGGTCGGCTCCCTGGTACGTCTGCCAAGTTTCATCGTCCTAGGACTTCTGGAAGTACCCTAACTCGAGAACAGTCGACCAACAGACCGACCGACCGAAAAGTGATCAGTATATGGCACTTGAGCGAAGCTTCAAGTGCCATAAAACCAACTGTGAGGGAAAATGCTTCATGATTTCCCAACTTCCTTCAGTCACATTTCCGTTCCTTAGGCTCACTTGAGCCATACAACGTTGCAGACCCCTTATCAGTTTGTGAAATAAAAGCTTACCTTTCTACGTTTCTTCTCATGGCTTTCATACATATGCCACCTCAGACTTCTAATACTCAAATACTGTTATGGACCGAGTAACAGCCCCACACCTCCATTTCCAACCAGCGTCGTTGGAATGAACAAATCCATGCTCCGTGAAAGAAAACACGCTGGCGAAAACTTTGTTGCACTTTTCAAATGAAAACATGTTATTTTCCAAAACTGACCCTTCTTGACCGAACGGGTTAACGCAATCGACGCAATGACTGACATTCCACAGTGTTGTATAACCTAAAGGAAGCTTAATTACCATAACTGGTGTCCGCTGAGATTGAAAAGATAAGAGAACTATCTGCCCCTCCTCGCTTTCCTTCAAGGAAATTGTCCGCCGTCGTTCGGTAATATTCCGAAATCACAATACGGTGTGTGTCAACGGAAAAACACCGTCTAAGAACCTGCTTCACCATTAAGACTATTACAGTTCACACGCCTACTGTGCTTAGCTGGATTTGTCCAACATTGACAGGAATTAATCTTGATTTGTCGGAACCGTTCGGAAGGTGAACAAAGTACGCTCGACAACGGACGATTCCTGCAGAGAATCCGGTTATTTATCAAACAATTGGCAGTGGCTGGTAGCAAGAAAAAATACTGCCAGTACGAGGAATAATGCGTCTAGACCAAATCGAAGAGTTCCGTAATGACGAAAGGTAATTTGGCTCGTGAACGGAACATTTCAAGACCTGACCAAGACATCTTACGCTAGGTACAGGGGAAATCTCCTACGGATGGACTTTCGGTGTGTGGCCTGTAACTTGTCCGTCCAGTTCAGTATATTTTTTTGAGTGTAGGCTTTAGAATCATAAGAACGGCTGAGCAGAAACTACAAATCCCTAAACAGGCCTTAATTGTAAATAGCTTAGTTAATTGCATTACACAGAAGGATGGTTGCGAAACAAGATAAGTCGTGGCCTGATAACTGGTGATATTACGGTAATTCCGATAGATTACGATGTTGCAGTTGAGTTTTGAGAATTTTTGTTTAAGCGTAATTCAGGTAGATTACAATATCGCAACTGAATTTCAAGGAAAAATTATTTTGAGAGGAAAATTTATTTTATGGGATTAAAACGAACTACGACCTTCAAATTCCCTGACCTCTCTTAATAAGTATTCCAAGACCGAACTTGAAAAAAATAAATTAACTGAAAAGGCTGAAAGTAAGTGATTTCGATTCATTAATTTCGGATTAGCCAGAATGAGACACATGAAAATACAAATTCTGAAGAAAAGAAGTTCTAAACTTTTCTCAATCTTTTTGATTATTCAAAAAATTCCTTGACATTTTGCCAGAATCAGAAACATATAAATAAAAAATTTGAAGGGCAGGAGTTCAGAAAGTGATAAAAACTTGGCAGGAATTTGTAAAATCCCTTTACCTTCTTAGGAGTTTTGATAATCTACGGCTGCACAGTTTTCCGTTTGACTCCTTAGCATGAGGTATTTTCACTCTATTTTAATGACTCGAGGAAGAGCATATTTAACTTTTCTTATTAGCGGTACTGTAAGTTATAAATATTAGCCGATACTGGACTGTTTTCCTATCGATGATCTGCTAAAATAAACTAAAAAAGGACTAAGATAAGCTGGAACAGCTCGATGGATGTCATTTATTACATTACAATTTTTCATTTATTCCGTCTCTTCTGAACACGAACTTCTTTTCTGAAAATCGGTTGGCGTTAAACCTGGGGCTGTTCATTGAGGACTTGGCTGCTGTGTTGGCTGTTCAATTGGGTCGTCGAAAGGGTAGAGATTCTTCTGCATTTTGGTTTTGGAGTCACTTGTCTCTTCTTTTTATTTCCAGCTAAGATGGATACTTGTCGGCGGCATCATCCTCTCCGAATACGAACTTGTGAAAAACAGTTAAAGATCTTCCTTAAATATCTGATTTGTTGAACTTCTTCTCT
Organism: Branchinecta lindahli; assembly: GCA_023053555.1. NCBI lineage: Eukaryota > Metazoa > Arthropoda > Branchiopoda > Anostraca > Branchinectidae > Branchinecta > Branchinecta lindahli. The sequence goes on from JAKZAO010000012.1 coordinate 25,347,595, forward strand.
GAAAATCGGTTGGAGTTAAAGCTGGTGCTGTGATTTCATTCAGGACTCAGCTGCTGTGTTGGCTAAATTTGATTGTAGAATTGTGCGCTGTGAGGACGGCCGTACATATTCTGAACTTGATACTAGAGCAAATAGCGAAAAATAAAAAAATCCCTTAACACAATCCAAATAATGCTGTGTATACGCAGATAAATGATACAAAAACAGTTGGCTTTTCAGTTAAACTGTAAGCAACACCATCTATAGTGCGCACGGCAAAATGTGGACGTGATCATACGTCCACTACTACAAGTGTCCATAAAGAACATCTTCGAATTGCAGTCCACGTTTTCTTTTACGGTGTCTCGCGCTCGCCAACTGCCAAGATGAAATCGTGCTAAAAAGAGCCAAGGTTTATGATAAGCTAACCACAACCTCAATTACTTATTGTCTGTGTACTATCTGTGTGTGAGTTCGATTAACATGTTGTTCTCTTTTTATATATTAGTCTTCAGTTTTGAAGGATTCCAATAATAATAAAATTACCCCTAGTTCGTAACGGTGACGCTAGCAGCAGAGTTGCTGACTATTATTTTTTTTACAGTAAATGTTGAGCCCTCATATCACCGGATACTGATAGCGTAAGAGGAACTGGACAGTAATCTGTGTAACAAATATTTGGAAATGTGTTCCGTGATTAGTTGATGATCGTAGGCTCATGATTGCGGCTCGCATAGCGCTTGAACCGAACGTTGGACGAACAACTTGTGTCAGTGCTCCAAATTGCGGGATCAGATGGTTTAACCGTGCTTTTAATTAAGGCTTATAATACCTACATGATATTGGGGTCCTTCCATGTTTCGTGCTTCATATTATAGAAACGACCTGCAGTTACTTATAAGCACTGTCACGACCTTACCGAGTGAATTATCTCGAACAACGCAGGTTTCGTATATTAAACTGGTATAAAACAAAATGAACTTTCATAAGTTTCGTAAGGGTCTAGTGGCTTTGCCTTTGACAGTAGCAACAATATACGCTGTGTTTGGAATTCTAACAGTGTCAGACGAAGAAAACTCAGGAGATAAACGTGTATCAAGCCGGTGAGTTGAATTGCATCACGTTTGAGTGATTTTCTTTCTTTCGTACGAAAATCACTCATTTTGTAAAGCTGAATAATGAGAGTGTCACGACTGCTAAAACACACCGTCTCTGTAGCTGGCAGACTGCTCTAGTGCTATCTGATGAAGCTTTCTGTTGTTTGTAGTACCGAAGAAAAGTTTTGTTTTCTGGATGGAAAAAACTGCCAAAAATGTAGAAATATAGCCGACCTACTTGCAGCTGCATCCAGAGCTTACAATGAATCACAGCTTATGTATCTAGATACATAAGCTAAAGAATACATAAGCTAATAAGCTGTGCAAGGAATTCTCGGTTAAACACCGATAATATGAATATTTGTCCACATTACAATTAAGACGGAATATATAACCTGGGTATAAATAAATGCGTATCGTTCCAAGCTACGATCGGCTACATGAACCGGGGGATGGCTGACCAACTGACACGCAATTTACAGCTGACGAAACCGAGAATCGCAAAAACTGCAACAGGAAATTGACAAAAATTGACAATTTTGAACTGACTCCTTCCATTTTCATTTCGTCCGTTTTTATTTTCTGGACCACATAAAAGAAAAGAAAAGTATTAGTAAGACAATTTTTCCCAATTTCTCAAAAAACGAAAAGGATTTGGTACACCCGGTTTCGGTTTAACGGACGAACTAACACAAACAGGCCTGCAAAACCCCAAAGGTGTAAAACTTCATCAAAAACGAAATTTGAGTAGTTAGACCTAGTAATCAATACGAAGATAGGCCCACCCCATTTCCTCCATATGTCGCTGATCGAATTTCGTAATTACAAAAATGTGTCACACGGAAGCGAAAACGACTAAATATGATAAAAGAAGCGAGAACACCTGCAATACGTGGGAAAAAAGTAATTACTTGATGTTTACGTTTCTTAAGGAGTTTCTAAATGAAATCTTTTTTAACATCTCCTTCTGAGCTTTACAGAAATCTAACGTTATTATTTTTCCTGTTATTTCCATTCAGGAATACCATAGAAAAGGGATGGAAAAGGATTGAAAAGCTAACAAATTTGAAAATAATCAACAGAAAGCTAAATCAACTACTTAATCTCAGACATCCAAACCGTTTCTAATATACAGTAGAAATCATTGTTTATATCCCTTTTTATTTCCTTCTTTTTCAAACACCCATATCATCTTAATTTATTCTCCTTTTTCGTACTTTTGGGCTATGGCTCCTCCTCCACTCATTGAGGAGGATATCCCAAACCAAGTGAAAAGCCAGCTTATTCTTCTCTAGGCTATGTTGTATTTGGATAAACTGAATTATTTTGACTCGGTTGAGGGATTTCCATTTTGTTCATAAGAGGCTCTTCTGCTGAAGACGTATATGAAAATCATTTTCTCGACGGTCAAAACGGGTAAATTTGTTAAAATTAAACATTTTATTTGAGGTTGATTAGATGTTCGACCTAGGGTAAGAAGACATGCTGAATCCGTATATGCAAATCATTTTGCGGAGACAAGTAGTTTGCCCGGAATCAGGCCAAGACAGGAATTTTTTTTAAAAGTTAACGTTTTATTCGAGGTTGATTAGATGTTCGCTTTAGGGGTAAGAAGACATGCCTAATCCGTATACGACAATAATTTTCTATCCGGACATACAGTTTGCGCGGAATCCGGCTGCAACCTGAAAATTTGTTATAAGTAAAAGTTTTATCTGAAGTTGACTAGGAGGTTCGATTTAGTGATAAGGAGGCATGCTGAATCGCTTTATGAAAATTACTTTCTCGCCGGACAAATAGTTCGCCCGGCATTCGGCCAAAACCTGAAAATCTATTAAAAGTTGAGGCTTTATCTAAAAGTTAAGTTAAGGCGTTAATTAGAGGTTCGATATATAGGTAAGGAGATATGCTGGATTCATTCTTGAGCTTTAGTTCTTTGCCGGACAAGTAGTTCGCCCGGAATCTGGCCGAAAAAAGAAAATTTGGCAGAAATAAGGCAGGAAGTTTTGAAGAAGATATCTACAAGACCCAACTGTCTGGATCAAATATTAAATTTTCGGGACCCCATTCAAACCTTTGGTCTTATTTAATACTCGACCAGTCTTTATGAAGTCCAGCGGGTCATTTGTTTATTTATCTATATCCCTAAAAACTGAGGAGTACACTGTCAGAAGTTTCATAACAGATAACACGAGGATGTGCGGTTTCAACAGATAATGTGTAACAGACAACAGTTCGGATGTTATCTGTTGTGTTTAAAAGCGTTATTCATGAAATGTTATGCATAAGAAGCTTTGTCAGGAAGAGCCAAAAACAGCCAAAAAAGCATCTATTGACCTTTTTTTGTCGTCATCTCAGCAGATGCTTTTTTGCGGTTTTTCGACTCTTCATGATGGCAACGCTTATTATGCATAACATTTTGAAACACAACTGAAAAGATCCGAAGTGTTATCTGTTACGCATTATCTGTTGAAACCGCGCATCCTCGTGTATCTGTTATGAAACTTATGACAGTGTACTATATGAATTCTACCATGGATATAATATGAACATAAAATAACTATAAGGATGATCATATTCATCGAAATAAAGCACAGAAGTTTTCTATTTTCATCAGGCTTTTTTTTCTAGGAAGCTGGCGTCCCTCCAATCGCCGTCACATGATCGAACTTGCAACCCAGTGAAGAAGATCGGGTTCCTGAAAATGCACAAATGTGCAAGTACAACGATCCAGAATATTTTTCTCAGGTATGCGCAGGCCTATTGGCTAATAATGATTTGGTTTATTTTACAAAAGAATAAAACAAATCAGAAATTCTTATGACTGAAACGTTTTGATGGTTTGCGCATGCGATCAGGAATCCCCTCGCAAACACGTAAGCAACCAGACAAGACAAAAATAAGATCCAAGCTTTCGATGGGATCCTAAAGAAGAACTTTTTTTTTTATATCGGACTCTTTCATCAAGACCAGCGGGTCTTGTAGATTTTCAGACTTCCCTTGCGCTTCCTAATACCCAAACTTCTTTATTCTCAGAGTTTCAACACAGGGCTCGCTATGTCGCTTGTAATACAGATGGTATTGGGTATAGGCATCCGCGAAGTATTTAAAGGAAAGGATCGCGGAGGTTGGCACAGGGATCGAAAAATTCGTGTCACTGATCGTTTTCGAAAATTTCTTAAAAAAATTGCCGTCGAAAGTTTGTTATCTTATAGAGAACATGGGATGGTGCAGTGCACTTGGTATGTCTGCGACCAGTAATGTTACATCATTTTTTGAAATAGGGCGTAAAGCTCTTTTTTCACTGAAATGTATGTCGGCTTTTTAAATCTGCTATTTCACTTTCGTCTCCTTTTTCGGCCCACAGGTTCGTTTTTCTGGCTTGACTAGATTGAGCCCGAAGAGGAACCTTGGCAAGAAGGTGCAACATATTAGAGTAATCTCAACTGACTTATCCGTTTACGCTGGAGGATTAAAATCGGAATTGCCTAAAAAGTGGCACGGCACAGCACAGTGTAGGAGACACAAGTAAAATAGGCACGAAAACTAAAATGGTCTTTTCAGGCTTCAAAGTGAGGGGCAGGAACGATGTTCTAACGTACCTTCTTCTAGGCTCTGAAGTTACGAACTCTCACTTACTTGTCTATATCTACTATTTGCTAATAACTTTTTTATCACTCGTGCCTCCTGCCCACATCCGTGTCTATTTTTAGTCGATCCCCATCTGCGTATGAAGCGACAGCTAAGATTCGCAAATCTAGGTCTAAATGAAGAGCGATAGCTAGGATATGATAGCGTTCCGAAGTATCCCCTATTCACGACCTTCCCTCTTCATTATCTCGTTGATGTGGTTCCTACTCTGGTTGCTTCTTTTAGGCTCTGGAGTTACTAACTCCCACTTACTTGTCTACTTCTACTACTTGCTAATCACTTTTTATTACTCGTGCCATCTGCGCCATGCCGTGCCTCTTTTTAGTGGATCCCAACAAAATCTCTCTTTTAGATACGCCCACCTGAACGACCTGAACGTGATCCTCCCACTGGAGCGCTGGAACTACTTAGGAAGCCCCAAACACTTCTCGAAGGAACTTGTTATCAACACACCCTGGCATGAGTTTGGTTACGACATAATGACCCTGCACACACGCTGGAACCACAGCGCGGTGCAGGAAACCTTGGGCGACAGAGTAACCTACGTCACCATTATTCGAGACCCTGTCGAATTATACGAATCCTTATACGGATATTACGGACTTGGCAAAATGTTTGAAAACAAAACACTTGAAGAGTTCATTGACAAGATCGACGACAAGAACTTCACCAAGAAGGAAAAAAGATTTGTGTATAAGATCGGACGCAATCAGATGATGTTTGACCTCGGCTTCGAAGTTAAAGACTTCGAGAACGAGACGAAAATCAGAGAGTTCGCTTGGGAAGTCTCAAAGAACTTTGACTTCGTAATGGTTCAAGATAAGTTAACCGAGTCTGTGATAATGCTGAAAGATATCCTCTGCTGGAACTACAGGGACGTCGTTTTCTTGAAGCTCAACTCACGAAAGGAGTCAGCCGTCAAGAAACTGACAGAAGGACAAAAAGAAAAACTCAGAAAGTGGCTGAAAGCAGACGTGATACTTTACGAAATACTGAGAAAAAAGTTCGAGGAAAAACTCAGAGAGTATGGTGAGGAGAAAATGGAGAAGGAGATGCAGCAACTTGATAAAACCAGGACAGAGCTGATTCAGAACTGTGGCGCCACCAACGAAACAGAATCTCACGACAAGCTGTTAAAGAAACTGAGGTAAGGGTCTTGATTCAGGTCTCCCGAAATCGCAAAAAAAGGAAAACAAAAAAACAACCAATATGTTGTTGTGATGAACCTGTCTTAAGCACATAATGGAAAGACGGTGACAACTTTCTGTAAGCATGGTTAAGTTGTCAAGTGGTCAACTATTACTGAACATCCGATCAGAACCACTATGTAGTGCGAGGTGTCCGTTGAACTTCAATTTCTGTACCAGTAAGATAAATTTTAAGGCTTAGCAGGTAAACGTGATAACATTTCTCAGTCTCATTTCCAAACACAGATCATGAACAGCTAGTAACAGCAGATAGCAGCACTTTCGGACCCGCGAGAATTTTTTTTTTCCTTTCGTTGCTGGAATAAGATATTTTGAATATTGGGCAAGGAAAAGGTTGCATTTTTTCAGCACATTTGCATTTTAGCCCCTCCTCAACTGAAGCTGGAGCCTGCCTGCTTCCTTGCTATTATGGAGCTGTCCACTCGAAAACACAAACGTGGTTTCAGGAAACGGGAGAATGGCTGCACCAACTGATGCAGTCTTCGCCAACGGAGATTGTGAAACTTTACTCTCCTTCACACGTTCTAGGCTCTGGGTCGAAGACAGCCAAAACTTGTTGTCGACAGGAAAGATTCTTACGAAGCTTTCCACAACATAGAAGCCTAAAATATTCGTCAATCCGGTCTAAGGTCCAAACTTTCCGCGAAAACCAAAGAGAATAAACCCTTACCATCTTCAAGCACTGCGTAGAAATCGGAGGGCTAGGAAGAATTAATCAAAACGATACAAAAATAACAAGCAAGCCGCTTTCATATTGACGCGTCATTGCGATGCGTTGCACATACGTTAATGTTGCGTTGCATGCAGGTTGCGTAGCGTACGTTTCACACATGCGCGAGAATCTTTCACGCTGGATGAGCATTTACGTTTTCCTTTTTCGGTTTCTCCTGCTGAATTTTCGTTTCTTTCATCCTTCCTCCAGTTTTCTCAGAAAACTTCATTTTCACTTAACAATCTGATGAGTACGCGTTGACGCAACGTAAAATTGCTTTCACATTGACGCGTTGAGCCTTTCACACTGAGCTACGCAACCTCTGCGTCGTGCTTGCGGCAACGCAAAGCAGAGCTTACGCAGACAAATTAAACGCAACGCAAGAATAGAACTAAGTTCTATTCGTGCGGTGCGTAGGCTCGTACGCATCACATTTTTCACTGAAAAGGTGAAGTTTTTGCAGAAAAACTGGAGAATAATGTACTTATGATGAAGAAAAACTTAATAGTGAAGAAAGAAACAGAAATTCAGCATAAGAAACAAAAAAAAACGTATTGATGCGTCAATGTGAAAGCGGCTTAAGAACAAAACTTGTTTCTATCCTTGCGAGTGTCCTATCTGTCTGCGTTAGCTCTTTGTCGTGTCACCACAAGTGTGACTCAGAGGTTTAGCAGCTCAGTCTGAAGGCTCAACGTGTCAATGTGAAAGCGGCTTTGCAGGGCCCCGTTTTGTTTGTCTTGGCAAGACGCTGTTCGACACGTCTTAAAGTCACTTCTAGGACAGTGATAAGAGCTTCCATTAGTAGTGGAGTGTTCCTTGGAATAATCCACTATTGCGAGCGCTCTAGCAGCTTTCGGTTTTCGGTTTTCACCATATTTTGTGGAGCTCATAACTCGTGAACTAGTGCAAGTATCAAGTTCAAACATGGTACACTTGTGGGTATTGGGGTCTAGTTGTGCCTTTTGGGGGTCCCACCCCCCACACCCACGCGGTTCAGGGGCTAATGGGCCCAGATTGCCCATTGAAGAATGTTCAAAACTTGACCATAGTTGGACATAAGACGATGAAATTCCTTGTACTTGTAGATCTCAGGGCTGGGAAATTACTTTTAAAGTTGCACCTCCCCCACCCATCCCGTTCATGGGCAACTGGGCCCAGATTGCCCAGTAGTAAAGTTCGTTACCCGTGCCAGGAATCAAAAGGTATCAAGTTCAGACTTGGTACACTTGTGGTTATTGGGGTCTAGTTGTGCCTTTTGGGGGTCCCACCCCCCACACCCACCCGGTTCAGAGGCAATTGGGCCCAGATTGCCCATTTTTTATGTTTTTAACTTGACAATAACTGGAGATAGGGCGATGAAATTCCTTTGTGCTTTTGGATCATCGGGTTCGGAATATCTATGTGGAGTTGAATCACCCCCCACCCTCCCCGGTCATGGGCAAGTGGGCCCAACTTGCCCATGAGAAAATTTCTTGACCCGTGACTGGAATCAAACTCTAAGTTGGTATAGTCGAGGATATTTAGGTTTAGATAAGCAATTTGACGCCCCCCCTCCCCCCACCCTCCCGTTCATGGGTAACTGGGCCCAGATTTCCCATGCGTTACGTTCGTCTATGACATTGTCAAGAGTTCAACTCTTGTATACTTGTGGATATATATGTATATATCCTCTAGCCACGAAGAACATCTTGAGACTGAACCTCCCCCACCCTTCCCGTTCATGGGCAACTGGGCCCGGATTGCCCATGATTTGAGATTTTGCAACGGGGCCCAGATTGCCCATGTGTTAAGTTCGTGAACGATGACACTCGTCAAAATTAAAACCTCGTGTAGTTGTACACAGTACTTTTCGTAAGATGCGCATTGCGTTTGTTTGGTTTCATGTTTCGCAAAGGGTTTGAGCTGTCAATTAGCCACAACGTGTGAATTCGCGGAAGGATGGGAATGATGAAATGGGATCTGAAACTTTATGACTTTGACATTACACTAATGTGTTTGAACAAGGTATAATAAACGAAACACATTTCAAGATTGATGAAAGAAATGTCAGTAGTGTAGCCTATTGAAACAAGCCTACGGGGTTTATACGAAGCAAAACCGGAAAGACAAAGATGGACAATACTGTGATTAGAGACCGAATTACGACTGATGCGAAGGGATTGTGTTTCCAAATGAATTAACATGTGTTCTCACGTGGAAGGTGTCAGATGAGACGCGCTTATGAGAGATTAGATTAGATTTTATTTATTGCTAAATTACATAATAATCCATCATGATAGGTAACCGCCCATGAGAAGACATAAATGCACTGGCACTGGGCGGCTACCACAAACTACTTCAACTTAACTACTTCAACTTAACTTTATTTCATTAAACACTAATTAATCAAAATAATTTTTTTTTAATAAGAAAAAAAAAAATGTAACAAGAAAAATGAATAAATATTAACTTATCACTTCATCCTCTGAATCGTGGCTCCTCACCCCTCCAACAAAAATTTCTTTAATCTTGTTTTAAACAATTGTTGGTGTTCAGCCGCCTTAACACTATCTGGGAGTGAATTCCATACCGCCTGGCCCAAATGTTTAATTACAAAACCAGCTCGTCTACCACTCCTATACTCCGTCACCAGGTTAGTAGCATTCCTTGTAAAATAATCACGGAAATCATTATTTTGTCTATACAAATCTAAAAACACAGACGGACATACTTCATGCAAACACTGGTAAGTAAAAACCGCAGCCTGGTAATCACGAACTTGGCCCACATCCATCACCTTTAATTTCCTAAAACATGCTACTGTATTATTAGTATCTTTTACGTATCCACCAATCAAACGGACTGCCTTATTCTGTAAAATCTGTACACGCTTAGAATTACTAATAAAATTGCTAGCCCATAACACACAACCATAAGATATATAGGGGCTAATAATCGCATGATAATATCAACACCCGAGCTGGTACGAAGTGCTTCAGCCGACGTATGATTCCAAGGCCTCTTGCAACTTTTGATGCCACAACATCGCTGTGACGTTTCCAAGACATTTTACAATCTAGGTAAAATCCTAGATACTTCACCAGGTCCACCTGTTCAAGTGACTTACCAGATAAAAATATTCGCCCACCAAGATCTATGGGTGTGCCAATTCGACTAAAAACCATAAAATTTGTCTTTTTTACATTGACTGCCAACATACTTATTGTTGTAAACACATTTAAATCATTTAAGACTATATTTACTTTATTTATTAAATCATCAACAGTAACCACAAAAAGAAATAGCCGTGTCATCTGCGAAAGATGTAAGACACGAATCACGAAGGTAGAATCTCATAGTATCTACATAAACTAAATATAGTAGCGGACCTAAAACAGAACCTTGTGGGACACCACAATTCACAAAATATGGACCAGAAGTTACACTATCAATGACAACCTTTATCGACCTTCCCTTTAAAAAAGAATCAAACCAATCTAAACAAACCCCCTTAACCCCTAAAAACTCTAATCTTCTCAATAAAATACTAAAATCAACTGTATCAAATGCCTTTTTAAAATCAATAAAAACAGTAAGATGTATTTTTCCACTTCAAGACATTGATTCACAAAATCACACAGATGTTGCACTGCATGCGAAGTTGAGTGGCCTTTGCGGAAACCAAACTGAGTTTCGCTTAGGAAACCATGTTGTGTTAGATACTCGTAAAGCCGTCGATGAACTACTTTTTCAAGTATTTTCGAGGAAAGAGGAAGGATGGAGATAGGCCTCCAGTTCCCGACATCTGATCTTGAACCCCCTTTGTGAAGGGGAATAACCTTGGCTGTCTTGAGACCTTCAGGAAAGATTCCGGTTTCTAGCGACAGGTTGATGATATGAAGGATGCAAGGAAGAAGGTAAACCAGCACTGATTTGAAAGTTCGGAGGTTCATTCCATCGATCCCCGCTGAATTAGAGCTAATGCTTCCAACAATTTTAACTAGTTCCTCACTTGAACACTTCTCAAACTCAAAAGCTAACCTGTCACCTCTGTCATCTTGAAACTCGTGATGGCGGAAAGATTCTGGACTCTGGTTATTATCCTGTTGCACTGTTTGACCAGTTTTTTAGAAATAATTAGCAAAGTGTTCCGCCACTTGTAGAGGATCATTTATTGTAGTCCCGTGTGTTTCTATTGAGAGAGGCTCGCCACTGCTTTTCTTCGATATCATCTCCCCTATGACCTTCCAGGTTCCTTTCGAGTTACCTTTGGTTGATGAAAATTGATTTTTGATGAAAATTTATGACTTTGACATTAGGGTGTTCGAACCTGAGCCTGAGCCGTGGTTGGAGATTCTTTGAGAGCTCAATTGTTGGTTTCAAAAATAACTATGCAATACGATTATTAAACGTTACGGGAAATTCAACGTTACAATCCAATTCATTCTTTTATACTCCACGTCTGAGCGCTTGCGCACTTGTTTGGCTTTGATAGTACTCTTGTCCCTAGTTTTGTAACACCAAGAATTTCTACGGGTCTGACGTACGACCGACTTTGACAGGTTCAATATATTATTATTATTTCCATATACGTTAATATTATCCATTATGGCTGACAGTTGATTTGAACGCCTGATGAATCATTTTTCTAGGGAGCGAGCAGGCTGTCGGCTGCTAGCTATCGGCGAGTACGACTTCTTGGACGAAGTGAAAGCAGCTCAGAAGAAAAAAGCAGACAAGGCAGCAATGGAAAAGATGCAAAGATGAAAATCAGCACTATAACAGCCGGTGGGATCGAAGAATATTTCATAAGCTCCAGAGTGTCAAAAGCGAGCAATCAGACATCAGGCCACAAAGGGATCTCGTCACTCGTGTTAGGCTAGCTGTGCAAATGGACCGAAGACTTCCATAGTTCTTCTTCACAGGCTGTGGTGCCATGATCCCCTAAAGTGACCACAACGGTCGGGGGAAATGAAAGATGCGTAGACATTACAACGAAAGGCGTCGTATGTTCATGCGTATACCATAATTGTCGCAAGCAATAAATGATATTTGGTTCGAGAAGCAAATTAGATTTTAACCAATAAAATACTCGTCGCAGTCTGTCTAGAAAAAGAAAATCGCTTAAAGGACCCGAAGTATCTATGATGCTAATGCAACCTACTTTCGTAACTGCGTTCATTAATTCTTAAGCCCGGAGACACAAATTTCATAAGTTTGCACTTGCCGCGATTCACTATTTTTCATGCGCATTATGGTTCCGAAAAAAGTTCGCGTATCACGCTACTGATGCGTAAAACCTGTTATCTGAATTCTGTCGAGTTTTTGCTAGAATTCGATGTACCTGGGAAGAGGCTTAAAACAGCCAAAGCCGCGAACAATTCGTTAAAGGGACAGCCAATTTTTACAGCATCCAAATAGTTTGAATATTGGAACATAAACATTAAATAATGCGAGGTCTGCTTTCACGACAACAACCAGGAAAATATACTGATGCAATAGAAAATGCTCTAAGTCACCAAGAAATAAACTGCAATGAATCATCTAATGAATCATCTCCTACTGCCCTGATATAATTGATAACACTGGTCACGTAATAAAACTCGTTACATTTTGAAACGGTGATTATTTCATTTTAAACCACGACCCCATTTAGAGCAGACAAATTTGTTTGAATGTGTTTATTGCGTAGTGGCTGACATCCTTTCGCTTGGGAATGTCCCAGGATAACTAAACTGCAAGCTCATTCCAAAGTGAAATGTGTAAAATGTGAAGTGACCTTGTGTTTCACGCCGAACAGGAATTGTTTTCTGACTTTCAACACTATCCAGCCCGGCAGTGTCTATCGTTCCCCTATCTGGGAATCGGTACTCCACACGCTATTGTTCCCCGTTTGTCGGGGATTCGATGTGTCAGGAGCTAATGTTCCCCGCGATGTCGGGGAATCGATAGGCCCTGGGCTAACATTCCCCGACTACTCGGGGAATCGAAGTGTCCAGAGCTAATGTTCCCTCATAAACAAATAATCGATATTGAGATCGGGGAATCGAAGTGACAGGGTCTAATGTTCCCCGACATCGTGATGATGATTTTATTGAGTTAAGGTCGGGGAATCCAAATGCCAGGAGCTAATGTTCCCTCATAATCAAATAATCAATTTTGAGGTCGGGGAATCGAACTGTCCAGAGCTAATGTTCCCTCATAGTTAAATAACCGATTTTGAGATCGGGGAATCGAAGTGTGAGGGGTTAATGTTCCCCGACATGCAAATATTGATTTTGTTGAGTTGAGGTCGGGGAATCCAAATGCCAGGGGCTAAAGTTCCCTCATAATCATATAATCGATTTTGAGATCGGGGAATCGAAGTGTGAGGGGCTAATGTTCCCCGACATGCAAATATTGATTTTGTCGAATTAGGTCGGGGAATCCAAATGCCATCATACATCAAATAATCGATTTTGAGATCGGGGAATCGAAGGGTGAGGGGCTAATGTTCCCCGACATGCAAATATTTATTTTGTTGAATTGAAGTCGGGGAATCCAAATGCCAGGGGCTAATGTTCCCTCATAATCAAAGAATCGGTTTTGAGATCGGAAAATCGAAGTGTCCAAAGCTAATGTTCCCTCATAATCAAATCATAGATTTTTGGATCGGGGAATGGAAATGTCAGCGGCTAATGTTCCCCGACATTCAGATAATGATTTTATTGAGTTGAGGTCGGGGAATCCAACTGCCAGGGGCTAATGTTCCCGACCTCAACTCACAAAATTAATATTTGCATGTCGGGGAACATTAGCACCTCACACTTCGATTCCCCGATCTCAAAATCAATTATTTGATGTATGAGGAAACATTAGCCCCTGGCATTTGGATTCCCCGACCTCAACTCAACAAACTCAATATTTGCATGTCAGGGAACATTAGCCCCTCACACTTCGATTCCCCGATCTCAAAATCGATTATATGATTATGATGGAACTTTAGCCCCTGGCATTTGGATTCCCCGACCTCAACTCAATAAAATCATTATCTGAATGTCGGGGAATTTCCGCTGAACCGCTGAAATTTCCATTCCCCGATCCAAAAATGAGCTCTGGACACTTCGATTCCCCGAACTCAAAAGCCATAATTGCGGATCGGGGAACATTAGCTCCCGGCACTTGGATTCCCCGACCTCAAAATTTATTATTTGATTATGAGGTAACATTAGCTCCTGGCATTTGAATTCCCCGACCTTAACTCAATAAAATCATTATCTCGATGTCGGGGAACATTAGCCCCAGACACTTCGGTTGCCCGATCTCAAAATCGTTTATTTAACTACGAGGGAACATTAGCTCTGGACACTTCCGATTCCCCGAGTAGTCGGGGAATGTTAGCCCAGGGCCTATCGATTCCCCGAAATCACGGGGAAGATTAGCCCTAGGCCTATCGATTCCCCGCCATCGCGGGGAACATTAGCTCCTGACACATCGAATCCCAGACAAACGGGGAACAATGGCGTGTGGAGTACCGATTCCCAGATAGGGGAACGAAGACACTGCCATCCAGCCCATCTGAGTGTTTTTCTTCCATGATTGCCGGAACCATTTTTTTTTCAGTTCGTCATCTTCATTATAAATATTTTTTCTTGCCATTTCTATCGTGGAATATGTTATAACGAAGCCTAGAAACATATTTTTCCCATTCTTTTTTCATAATTCAGGCATCAAAGAGTTAAGAAACCCTGCTAGTAATTCTCTTTAGTACAAATGAAAGTACTCTTATGTCAAGGTGAGGAGTGGTTCCCAAAATCACCATGATCTTTTTGCCCACTCTAACATGACTAAGATCAAAATGCCCATGGTTCAAAATGCCCACGATTCAGAATGCCCACGATCAAAATGCCCACGAATCAAAATACCCACGAATCAAAATGCCCACGGTTCAAAATGCCCACGAATCAAAATGCCCACAATTGAGGTCAACGGCCCAAACGCTGACAGTTTAAAATCCTCACAGGGGAGGCTAAAATCGTCCTGGTTCAAAACGTCGACGGCTCAAACTGTCGGCAGGGGAGGCCAAAATGTCCTGTGACAACGGACAACGAGATTAAGAGGGACAGGATTACTACGGAAAGATATTGAGAGGGATTATTTTTTTGTTCGTTGATCAAACCAGAATGATTTGCGTGAAAGTACGAAGAAATGTCATAGAAAACCAGCATAGAAAGCAAAACTAGGCGATCCAAATCTTGCACCACGAAGTCAAGAATTGTTCTTAATTATAAATAACAGCTGTTTGTGATTCAGTTTATTTTTTAAAATTCTGCAGATTACTATAGTCTTCCATTATAATCGAGATTATACCAGTTCAGCATACCACTATCGCCATTCTGATACTAGGTCTGCCCCTTCCGTTTCTCACTCATCACTAGTTCCAGTTTACTACGGACTGACCAACTCTAATAGTTCAATCGTTGGCATTCTGAACCGTGGGCATTTTGAGTAATAGGCATTTTTAGTCGGAGGCATTTTGAGTTGTAGGCATTTTGAGTCAGGGGCATTTTGAACCGGCATTTTGAGTTTTAGCCCAATCGTGGGCATTCTGAACGGTGAACATTTTGGTTCGTAGGCATTTTTAATCGTGAGCATTTTGAACCGTGGGCGTTTTGAGCCGTGGGCATTATGAGTCGTTGGCATTTATCGTGAGCATTTTGAGTTTTAGCCAATGTGTTACTAAGCCTTCCAGATTTTTCTTTCGGATTCCAGACAACCGTTTTCGTCGAGACGAATCTGGAAGGTCAAGCCAGGCCAAGCATGTCTGGAAATCTGGAGTATTGGGCACACAGATTCCGGATGTCTGGACTGACTGGAGAGACACAACAATCATGTAAATGTTGGAAGAAAAGGAAAAGTGATCGACAGTTATGACTGGGATGCAGGAGATTCTTGAAATGTAAAGGGAACATCTAGGAAATGCTGAAAACATCAAATTTAGCTGTCATCACTATCATGAAAATCTGGAAGGGTTGGCTTGACTTTGCCGACGCCCCGGACATCTGGGAATCTGGAAGGTGAAGCCTGGCTTTAACTTCTACTTTCGTTTCTTAGTCCCATAGCAAACGGTCAGCTGAATTCGCATTAATCGAGCTCAGCGCTCCAAGCGGACTAGTTTCTGTTGCTCCACTGTCTCATTTCCAACATTTGTGTGAAGACATAGTTCAAAACTGGATCCATAAGGTAGGTGGGTAACTTTCACCTTCTACCACTGAGACGGATGCAAAACCTTTAATAGTGCGAACACACGATAAGGATTTCTCGGCCGGATTTTTTCACTTTCATCATAAAGTTAAACAAATCTCAACTTTTCCATACGGAAGTGATGATGGTGCCGAAGATACGGTCAGGAATTCCAGCCCGGGAGCACCCGACCCTGACCGTGTGTCCAAAGACGTAACTAGGGAGCAGATTGCAGACTTTCTACTCGTCAACTTGTGGATCTATTTCACTACGTCTGTGATAAGTGCTGATGGTGACGCAGAGGGAGACTAACAGAAACTAGTCCACTTGGAACAGAGCAAAATAACGCTAGAGAATAGCGCCAAGACGAAAAAGTGACGCTAGCACCACTAGTGATACTGAACGTCCCTACTCAAACTCAATCAGTCGTACCCCAGCGCTGGCTCCAATAACTTCATATTCTGAACACAGCAAAAAAATGATACCACCTCCCCGGTTTCCAAGATGTGTGCAGACCGCGTCTTAGCTTTACTAGAAATTTCTAAATCGGCATGTTTGTCTCGCTGCAAATTCCGCAAGCGTAATGGGCGACTATTGTCCGTTTGCGAAGAATGGAAAGGATAGGTCTTGGCGCTACTCCCTAGTGTTATTTTGCTCTGGCTTGGAAGCACTAAACTGGAGTATGGCGAATTCTACTGTAATCGTCCCTGGGTATGCTTGAGCTGAAAAAATGCCGAAACAGTCAACGACATCTACAGCCAGAGATTACGAATCGAAATATGGAACAGATGGCTCTGTTGCTAGACAAATTCGTAGGTTTTCACGATGGCAGTGTCTATCGTTCCCGGACCTGGAACTGATACCTCAAAAGCTAAAAGTACTCAACCGGTTCCCAATACACGAGTACTCAACCAGTCTAGTACCGATAGAGACTGGAGGCTCGATTCCTCGACTGGTCGAGTATTAATAGCTCCCATGACCTTTGTTACTCGACTGGTCGAGTACTATTAGCTCCTGTGTGGCAGCATACTCGACCGGTCGAGTACTTTTAGCTTTTGAGGTATCAGTTCCCGGTCCGGGAACGATAGACACTGCCTTTCACGATGGCTATTTTACTACCTCTACGATTTTTGATGGCACTGACGGATTTTTCAGTGATATCTCGGAACTTTTTAGGGAAGAGCCACAGTCAGCTTTAGGCCAGAGCAAAATAACACTAGGGAGTATCGCCAAGACTTGAAAAAAGTGACAAACACTTGAATAGCAGCGACACTAGCACCACTAGCGATACTGAACGTCCCTACTCAAACTTAATCAATCGTGCACCAGCGCTGGCTCCAATAACTTCATATTCTGAACACAGCAAAAAAAAAAAGATACAACCTACACCGGTTTCCAAGATGTGTGCAGACCGCGTCTTAGCTTTACTAGAAATATCTAAATCCGCAAGTTTGTCTCCCTTTAAATTCCGCAAGCGTAATGGGCGGCGCTACGACTATGGCCCGTTCGCGAAGCATGGAAAGGATAGGTCTTGGCGCTACTCCCTAGTGTTATTTTGCTATGCTTTAGGCTGTAGCTGGAAGAACTCAGTTGAAGGACCCCTCTTCTTTATTCTGCTTTTTATAATATTTCTACCTCCCATACAGAATTATAAGCTACTAAAATCCCCACCTTTCTCCATTGTTTCGTTTTGTGCCTACGGCACTTTTGCGCTTTTTTGGCCTTGCCGAGTTTTGCCCGTCACACAACGAAACGTTTGCCGGGGTCATCAGCGTCTGCTGACAACTCTTTCACACATAAGGATCTGAGAAGCTTTTCTTTGTTACTTCTTTTATTTGCTTAGTTTTCACACTTTTGAACCACGGCGCGATCAGTTTTCAAATGTTTTGCGCCCAGCCGCCGCGTCGGAGAGCAGGAAGGCTGGACATAGTCGACAGGCGCTAACAAGAAAATCGCTAATTTCAGATGGAAAGTAATGGTATTTTCGAAAATGTTTTTTTCTGATCTATTTCATAGGGAAAATATTATTTCTAGTAAGAGTTGTGCTTTAAGTATTCAGTAATCAGTTAGGACCTGCATATCCATTTGACTCCCCCTCTACATTTCAGTGCCTTGGAGATTACTTTGACATGAAGAGGGCAAAAGCGAGGAAAAAACTGGAGAAAAAGAAGCAGACGAGATTCCGAAAAAAGCTGGAGAAAGGAAGACGATTTGGAAAAGGGGATGGGGGATTTATACAAGCGCAAAGGTTTATTGAAATAAAATTTACGTCATTGAAATAAAATTTACGTGAAATAAAAATTAAACTTTTGTCTTGTGTGGTAGGGCAAAAGGGCTGCAAGGACTGACACCGAAAATTACTCCTGACTTGTTGTGAGGATTCACTCTTTAAGGGACCCAACCCCTTAGCTGCCCACGCCCCACAGGCTTGAGAAATTTGCCTGTGTCCAATTTCCGGTTTTAGTCGTCCCGAAGAATGTGGCTGAGCAACTACTGAAAAGAGTAGAGCTGCAGCCACCGACCTTAAAGTGCGGCTCTTCAACGCCTGTGCTCATCTGGGAACTGTTTCGCACAAATTGGGAAATTCATTTGGTTTCCGATTATTATTGATCATTTTTCGGTGAAGAGTCCCAATTTTTTAAGGCATGTGTGCTCTAGATTTGCAGTCGCGATTTCTGCTGGCTTCAAAGGTTTGCAATCGCGCATTCTCTGTCCGGATGTGGTCTTGCTTGCCAGAATCGACGAACAACGTCACTCGAAATCATAGGAAGAAGAACCACTGGAAAGGAATGGTGAACGTTGAGCATGTTGGTTTCCTACCCCTCACATGATACCTCTGTTGTAAACGAACAATGGAGCGTAGGGTAGCGTGCGCCGTTGCGTACGTAAGGCGGTGGGTAAGTAAGGGTGGTAGTAGACAAGGTTTACGTTAACATATAAGGGTTTATTTTCAGACTTACTCTTTATAAAGGTAATCCCAATCCGGGTAAATATAATCACAGTCGATAACGACAAGTCATGTGTGACTTGCAAATACGAGTGACAATCACGAGTGACTGACAAATAATGAATGACCAATAATAGACAGCTAAACGAGCTTATATACTCTTAACTGCACAAGTGAAGGTTCAACTGACGTAATATACAATTTAGCTTCCTGACCGGAAGCTACCTGATGTCGACGTAGTATGGAATTTAGCAATATCCAACTGACGTGGACTAACCGGAAGCAATATCCAACTGACGTGGACTTAAGTTTAACAGGATGTTATTTAGTTCTGAGTCTTCATTTGTGCAATTGGATTTTACGAAGTACCTTACCAGAGTATCATGTTCACTTCGGTATGTACATATAGTTAGTTAAGCACTTGACGCAGAGACCGACACAACAGTCCTCTAACCTATAACGATTTAGACCTCCCGGTCTAAAGTTCTAAACTAATCCTACCACACGAAAAAAATTAAGAGGGCTAACGATCTGTCATAAATATTATGCTTCGATTAATATGCGGTTAATATGGGAATTGTGTAAGAAAACACCTCTTTAAAGTATCTTGCGATTATATGGGTCCTAACGTTAACGCAACCTAACTTAACCTAATCCCGAATACATACATAAAAGGACAACGAGTCCAGGCGGATGGATTGTCAAGTCCTCCGTAGGAGTGCTCGACTCCCGCCTAAAATTGTACACCCTATTCTACAAAATTAAATCATGACTCACAGTTTCTTCCTTTCCTAGCCGCGCTCTGTCCGCTGGAGTGGTTTCTGATTATCCAGGTTAATGACCATTTTTTTTCACAGCAAGTCTTTTAGGGTATTAATGGTCGTTCTCACTCTTATAACTTCCCCATCCACCTTGCAGTTCATAGTTCCACGGGGAGATATTTTGCTTTCCGTAAGTCCAAAAAAATGTTGATGCTCATAGGGTTCACCTTTAGCTCAAATGTTCTTCATTTGTTCATAAATTTGAACAGTTCAGTTGTGCTTTAAGTCCTACTAACTCACTACGCGTCTCGCATCTTCACATCGCAACCGCCTACCACGACCTAACTCACTTTCATTTTACTCACTTGCTTTCGATCTTCGAGGACACAGTCTTGAAATGTCACAGATATTGTTGCTGTTGTTGTTCGTAGCAACCAGCTGACATTCAGGATATGTTCATGTTGGAACTTCAACGACAGGCTTGGATAGTTCATAGATGGTTCATTGACCGCACGCAAATTGATGTCGGGCTTCGTCGTTTCCCGTTGTGGTGGGAAAATGTGAAAGTTCGTAGTTGGTTGGTTGCCGACTTGCGGGGTCGCTGTCGTGAATCGAAGTTCGTCCTTCCCTGAGCTTCTCCTGTGTTGTTGTCGAGAGCCTGTGTTTGGCTCACAGTCCTCCGAAGATGTTATCGTGTAAATAAAAGTATAAATAAAAGTAAAAATTAAAAAAAGGGAAAAAAAGGGGATTAAGAGAAATTTTGGGGCAAGAAAAAAAAGGGGTAGGAGGAAAATGATTACCTTAAAGCTCCTCCAAATCCAGCATCCAAGAGACTCCTCAACAGAAGAAATGTAAGAGCATCCATATTCAAAATATTTACACTATTCACAAGTTACACTATTATTAAAAAAATCCAGGTTAAACGTCCCGAAAAAAAACGACCCGGCCATCGGGCTGGGCCCGGACGCAGATGGTCCGAGGTCGACCGGAAACGAAAGATGGAATAGCAACTAGAGGCGGCATCACCTCGGCCGGACCCTCGAACCTCACCAGTGCCGTCGAGGTCGACGGTAACGGATCAGTCGGGGAGGTAGTAAAAGAGGGAGGCGGCACCGGAGGTGTAGCGCAGCGGACTGCCACGACAGAAGGGGCGGGGGCGGCCCGTTTCCTGGTAGTATTAGACCCTCTGGTTACGGGACCGGCAGCAGCGGTACCTAACATCGCCTCCGCAAACATTTGAGATGCTTCAAGGTTGGCCCTCTCAGCACCAATATCGGCGGACCAGGAATATTGGTCCGTAGTACTTGCAAAACGTCGGGAGGCCCTCAAAAGGCGCCCCAACCCCTCCTTCATGCGGAGGCCCTCGGCCTCAAATAAATCCGCCCGAGTTTTTTGAACATCAATGGCCATCTCGGCTTGCAAATTCGCAAGCCGATGACCCAAACGGCGATTGTCCTTCTCCAGGGTTTGAATCTGTCCTTTTAACGCCGCCTCGACTTGCCTCAATGAGGCAGTCAGAACCTCAAACTCCTCGATTGTGAATACCTTCTCAGAATCCATGAGGTATTAGGAATTTTTCACAAAAATAAAAGAATTAACTTCAACCAACTCCAAAATAAAACTGACTAGCTTTTGGAAACAGATCCATAAACGCTAAATTCTGAACAGGAAATCAATCTGCTGATTTTCTTTTCCAGGAGGATGTTAACCTGGAAGTTCCAGATCAGCATTTTGGTTGTCCTTCGCATAATAAATTTGACACCTTCCGCCGGAACAAAGGTAAATCATGGACTGATTTTCACACAAAACGGAGAACTTGCTTTATCGACGATTTCTTGGAAGATTTTCTTGCGACTTGACGGTAACCCCTTAGATGAGTTGGAATCAGAAATCTCAAAAGTGGGTAGCGCACTTAGCCCTTTAAAAATTGAACTCGCACAAATGGCAGGAACAACGATTATCCATAGGCACGGGAACGTACACATTGGGCCTGAAAATAGCAGTCTGGAGAGTATCATGACGAAGCGACTTTCAGTTTTGTTCGGCTTGTATGAAGGGGAATGCGGGAAAATTCAGGACGCAGTAAAGAGGATGCAAATCACTTTTTTCGGGAAAGGGTCAGATTCAGACCGACCGAAAAGGGAAGCCGGGTTATTCCCATTCGCCGGACAAGTGTTAGGCAAAATTTTCTCTCTGGCCACTGACGACGAAGTAAAGACTCTGCGGGACTCGGTACTTGACTTAAAATCGGTGACGAACAGCACTCTCCACATACAAAAAATGTTTACGAGTATATCCAGTAAGCAAAGCGAGAAACTGGAGTCTTTAACCCAGCAAGTTCGTACCACGGCGACAAATTTGGAGGAATTACGCACTGAAACCTACCAATTAGGTTCTCTAAATGCCCTGATGACCACTTCACTTGAAATCATCTCAGCATCCCACCGCTGCCACCACTGTTGTAATTGGAAGATGGACCTTACGGTCTGATCTGAAGATGGAACCTTACACCGTAGCTTTGGGTAGCGTGTACCGATGAGTACGTAAGGCGGTGGGTAAGTAAGGGCGGTAGTAGAAAAGTTTACGTTAACATAAAAGGGTTTATTTTCAGACTTACTCTTTATAAAGGTAATCCCAATCCGGGTAAATACAGTCACGATCGATAACGATAATAGATTAAGTCATTCATATTTTGGAAGTCACGCATGACTTAATCTATTATCGTTATCGATCGTGACTGTATTTACCCGGAGCGGTTTTTGGGTTGAAACGTAGTAGAAGGGTGTTACGTTAGCATATCGACGAACAGACAGACAGAATGACCGACGGAATTACCGAGGAAACAAAACGGACATTGGAGTGTCATGTCCTTCAGACGGAACTTGTCAGGCAAATGCCAGAGTATGATGGGACAGGGGATGTAGACTCTTTTGTCACATCCGTTCGAAATTTTCTGAGTATTGCGGGAATAACAGAGGCAGAAAGGTTGAGACAAATGATGTACCTGAGACTTCGAGGGGCTGCAATTTCGTTTTTGGACACATTGGAGGGCGAAACCTTCACAACGCCGAAAGATCTATTAGACAGACTGAAAGTTCGTTTCGCAAGTACTAGCCAAAAAAGTAAATTGAAATATGAGATTGTGCATCTGAGAACTGATGAAAGTATAAGGAACTACGCGGACCGTGTGACGCTAATGACCATTGAAAAATTGGGAAAACCTACGGGGCAAAATGACCAATTCACGAGGGCGGTATTCGAGAATTTTAAGAACGGACTTGGACCTAAACTACTACGACTAGTGCTTTCCAAGCAGCCTGTTGACCTGGAAGCCGCATTAAAACTGATCGAACACGAACTGACTATTGACGAAGTAGTAAAAGCCCAGCAACGGTTGACAATTAGTTCGGTTTCGGAAGAGGGTGAAGTTGCCGCGGTTAGTAGTACCCCCCAGACTGCTCCAGGACAAAGGGGAGTAACTTTCGCGGACGTGGTTAGGGGTCAAGTAAGAAGCGCTGCTAATTCACCCAGCGTACGTGAATATTCAACATCACGTAGAGACGAACGGACATACCGTCAACTGGACAAGCACAACCGAGGACCAGTCCGTTGCTATGCTTGCTCGCGAATTGGACACTTTGCCAGAAACTGCGGAAGCCCAGGGAATTTTAACCACCAAGGACGTACTTATCAGAGAACCTTCCCCCATAACCCGCAAGGGAGTACTTACCAGAACACCCCAATCCCTAGCCACCAAGGGCAGGCACCTCAAAGATACCCTTTCCCCAGCCACCAAGGGCGCAATCCCCAGAGACCCCACTTTTCTCCCCCCTCATCAAACGTCCGAGGGCGCACTTTTCAAAGAAGTTTCCCCCCAAATAGATCCCCTTCTAGATCTTATAACCAGTATCAAAATCGATCAAGCGAAAATTTAAACGACGACAGTCGGCTTTGAAGGGGCGCAAAGTCGGCTACTCTGCAGGTTACAGAATTCGTAAGCCCCCTGCATATTTCAGATTGAATGAAGTGAATAGTAGAAATGACAGTTTTTCCAGCCTCCCTATTTTGAACGGTTTAGTACGTGTGATGTAAATTTTTCGGGACTAGTCGACACGGGCGCTCAGCAAAACATTCTTAACAGTAGTGTTTTTGAAGGCGGTATTAGCCGTGACAAGCTGCTAAACGAGGTAAGAACGGTGAACTATGAATTTTTTATAGTTGCCGACCCCTCAAAGAATAATAATTTAGAATTACCAGATTCTTTCGTCGTTTTAGTACTCTGAGGTACTATCCTTGACAAGGTACTGAAACGAGGAAAGAAATGGTGGACTTGAAATATCTTAGTTGCCGAGCCCTCACTGGAATCGGATGATTTTAGTCGCCTACCGACAGGATACTAAAAGGAGGAAAAGGTGAACTTTAAAAAATGTAAGCTGCCGACCCCTCACAAGATACCAGACAGAGGAAAGGCACCGTGCAGCTTACCAGTTTTTATGGCAAACTTAACATTATCAAATTGAAGTTGCTCCTGGAGATTTCTTTCGGGTCATTGCAGGAGATGCGCATTCGCCACTGTAATACGGATAAAAGACGTATGTGTTCCGGTAACGTGGGGGAGGCTCGTGGGGTCTATCTCCTAGGGCTTGTAGAGTTGAACAAACTAGGGTTACAATGTACTTTATTAATGAATGCACTTACAGTTCAGTGGTTACCAAGTAGTCGTTAATCCATACGTAGGTACTCCTCAAATAACGATACGGCAAATACTTATCAATGGTACAGCAACACTGCTAGTCTTAAGTTCGACTGAATCTGAATCGGTTGACAATTAGTTCGGTTTCGGAAGAGGGTGAAGTTGCCGCGGTTAGTAGTACCCCCCAGACTGCTCCAGGACAAAGGGGAGTAACTTTCGCGGACGTGGTTAGGGGTCAAGTAAGAAGCGCTGCTAATTCACCCAGCGTACGTGAATATTCAACATCACGTAGAGACGAACGGACATACCGTCAACTGGACAAGCACAACCGAGGACCAGTCCGTTGCTATGCTTGCTCGCGAATTGGACACTTTGCCAGAAACTGCGGAAGCCCAGGGAATTTTAACCACCAAGGACGTACTTATCAGAGAACCTTCCCCCATAACCCGCAAGGGAGTACTTACCAGAACACCCCAATCCCTAGCCACCAAGGGCAGGCACCTCAAAGATACCCTTTCCCCAGCCACCAAGGGCGCAATCCCCAGAGACCCCACTTTTCTCCCCCCTCATCAAACGTCCGAGGGCGCACTTTTCAAAGAAGTTTCCCCCCAAATAGATCCCCTTCTAGATCTTATAACCAGTATCAAAATCGATCAAGCGAAAATTTAAACGACGACAGTCGGCTTTGAAGGGGCGCAAAGTCGGCTACTCTGCAGGTTACAGAATTCGTAAGCCCCCTGCATATTTCAGATTGAATGAAGTGAATAGTAGAAATGACAGTTTTTCCAGCCTCCCTATTTTGAACGGTTTTAGTACGTGTGATGTAAATTTTTCGGGACTAGTCGACACGGGCGCTCAGCAAAACATTCTTAACAGTAGTGTTTTTGAAAAATTACCATATAATGTCAGAAATGCTGCGAGACCGGCACAGTCTAAGCTCTCGAGCGTGACCGGACATGACCTTGATGCAAGGTATGAGATAAGGTTACCAGTGAAATACCAAGGAACCACATACCAAGTACCCTTCGTCGTTTGCAAATACCTTCCGTATCCAGCGATCCTAGGAATGCCCTTCCTCAGCAAAAATAGGATGTTGATTGACGCCGAGCACAAAACGCTGACTTGCAAAACAGTGCGTGAACGTAGTAAACATTGCGAGCCAGCGCAAGGTCGGCCATTCACGCAAGCACATGGAGAGAATATGAGATGGACCCAAACAAACGGACAGAACTACGACAGACGAAACGTAAACTACGTTCAAACAGAGCTTCACGAAAAGGGAACTAGAGGGAACGACCCGTCAGTCCAGCCGAGTCATCCAAGAAGAAGTGAAGACCGAGAAACATGTCAGAATCACACCGAGACTCAGAAACCAAGCCAGCAAAGAATCCCAGGACCACGAAAAGATGAAGACAAAGCAGTAACCATATGGAAGGCGACAGTGGCGCCACACTCTTACGAAAGGTTACAGATCGCCCTTACGACTGATGACGATAGCGAAATAGAAGGGACTGTTCGACTGCTGGCAGTCGAAGGCGCTTGGACTGGAGCTCTAAACATTGACGAGCAAATAACAGCAGCTAGCGAAGGCACAGCACACATCATAGTGTTCAACCCGACGGGAGAGGCGATACGGATCCCAAAGAAGACCTTAATCGCTCGTTACGAAGTACTCATGGACACAGATATACAGAGCGTGCAACCTGGCCAACAGATAAATGGGATACAACTTTCCGAAGGTAGAAGCACCGGAAAAACATCAAGAATGCCAGAATACCCGATGAAGAAGCCGGAGTTCTTCGCTCAGTTCAAGTTGGGTCACTTGACAGAAGAAAATTTCAAGAAGGAAGTGCAGAGCACACTATGGGAGTTCCGGGATACCTTCAGCACCGATGACGAGGATTTCGGTCACACAGACCTAATTGAGATGCAGATCGACACCGGAGACAGCGCCCCCATAGCTCAAGCCCCATACAGGACACCCTGGAACCTCAGACCGTTCTTGAGAGAAGAAATCGACAAGCTGGCGAGGCAGGGTATCATCTACCCATGTGACAGCCCATGGGCAAGCCCAGTGGTCATCGTAAAGAAGAAGAGTGGCCCAGGACAACCGGAGCAGCATCGGCTATGCATAGATTTCAGGAAACTCAACTCCGTAACAAAGAAGAACAACTTCAGAGTCCCAAATCTGAACGAATGCCTCGACTGCATACCACCTGACAGCAAATTCTTCACCTCCGTGGACCAAACGGGAGCTTACCACGCAGTGCCAGTCAAAGAAGAGGATCAGCCGAAAACAGCATTCATCACCGCAGACGGCGCAACATATGCCTACCGCAGAATGCCCTTCGGCCTCGCAAACAGCCCTGCAGTATATCAGCGCCTCGTCTACACACTATTCAAGGATAAGCAGTACAAGTCCCTCATCTGCTTCCTGGACGACCTGTTAGCATGGGCTAGAACACAGAAAGAAGCTTTAGAAATCCTACGACTGATACTGACAAGATTCAGACTGGCGGGCTTGAAATTAAAGCCAAAGAAATGCCGAATTTTAGTACCTTCCACAGTATTTTTGGGCCACGTCATAGGAGAAGGATGCGTTCGGCCGGATCCGGATAAGATAAAATCCGTAGAAGAAATGAAACCACCCAGAAACCTGAAGGAACTTCGAGGCATAATTGGACTCTTCTCATGGTTCAGGAAGTTTATTCGGAACTTCGCAGATCACTGCCGCCCGCTAGTAGCGCTCACCAAGAAAAGCAATACCCCTTTCCGGTTCACCGAAGAAGCAAGAACGGCGATGGAATACCTTAAAGGGAAGCTGACATCAGAGCCAATCCTGATTCTACCGGACCTCAACGAGAAAATGATACTGTCGGTAGATGCAAGCCAGACGGGGATCGGTGGAATGCTCGGACAGTACAGGGATGGCCGACTACACCCTATCCACTACGGAAGCCGAGCCCTAACGGACAGCGAGACCCGTTACTCCACAGTGGAAAGAGAACTGCTCTCAATAGTCCACTTCACACACCATTTCCGCGCTTATCTTCAAGGGAAAAAGTTCCTGTTGAGGACAGACCAGAGATCCCTACAGTACCTGAAAACGATGAAAGAGCCGCAAAGCAACCCTAACAGCCGGCTGAGCAGATGGATCCTGAAACTACTGTCCTTTGACTTCGACATCGAATACATACAAGGGAAGTCCAACATAGTCCCTGACTGGTTAAGCCGGAAATACGAAGTCAACACTGTTAAAGTACCAACGACAGCCGGCAGAACTCACCAAACATCATCAGGAGTCTTATCTACTCGAAACATCTCGGAATACCAGAAGAAGGACGGACTCTGCGCAGCACTTAGAGAATACTTCCTCGAAGAAGAACCACTTGGAATGGACTACCGGAAGTATATGAAGGAGATCGACAACTTCACCTATGACGTCGACACCGACCTAGTTTGCCGACTTATAAGTCCTGGACAAACCTACCGGAAGAAGGATGTGAAAATGGTGCCAGTAATACCAGTAGCGCTCGAGGGTGAATGCCTGAAGTACTGCCATGACGTACTTAGCGCCCACTTTGGCACTATGAAGACACTAGCTATGGTCAGGGAGAATTTCTACTTACCACAAGCAACCGAAAAAGTAAAAAACTTTGTGGGCACTTGTGAGGCATGCGCACGGCGAAAAACTCCACCCTACACTTGGACGGCGCCACTTGGCACATTCCCGATCGCAAAGCATCCGATGGACATTTTGAGCATAGACCTCGTTGGTCCTCTCCCAACCAGCACCAGCGGATACACCTACATACTCTCAGCGATAGACAACTTCACTTCGTACTGCTGGGCCATTCCACTAAGAGATATAACGTCGGAAACAGTATGCAGAGCACTCACAGACCTGTTCTTGGCGTTCGGGAAGCCAAGCACTGTGATGAGCGATAGAGGAGCCCAGCTTATTTCAAAACTGTCAATGGAAGTAGCCAAACTGATGGGCATAGCCAGATGGAAAACTTCAGCCTACCGACCCTGCTCAAACGGCAAAATTGAGCAAGTGCACAGACAGTTCAACAAAATACTGGGCATTACAACCAAGGACGACAGGCTCTCATGGGACAAGCAGCTACCATACCTCTGCCACAGCATCAATACAGCCTATTCCGCAGTGACGGGGGATAATAGCTTCTTCTTGATGTTTGGCCGAGACAGCGCACTTCCCAGGACAGATATCATCGAAGAGGAGCCACAGACCCATCAAGGCTACAAGGCGGAACTCATTAAAAGGATGAAAAGTGCATACGCCGAGGTCGAGAAACATCTCACACAGGCGAAATTGCAACAAAAGGAGTTCTACGATAGGAAGGCAAAACACTTCAAGAAATACGAAGTAGGAGACCTCGTGTGGCTGAAACAAGAACCGAAAGGCGCCGGGAAAAAGCTAGAGGATAAATACACAGGACCATGGAGAGTAACAGAACGACTCCCAAATGACGTGACCTACAGGCTACATCACATCGAAGAGACCAAAAGGGATACTGTGGCACACATGGACAGGATAAAACCTGCAGTATTTAGAAGCCCTTGGCAAGCCGCACCACTATCCGACTCCAGCAGCAGCGATTCAGAGGACGAAGATGAAGAAGACAATTATGCTGATCCGAGGGCGAATCCACTATCTCGATTGCGCCCATTCCACTGGCGCTACGACGAAGATAGCACGGACGAAGAAGATGCCCTTAAAGAATATCTACAGTCCACAAACGAGGGGCCCGGAACAATAAGTACGGGGGTGCAAACGACCACAGAATTAAATCCTAGTGCCCCGCCATTCCGGCCACAACTGCCAACACTTGAAGAAGAAGTCTCAGAAGATGAAGATGAAGAGGAAGAAATATCGCTTCAAATGTTTCACCCCTGGGGAAAATCCACCCCAGCGCCCCCGAGAATAAATCCAACAGATGTAGTGGAGCCGATTAGCCCAGTAGAACACGACAGGTTAAGATACGAACATCCCTTTCAACCCACCCCCGTGAGACCTGAAGAAGAAAGAAGGGGCTGGTTATCTAAGAAACCTAGAGAGAAGTTACAACATATATCAGTATCAGACGAATACCAAGACAAGAAGAAAAAGCCCCGCAAAGAATGGTCATGGATAGATTATATACCTGACCCCCTCGAAGATTTAACCGGCGGACCAATGACCAGTCGGTGGGGACGCAGGAGCCCACGAAAATACAGTTCTGGCAGTTCAGCAGACAGCGAGTCTCCCAAAGTGCCGCCAGCCGCGCCCACACGGGGCCAGAAGAATGAGAATGAGCCTGGAGGTTCCGGAATTGGACGCGAACCTACAAGAACAATCCAAGAAGGGATTGTACCTCTCAAGGAAGAAGTAGACGTCTTCGACATTTGGGGCGACATACCCCCACTCGGAGGACAAGCAGAAGATTTACAGGAGGAAAACCCACGAGCTGCTGGACCACCCCCTCACAGCAGTAGCGGAACTGCTGGTCCTAGCACGGCAGCAGCAATGAAAGCGAATAAAGAAAAAACAAAGAAAGCACATGAGAAGAAACTACTAAGATTTGATTTGCTGACGAGGAGGCCGACATTCAAACGGGAAACACAGAACCCAGATGCACAGAACGCAGATCGAGGGAGTTATGTTACAAGGTCAGGAAGGGAGTCGCGACCAACACAATTTTATCCGTCGGGCAAATAAACTGAGAAGGAAAGTATGGAGAGAATAAAAAGGGCATGGGAATTTGTGGTATCTCGGGACATATCAGGCGAATGCGCATCTCCTGCAATGACCCGAAAGAAATCTCCAGGAGCAACTTCAATTTGATAATTTTAGACAGACAGATTATAATCTAGGTGGTAGAACCCGGAAGATTAAAGTTGTAGTTCAAATGAATGGGTTTTGTTTTAAATTTTATGATTACTGTGCGGCGCCACGTGAGCGGCAGCGTCATGAACTGCCGCCCACTCGGTCACACTTGATCGTATAGACCTATACTTCGTATCGCGCGGTGACGTCATGCACCGATAAACCTCGAGCTCGGTCAATGTTGGTCCCCTTAACCGAACTGCACGGTACCAGAAAATTAGATTTTTATTTTGATTGATGGATTTGTTTAAAAGAAGCGCTATTCGGTGAAACATTGAATAGCTGAACAAATAAGTTTGTGATCCCCTAGAGAACGTTACCCCTTTTGTAACTTCATAAGATGCCACTGAATCCGAACAGACGTACAGATAATACAGAAAATTCCTCCTCAGCATCCTCCCAAAGTATCTTTGCCCGAAAGTAAGAAGTTCACTCTCCCCATTGATAAGGGAAGCCTACGGAACCCAAGTGATAGGTGATGCCATAGAAATGGCTACTGAGTAGACCCCCCCCCCCACTCCCCATAAATTTTGGACCCAGGGAAAATGACCGATACTGACGAGTATAGGTGCTGGGCCAATTTGTGAATTGTTGACGTTTATTTTGAGGGGTAGAAACAGCGGATACCCGCTGCACAGGCTCGCTATCTCAAAGTTGGAGAAATTGTAATCGGTACAGGCACCGAAAGCGAGGCCAAAAGGATACGCAACCCGCAGGGTTTTGCGTACCATACGAAAGTTGGTAAGAGCATCTAACCGAATGCCCAGTAGACTCTTGGGGGACAACGGAAATGGAATACTCCCTCAAACAGAAGAAGCAATATCATCATTAAATGAAATGGCTAAGGCATTCATCGTGAATTTTTATTCTAAGAAGGATAAATGAATGCCTACAAAATATCCGGCAAGCATCAGGGTTCACTTGCCGGATCGGGTTGAAACAAAAAGTAAAGAAAACAAGATTAAAAGAGAAAACTGCGATATGAGCCCTGAAAGCATTGACATAGAGACCAGTTTAAATTTGTGAAATTCAGAACTGCATTTATTGCTTATATAGCAAATAAATCTGAGTAGCTTTGTTTAACCGTATTTAAAGTAAATTGTTTAAGCGTGATTTGAACGAAAGTTTCGATGCAGAAACTACATGCATTTAGCAACTACAGTTGCCGTTTAGAAGACAGATGCCTTATCAGTGTTGTGTAAATAGGATTTTCGTAGGTTAAGGGTTTACTTCAACGTAAATAAATCACAACTAGAGAATTGTCCGCGATATGCTAAGGCCACACTTTTCCACCCATTCGCCTGCAAAGAAAACATGTTTTCTGCCGAAAAATGTTTCAGGTAGTCATTTTACTACACCGAAGAACGAGCTACAAATCCCGTATCCGAACGTCGCAACGCCAAGGGGAAACCACGATAACATCTTCGAAGGACCGTGAGCCAAACATAGGCTCCCGACAACAACAACAACACAGCAGAAGCTCAGGAAAGGGCGAACTTCGCATTACGACAGCGACCCCGCAAGTCGGCAACCAAACAACTACGAACTTTCACATTTTCCCAAGACAACGGGAAACGACGAAGCCCGACATCAAATTGCGTGCGGTCAATGAACTATCCAAGCCTGTCGTAGAAGTTCCAACATGAATATCTACTGAATGTGAGCCAGTTGCTACAAACAACAACAGCAACAACATCTGTGACATTTCAGGACTGTGTCCTCGAAGATCGAAAGCAAGTGAGTAAAATGAAAGTGAGTTAGGTCGTGGTAGGCGGTTGCGATGTGAAGATGCGAGACGCGTAGTGAGTTAGTTGGACTTAAAGCACAACTGAACTGTTCAATTTATGAACAAATGAAGAACATTTGAGCTAAAGGTGAACCCTATGAGCATCAACATTTTTTTGACTTACGGAAAGCAAAATATCTCCCCGTGGAACTATGAACTGCAAGGTGGATGGGGAAGTTATAAGAGTGAGAACGACCATTAATACCCTAAAAGACTTGCTGTGAAAAAAAATGGTCATTAACCTGGATAATCAGAAACCACTCCAGCGGACAGAGCGCGGCTAGGAAAGGAAGAAACTGTGAGTCATGATTTTAATTTTGTAGAATAGGATGTACAGTTTTAGGCGGGAGTCGAGCACTCCTACGGAGGACTTGACAATCCATCCGCCTGGACTCGTTGTCCTTTTATGTATGTATTCGGGATTAGGTTAAGTTAGGTTGCGTTAACGTTAGGACCCATATAATCGCAAGATACTTTAAAGAGGTGTTTTCTTACACAATTCCCATATTAACCGCATATTAATCGAAGCATAATATTTATGACAGATCGTTAGCCCTCTTATTTTTTTTTTTCATGTGGTAGGATTAGTTTAGAACTTTAGACCGGGAGGTCTAAATCGTTATAGGTTAGAGGACTGTTGTGTCGGTCTCTATTTCAAGTGCTTAACTAACTATATGTACATACCGAAGTGAACATGATCCTTTGGTACTTCGCAGAATCTAATTGCAAAAGTGAAGACTCAGAACTAAATAACATCCTGTTAAACTGAAGTCCACGTCAGTTGGATATTGCTAAATTCCATACTACGTCGACTTCAGGTAGCTTCCGGTTAAGTCCACGTCAGTTGGATATTGCTAAATTCCATACTACGTCGACATCAGGTAGCTTCCGGTCAGGAAGCTAAATTGTATATTACGTCAGTTGAACCTTCACTTATGCAGTTAGGAGTATATAAGCTCGTTTAGCTGTATATTATTTGTCATTCATTATTTGTCAGTCACTCGTGATTGTCATTCATATTTTGGAAGTCACGCATGACTTAATCTATTATCGTTATCGATCGTGACTGTATTTACCCGGATTGGGATTACCTTTATAAAGAGTAAGTCTGAAAATAAACCCTTTTATGTTAACGTAAACTTTTCTACTACCGCCCTTACTTACCCACCGCCTTACGTACTCATCGGTACACGCTACCCAAAGCTACGGTGTAAGGTTCCATCTTCAGATCAGACCGTAAGGTCCATCTTCCAGTTACAACAGTGGTGACAGCGGTGGGATTAGTTTAGAACTTTAGACCGGGAGGTCTAAATCGTTATAGGTTAGAGGACTGTTGTGTCGGTCTCTATTTCAAGTGCTTAACTAACTATATGTACATACCGAAGTGAACATGATCCTTTGGTACTTCGCAGAATCTAATTGTTAAACGTTGCTGGGCTTTCACCACCTCATCAATAGTTAGTTCATGCTCGATCAGTTTTAATGCGGCTTCCAGGTCAACAGGCTGCTTGGAGAGCACCAGGCGCAGTAGTTTAGGTCCGAGTCCGTTCTTAAAATTCTCGAATACCGCCCTCGTGAATTGATCATTTTGCCCCGTCGGTTTTCCCAATTTTTCAATGGTCATTAAAGTCACACGGTCCGCGTAGTTTCTTACACTTTCATCTGTTCTCAGGTGCACAATCTCATATTTCAATTTACTTTTTTGGCTAGTGCTTGCGAAGCGAATTTTCAATCTGTCTAACAGATCTTTCGGCGTTGTGAAGGTCTCTCCCTCCAATGTGTCCAGAAATGAAATTGCGGCCCCTCGCAATCTTAGGTACATCATTTGTCTTAACCTTTCTACCTCTGTTATCCCCGCAATTCTGAGGAAATTTGTCACGGATGTGACAAAAGAGTCTACATCCCCTGTTCCATCATAATCTGGCATTTGTCTGACCAGCTCTGTCTGGAGTACGTGGCACTCCAATGTCCGTTTTGTTTCCTCGGTAATTCCGTCGGTCATTCTGTCTGTCTGTTCGTCGGTATGCTAACGTAACACCCTTCTACTACGTTTCAACCCAAAAACCGCTCGTCACCACTGTTGTAAACGAAAGATGGACCGTACACCGTGAGCTTAGGGTAGCGTGTGCCGATGCGTACGTAAGGCGGCGGGTAAGTAAGGGCGGTAGTAGACAGGTTTTACAGTAACATATAATAGGTTTTATTTCAGAACTTACTCTGTATAAGTGTAAATCCTTCTTAGAATCCTCTGGAGGTTCCGGAATTGGACGCGAACCTACAAGAACAATCCAAGAAGGGATTGTACCTCTCAAATGTCGAAGACGTCTACTTCTTCCTTGAGAGGTACAATCCCTTCTTGGATTGTTCTTGTAGGTTCGCGTCCAATTCCGGAACCTCCAGGCTCATTCTCATTCTTCTGGCCCCGTGTGGGCGCGGCTGGCGGCACTTTGGGAGACTCGCTGTCTGCTGAACTGCCAGAACTGTATTTTCGTGGGCTCCTGCGTCCCCACCGACTGGTCATTGGTCCGCCGGTTAAATCTTCGAGGGGGTCAGGTATATAATCTATCCATGACCATTCTTTGCGGGGCTTTTTCTTCTTGTCTTGGTATTCGTCTGATACTGATATATGTTGTAACTTCTCTCTAGGTTTCTTAGATAACCAGCCCCTTCTTTCTTCTTCAGGTCTCACGGGGGTGGGTTGAAAGGGATGTTCGTATCTTAACCTGTCGTGTTCTACTGGGCTAATCGGCTCCACTACATCTGTTGGATTTATTCTCGGGGGCGCTGGGGTGGATTTTCCCCAGGGGTGAAACATTTGAAGCGATATTTCTTCCTCTTCATCTTCATCTTCTGAGACTTCTTCTTCAAGTGTTGGCAGTTGTGGCCGGAATGGCGGGGCACTAGGATTTAATTCTGTGGTCGTTTGCACCCCCGTACTTATTGTTCCGGGCCCCTCGTTTGTGGACTGTAGATATTCTTTAAGGGCATCTTCTTCGTCCGTGCTATCTTCGTCGTAGCGCCAGTGGAATGGGCGCAATCGAGATAGTGGATTCGCCCTCGGATCAGCATAATTGTCTTCTTCATCTTCGTCCTCTGAATCGCTGCTGCTGGAGTCGGATAGTGGTGCGGCTTGCCAAGGGCTTCTAAATACTGCAGGTTTTATCCTGTCCATGTGTGCCACAGTATCCCTTTTGGTCTCTTCGATGTGATGTAGCCTGTAGGTCACGTCATTTGGGAGTCGTTCTGTTACTCTCCATGGTCCTGTGTATTTATCCTCTAGCTTTTTCCCGGCGCCTTTCGGTTCTTGTTTCAGCCACACGAGGTCTCCTACTTCGTATTTCTTGAAGTGTTTTGCCTTCCTATCGTAGAACTCCTTTTGTTACAATTTCTCCAACTTTGAGATAGCGAGCCTGTGCAGCGGGTATCCGCTGTTTCTACCCCTCAAAATAAACGTCAACAATTCACAAATTGGCCCAGCACCTATACTCGTCAGTATCGGTCATTTTCCCTGGGTCCAAAATTTATGGGGAGTGGGGGGGGGGGTCTACTCAGTAGCCATTTCTATGGCATCACCTATCACTTGGGTTCCGTAGGCTTCCCTTATCAATGGGGAGAGTGAACTTCTTACTTTCGGGCAAAGATACTTTGGGAGGATGCTGAGGAGGAATTTTCTGTATTATCTGTACGTCTGTTCGGATTCAGTGGCATCTTATGAAGTTACAAAAGGGGTAACGTTCTCTAGGGGATCACAAACTTATTTGTTCAGCTATTCAATGTTTCACCGAATAGCGCTTCTTTTAAACAAATCCATCAATCAAAATAAAAATCTAATTTTCTGGTACCGTGCAGTTCGGTTAAGGGGACCAACATTGACCGAGCTCGAGGTTTATCGGTGCATGACGTCACCGCGCGATACGAAGTATAGGTCTATACGATCAAGTGTGACCGAGTGGGCGGCAGTTCATGACGCTGCCGCTCACGTGGCGCCGCACAGTAATCATAAAATTTAAAACAAAACCCATTCATTTGAACTACAACTTTAATCTTCCGGGTTCTACCACCTAGATTATAATCTGTCTGTCTAAAATTATCAAATTGAAGTTGCTCCTGGAGATTTCTTTCGGGTCATTGCAGGAGATGCGCATTCGCCTGTAATACGGATAAAAGACGTATGTGTTCCGGTAACGTGTTAAGTTTAACAGGATGTTATTTAGTTCTGAGTCTTCATTTGTGCAATTGGATTTTACGAAGTACCTTACCAGAGTATCATGTTCACTTCGGTATGTACATATAGTTAGTTAAGCACTTGACGCAGAGACCGACACAACACCTCTAAGGTAATACCCATTGCAAGCTACTAAAACGAGGAAAGAAATGGTGAACATTAAATTTTTAACAGTTTCCGACCCCTCAAAGAATTTATAATTCACAATTTCTTTCCTCGTTTTAGTACTACCCGTGACTACCTACTAAAACGAGGAAAGAAATGGTAAGCCTTTGATAGTTGCCGACTCGTTTCGGTATTAGCCGTGACAAGCTGCTAAACGAGGTAAGAACGGTGAACTATGAATTTTTTATAGTTGCCGACCCCTCAAAGAATAATAATTTAGAATTACCAGATTCTTTCGTCGTTTTAGTACTCTGAGGTACTATCCTTGACAAGGTACTGAAACGAGGAAAGAAATGGTGGACTTGAAATATCTTAGTTGCCGAGCCCTCACTGGAATCGGATGATTTTAGTCGCCTACCGACAGGATACTAAAAGGAGGAAAAGGTGAACTTTAAAAAATGTAAGCTGCCGACCCCTCACAAGATACCAGACAGAGGAAAGGCACCGTGCAGCTTACCAGTTTTTATGGCACTTGCCCTTCGGCCAAGTGCCATATAGCGATCGCAATTTCTGTCCGTTTGTCGGTCGGTCCGGGTTTTTGCTAGTTCGGGCACTTCCACATAAGCTAGGATGATGAAACTTGGCAGGCATATCAGGGACCCCAAATGATTAAGTTGGAAATAGTCACTTTCCCGATCCGACCATCGTCGGGGGAGGGAGGGAAGCTGGAATCCGGAATTTAGTGGCATGCATAACTTTCGAACGGGTGATCAGATCTTAATGAAACTTGATATTTGGAAAGACGTCATGCTTCAGATGTCCCATATCAAGTCCGGACCAAATCCGATGTGTGTGGGGGGGGGGGGGAGTCGGTCCAAATATCAAGTTTCATTTAGATCTGATCACCCGTTCGAAAGTTATGCATGCCACTAAATTCCGGATTCCAGCTTCCCTCCCTCCCCCGACGATGGTCGGATCGGGAAAGTGACTATTTCCAACTTAATCATTTGGGGTCCCTGATATGCCTGCCAAGTTTCATCATCCTAGCTTATGTGGAAGTGCCCGAACTAGCAAAAACCCGGACCGACCGACAAACGGACAGAAATTGCGATCGCTATATGGCACTTGGCCGAAGGGCAAGTGCCATAAAAACTGGTAAGCTGCACGGTGCCTTTCCTCTGTCTGGTATAATAATAATAATTCGTTTATTTCCCTTTTATCTTTTTACAAAAATAGTGGTGGATCGTCATACATGGTCATAAATAATCACATCATAATCACATATATGTTACAATTTTAAAATATCTTGTGAGGGGTCGGCAGCTTACATTTTTTAAAGTTCACCTTTTCCTCCTTTTAGTATCCTGTCGGTAGGCGACTAAAATCATCCGATTCCAGTGAGGGCTCGGCAACTAACAAATCCGATGTGTGTGGGGGGGGGGGGAGTCGGAGGGGGGAACCGGAAATTATGTTAAACGCTTAGAGTGGAGCGATCGGGATGAAACTTGGTGGGAGGAACAAGCACAACCCCTGGATACATCATTGACAGAACCGGACCGGATTCATGCACTGTGGGGGGAGTTGGAGTGGGGTCCCGGAATTCCGGTGATACGGAGTTAAGTTACTTCCAGGTGGGCTAGGACAATGAAACTCGGCAGGTAAATCAGGGACGCGACCAGATTAACCTGGAAATAGTCAGCTTCCCGATCCGACCATCGGGGGGGGGGGTAGAGGGAGGGGGAATCCGGAATCTTGAGGTATGTATAACTTCCGAACGGGTGCTCGGATCATAATGAAACTTGATATGTAGATAGATAACATGTCTTGGATGTCCCATTTCAAGTACGGACCGGATCCGATGAAGCTGGAGGGGGGGGGGGGTCGGAGGGGGATCCGAAAACCTTCTGACATGCTTGGAGTGGAGCGATCGGAACGAAACTTGGTGGGAAGAGTTGCCGAGCCCTATGTAGATTCAGTGACAGAACCGGACCAGATTCGGGCATTTTGGGGGAGTTAGAGGGGGGGTCCAGAATTCCGGTGATCGTAAGTTAAGGTACTTCCAGACATGCTAGGACGATGAAACTTGGCTTGAAAATTAAAGACTTGACATGATTGGCTTAGAAATAGTTAGTTCCCAGATCCGGCCATTCCTTAAAGTACTAATGCTAACCGCAAAGTACAAAAAAATACTTTTAAGCAAAATATACATTTTCGTGATCCCTATGAGCCCACGATCATTTTTGCCTCAAGGGTTTTGCTTACAACTAAATTCCTTAAAGTACAAACAATACTTTTGAGCAAAATATACATTTTCGTGCTCCTGATGATCATCCTTTTTGCTTCAAATTTTTGATTACAGATGACTTTCTATAACTTGGAAATAATCACTTGCCCGATCCGACCATCGTGGGGGAGGGAGGGGAGCCGGAATCCGGAATTTAGTGACATGCATAAATTTCGAACGGGTGATCGGATCTTAGTGAAGCTTGATTGGAAAGACCTCATGTCTCAGATGTCCCGATTCGAGTCCGGACCGAATCCGATGAATGTGGGGGGGGGGTCGGAGGGGGGAACCGGAAATCATGTGACACGCTTACAGTGGAGCGATCGGGATTAAACTTGGTGGGAGGAACAAAAAGAATCCCTAGGTTCCTCATTGACAGAACCGGACTGGATTCGTGCACTACGGGGGGGAGTTGGAGTGGGGTTCCGGAATTCCGGTGTTACGGAGTTAAGTTACTTTCAGATGTTCTAGGACGATGAAACTTGGCAGGTGTATAATGGACTCGGCCAAATTAACTTGGAAATAATCACTTGCCCGATCCGACCATAGTGGGGGGAGGGAGGGGAGCCGGAATCCGGAATTTTGACATTCATAATTTTCGAACGGGTGATTGAATCTTAATAAAACTTGGTATTTGGAAAGACCTCATGTCTCAGATATACCATTTCAAGTCGAGACCGGATCCGATGAATGTGGGGGGGGGGGGTCGGAGGGAGGAACCGAAAATCATGTGACACGGTTAGAATGGAGCGATCGGAACCTCCCGAGAGTCACCGTCGAAAAGGAAGTGCTTGAAAATTTCGCTGATTTTTCCATAAGATGTCAAAATATTTAAAACAAATTGTTCAAATATATTATACAACAGCAAATATAACTAAGTGACCATTTCTTTTGAACGTAACTGTAGTACCAAACAACCCATCACACTGACAAAGCTACTATCCATTCACATCCTACTACGATAACTTGAATACAAGCTAAAAAGCTTGCAAGTGCCATATGAGCTTGCAGCTCTTGTTCAAATCATCGATTTCTCGTGATCTTTTCGCCGTTTTAGTTTGCCTTTCCTGGTTTTAGTATCTTTGCCTGCTTTTCTCTTGTACCATGCCTTTCCTTTCCTTTCCTGCTTTTAGTCGATCCCATTATCTTGAGTCGATGTGAATAGCCTTGAACAGGGTCCTTATCGGAGATGTTTACCTAATTTCCGAACCATGGATTTTTGTAGATCAGTATGCGATACGTTGACGAGAACAGCACGCCGAGTACACGTGGTTCTTTCTACAAAAACAAAACGTGTTCCAGAAGGTAAGTCTCACGTTGTGTTCTCGCTGCTTATAAGTTCAGTTTTGTATCCAACGTATGCGAAACTTCACTATTAAGTTTGTTTTATAGAACACTGTTTATAGAATGTAAAACCCACGGCATACCGTCCGATCTTGAGCCGGTGCAGTTAGGAACCAATCCTTCGTATATCCTTCTGTGTACTCTCAAGCACGCTGACAAGGTCTGGCGAAGGACGGAAATCTACAAGACCCGATTAAGTGTCCAATCAACTCTTCTTTGGAATCCCATCGAAAACTTTTAAAGTTTGACTGAAAAGCCAACTTATTTTTACACCTTTGATATGAATGCACTGAATTATTTTGACTGCTCTAAGGGATTTTAATTTCTTTCGTCGCGTATTCTAGTAGTGAAGTTGGGAATTTCCGCTGGTTGCACGACAAATAGAAATTCGTCAGGCGGAGAATTTGAATATCTTCAAAAGCGTGCGTCTCAATGGCCATAAAGTGAATATTCTGAAATGTTCTATTCCAGACCGCAGAGTCACATCAGAATCAACATGTATGGGCGAATGCCAAGTGCTTCCTGGTCACTCTCCATATCCAAGTAGCTTTAACTTTGTGGCTTGAATAATGAAAGTCCACCATTGCTGGTTATTTTCGGTAATTGTTTGCCGCTGTAGTTGCTAAAAATTTCAAACATAGAGGTACATTCGAATAGAGGTACAACAATCGTGCAAGTATCAACTCGTCAGCTAAAATTCAGAGTTCGTGGATAACAAATCAACGAACCCGTATGGAAATAATTAAGTCGTAAACAGTTGATTTTACGATCGTTTTTTTACGATCGTAATTTAACGATCGTAAACGGTTGTTTACGATCGTAAACGGTTGTTTACGATCGTAATTTTACGATCGTTTTTTTACGATCGTAATTTAACGATCGTAAACGGCTGTTTACGATCGTAATTTTACGATCGTTTTTTTACGATCGTAATTTAACGATCGTAAACGGTTGTTTACGATCGTAATTTTACGATCGTTTTTTTACGATCGTAATTTAACGATCGTTTTTTTTACGATCGTAATTTAACGATCGTAAACAATTGTTTACGATCGTAATTTTACGATCGTTTTTTTACGATCGTAATTTAACGATCGTTTTCAATTGTTTACGATCGTTTTCAACTGTTTTCGATCGGAAACAAATGTTTTTATTTTCAAGACGATAAATACAGACCTGATTTCTAACAACGGCAATAAGAAAGTTGATTAGTTTTTAGTTTGGTATAGCTAGGGGTAGGGTTGTTGGGATAGTGTTAGAATAGGATTAGGTTGAGGTAGTTAGGTTAACGGATCACTAGCGACCATTGCCAGGCGATCATACCTAACCAATTGATTACCTTTCCTTTTCACTTAACCACTATTATTCTACCTTCTACCCACTCTGAAAAGTTACGTATACCATTATTCACCCCTATAACTTGGCGCTGACAAGTTATACCGAAAATGCCTTCTTCCTATACAATGAATTCCCAGAGGCATGCTGACCTCACGTACGCAAAGCATGACCTGTGACTGCGCTCTGCAACAAGCCAATCAGCGCCGACCGCCTCAGACCGCGACCGCCTCAGGGAGTGACATTTCTTCGGGGTGTTGCGGATAAATGTTCCCTTCGTTAGTTTTTATTCGTTTTGTCCAAACAATTGAACAAATGTAGAACTGGCTGAGAAATCTGAGAATGATATCTTTTCTACTCTAGTGGGTGGCTTAGTGGAATCTTCATGTCTTCTTATGGTCGCAGATCTTTCAGGACCTCACCAGCTGGAAGTGGAATGCCTTCATGACAGCATATTTTACAAAAATCTGGAAATATCAGTTCTTAATTCAGTTATAAAAATGGAAGTGACTACATACAGTGTGGAAATATGCCCAATGCTCGTATTGAAAAAAAAATCTTAGAAATAACTGTTTTCGATAATAACGATCGTTTACTATTGTTTTTTTTTCAGCTTGAATTATCTGCCATAATCATACTGGAAATACGATTGGGAACAACCGTTTCCGATCGGAAAAATACGATCGTTAACAACTCTTTCCAATCATAAAAAAACAATCGTTTACGATCGGATTGTCCCATAATACAATTGGGAAAAAACGATCGTTTTCGATTGGAAACAGTTGTTAAAGGAGATGCATCATAAGCATTCTAGCCCTTGCAACGTCTAGAACCCCCCCCCCCACCCAAGACCCAAGATGAAGACACGACTCGATCCGACCGCTGGGTCATCTAGTGGCGCGGGTCGGAAGTGCACGACATGGAGAGGCTGGGATCATAGTTTGACTTTGTATCTAACAAATTGTTTTTATTGTATCAGGCACATGGAAAATGTGTAGAAAAAGCAAACTAACTATTTGCATTATCGATTTCTTTGAGTATTTTGTTTTCTGTTTTTTTTCTTGATAATTCCCGAAGTCCAAAGAATTAAGGATGTAAACCAGATCACAATAAACAAACGCCGTAAATTATACTAAATTCGTTATAACGATCTCTTCGAGATTTTGAAAGTAAGCAAAATAATATTCAGCTTCCGATACCAAAAATTCTCAAACTAGCCGAGGGTTTTTACTTCTGACATATCTAAACGTCCACAGGGTGATATACATCGTTGTTTTAATCCTCTTACACGCCTCTTGATCTTCTCGAAGATTCTAGTATAGCTCTGACCCGCAGCAGGAGATCAGTGAATATTTAATGAGTAATGGCGAGTTGACGAACTTGTTTTCAAGAGTGAAAGTAATTTGTGGATTACCTTGGATACACGGAGATTTTGGAGAAACCAAAGGTAACTTGGTGTTCGTAAATATTCGACCCATCGTAAAATAATAGTGTGTCCTACCTTCTCGGCCCACATGAATCAACTACTTTAACGATCGTTTTTTTTACGATCGTAAAAATACGATCGTAAAAAAACGATCGTTTACGATCGGAATGTCCCATAATACGATCGTAAAAAAACGATCGTTTACGATCGTTTACGATTGGAAACGATCGTTTACGATTGGAAACGATCGTTTCCGATCGTAAAAATACGATCGTTTACGATCGTTAACAACTGTTTCAAATCGTAAAAAAACGATCGTTTACGATCGGAATGTCCCATAATACGATCGTAAAAAAACGATCGTTTACGATCGTTTACGACTTGAATTATTTCCATACGGGAAGTAACGCGTTTTTGTCGGGTTTTAAAGACTATTTAGATAAAATTATGATGGGTAATTAGACTGCCACATCTCAGCCCTATTCGGTAAAGCTTTCAGAAACGATCTTGTCACCATAAGAAGGTTCAGAACTATCGTAAAAAAAAAATGGCCCTTTGAAATCAGTGATTTTCTTTTTGGCGTTTGCCCACAGCCTTCCCGCTTTCCAAAGTGGAGACTGGGCACAAAATATTTGAAAACCGTGCCCGCTGTGATGAAAAAGTGGAAAAAGAAGCAAAAGGAAAGGGGCTGGGAACAGAAGATGGACCTTTTGGCCTATCAAGTCTCCAAAATGAAAATGAACATATTGAAGCTCGTACACTTGTTCTGAAAGGTTTGTCGGCTTACCTTGAAGCGACTCGGCCGATAAAACATTATAAAGTCATAGGTACAAAGCGAAACAAATGGCAAAGGGTGGGATTTGTCGTATATTTTGTAGTTTCGTAGAAGAGATAATGATACCATAAACGGCAGAATAAGTACGAGGGGCCTTTTAACAAATTATAATAAGTCAGCTGAGATTTATATTTTGGGCTAAAGTTTTTTATGGCACTTGCAGCTTCGCTCAAGTGCCATATACCGATCACCTTTCGGTCGGTCGGTCGGTCGGTCTGTCCACTCATCTCGAGTTAGGGCACTTCGAGATGGGCTAGGACGATGAAACTTGGCAGGCATATCAGGGACCCGACCAAACTAACTTGCAAATAGTCACTTCCCCGATCCGACCACCGTGGAGGGAGTAGAGGGCGGGGGAATCCTGAGAATTTAGTAGTTTTTGTAAAACCCCTACCCCTTTCTTCACACTAGTAGCTCTGCGCGTGGCGTGCAGGGGCGTCGCGAGGGGGGGTGTGGGGGGGGTGCTGCACCCCCCCCCAGAAGGCCCGTGGGAAAAAATTCCGGTAAATTTTGACTGGTGCGGCGAAGCCGCGCCAGTTAAAATTTGACAAATTCACCTGAACTTGACGATTTTTAGGGAATCTACCGGATTATTGTTCAGGGAACCTACCGGATTTCGCTCAGGGAATCTACTGAAACCTTTCACAAGGAATCTACCGGAACTTGACTTAGGGAATCTGTCGGAACGTGTCTCAGGGGATCTACCGGAATTTGCCCCACCGAATCTTCCAGAATTCGGCTGAGGGAATCTAGCCTACCGGAATTTTCGCTCAGGGAATCTAACGAAACCTTTCACAAGGAATCTACCGGAACTTGACTTAGGGAATCTGTTGGAACGTGTTTCAGGGGATCTACCGGAATATGCCGCGCGGAATCTTCCAAAATTCGGCTCAGGGAATCTACCGGAATTTTGCTGCTTACCGCTTACAGGGATGACCGCGAAGCACAACTTATCAGAGTGAATCGTGCAGACGGACAAAACATCGAAGCTGGACGTTCACCGGGTGATTCCGGTAATCTCCAAAATTTCTGTAGCTTTCAAAAATTTGGCAACCTACCAAAATTTACACCATTTCCAGCTACAAATATTGTTCCAGGAATAAAATCACAGTACCATCTACTCTAGATTCGACAGCCTTCTCGACTCACAAGTTAGCCTTGTTCCGACGTGATCTCGGAAGTCCCCAGGACAGGTTCGGAACAAAAAAAAGTTTGAAGAAATATGGTATTCGAATTCTTTCGTGAATTTTAGTTAAAATTTAACGTTCGTCAACTAGATCGGTTTCACATGCGATTAGTAACAGACTCTTATGAAAGAGTCAGAATATTTCAGTGTTTTCAAATATCAGAAGTAAAAATAAGCTATGCCTTTGCAGTTAAACTTCAACGAGCCTGTCTTTGTTTACCGTCGTTTGTAACACACAATCTAAGTCAGAACACAACAGTATTCTAGAGTTCCTGCAGACAGAGGCGTTACTAGCCAAATGTTTGAGGGGGAAAAGGTATTTACCGACTGGCTG
The DNA here is from genome assembly GCA_023053555.1 of Branchinecta lindahli. Lineage (NCBI taxonomy): Eukaryota > Metazoa > Arthropoda > Branchiopoda > Anostraca > Branchinectidae > Branchinecta > Branchinecta lindahli. Next base: position 25,392,594 of record JAKZAO010000012.1, read on the forward strand.
GTCATTTTTACCGACGGTTTTTGCAGATAAAAACGACTATTATTGAGAAAAAAACGACTGTGTTAACGAAAAATCGGCTGATTTTAAGAAAAAACGACTATTTTTAAGAAAAAACGACTCTATTTCTAAGAGAACAAGACCAAAGGTTCCGATGGGATCCCAAAATTTCAATATTTGATCCAGACAATTGGGTTTTGTCTTCGCCAGATCCAGTCTTCGCCAGGCCAAACAGCTAATCATTAAGAAATCCAAGCTCAGATATGGATTCAGCATGTGCGTTTACCTCTATAAGCCGATCGAAACGATCCTAGCTTACTTCTGTGAATTTTGCGGTTTTGGCGAAATTCAAGAACTACTTGTCCGGCGAAAAACTAAAGCTCAAAAACGGATTCAGCGTATCTCCTTACCCCTATATCCAACATCTAATCAACTTCAAATACAACTTTAACTTCTAACACATTTTCCGGTTTCAGCCGGATTCCGGACGAACTATATTTCCGGATAAAGAGTGATTGTCATATACGGATTCTCCATCTCCTCTTACCCCTAAATCTATCATCTAATCAACTTCAAATAAAACTTTTACTTTTAACAAATTTTCCGGTTTTGGCCGGATTCCGGGCGAACTAGTGGTCCGGCGATAAAATGGTTTTCGTATTCTTGTTCAGCATGCCTTCTTACCCCTACATCAAACATCTAATCAACTTCAGATAAAACTTGAACTTCTAACAAACTTTCCGGTCTTGGCTTGATTCCGGGCGAACTAATTGTCCGGCGAGAAAATGGTTTTCATATTCGTGTTCAGCATGGTTTCTTACCCCAAAATCAATCATCTAATCAACTTCAAATAAAACTTTTACTTTTAACAAACTTTCCGGTTTCGGCCGGATTCCGGGTGAACTACTTGTCCGGCGCGAAAATGGTTTTCATATTCGTGTTCAGCATGTCTTCTTACCCCATAATCGACTATCACATTAGCTGTTTAAAAATATTTTGCTTGTCCCTTAATTTGAACCCCCTCCCCCACCCCTAAATGTAGGGCTACAGGGCCCATCTACGAACTCGACCTTACTCTTGACCCAAAGAATGCTCACACCAAGTTTCATCAAAATATCTCATTCCCTTCGAGAGTTATCGTGCTCACAGACGGACGGACGGACGGACGGACGGACAGACAGACAACTTTTGCGATGTCATAGGTATCCGTCACTAACGTTTTGGGATCCCAAAAATTGACTGCGTTTTTACTAAAAATCGCGGCGCTTTGCGCCGACTCGGCTATTTTTTACCGACTGGCCGAAAACATTGGGGGTGTCGACCCCCCCCCCCCCCTAGTAGTGACGCCTGTGCCTGCAGAGATATTCACTATGGAAAATCTCCGGCAAAATCTTGAAAAATTCCGGTAAAATCCCGAAAAATTCCGGTAAAATTCCGAAGCCGCACCCCCCCCCATCAGGAAGGTGTCGCGACGCCCCTGGTGGCGTGACGTCACTCTTTGCATCGGATCTCTCTGTTAACATCGGAAAGAGCTAGTGCATTCGAGAGTCAAAGAGGTTTGTATATGTGGTTCAGTGCGGGGGAATATGGAAAATTGAGTGTTGTCTAACTTTCCAACGGGTGATCGGATTGGGACGAAACTTAATACCTGAATGAATGACATATCTCTGATGTTCCGTTTGAAGTCCGAACCGGATTCGACAGCTATGGGGGAGTTGGGGGGGGAGACCGGAAATCTTGAGGAACGGTTATAATGGAGGGATCGGAGTAAAACTTGCTGGGAAGAACAAGAATCTGCTCCAGATAAATCGTTTACACGTTTGTACTGGACCCGGACACTTGGGGGGGGGGTGGAGGGGATGACTGTTTTTGGGATTTTCACGACGAAACTTAGGAGGCGTATCAGGGACCCGACTTGTAAATAAAAATTCACTCGATCCGATAGTGGTGGGGGGATCGGAGGGAGGAGGAATCCGGAATATTTAGCCATGCGTAACTTTGGAACGGGTGATCCGACAGTAATTGGATCCGACGAGTAATTGGATCCGACGAGTAATTGGATCCGATTGGATCCCGGATCCGACAGTAATTGGGGGCGGGAATACGTGACCGGATTGTACTGGAGAGATCGGGATGGAACTTTGTGGGAATAACAAACAAGTCCAAAACCGAACCGGATTGGCTCCGGCGATTGTGGGGGGAGTTTGAGGGGCGGGTCCGGAATTCCGGTGATCGCGAGTTAAGGTACTTCCAGATGTGCTAGGGCGATGAAATTTGGCTGAAATATTATAAATTCGACAAGATTGGCTTAGAAATCGCCACTTTTCAAATCCGACCATTCCTTAAAGTACCAATCATGACCAAAATTAAGAAAAATACTTTTAAGCAAAATATGCATTTCCATCATCCCCATGAGCCCATGATCATTTTTGCCTCAAGGGTTTTGCTTACAAATGAAGTTCTAGCTCCCTTAAAGTGTGCATCTTAACCGCAAGGTCGAAAAGTACTTTTTGTCAAACGATACATCTAAACCCATGATCATTTGTGCCACAAGGGTTTTGCAAAAAAAAACAAAATTTCTAGCACCCTTAAAGTGCGCGTTTTACCCGCAAAGTGGAAAAAAATACTTTTGATCATACGTATATATCAATGATCCCTATCGTTTTTGCCTCAAGGGTCTTCCTTACAGATGAATTTCTAGTGCCTTTAAAGTGCGCATCATTACAGCCAAGTTCAACGATAAAAATACTTTTTCTCTAGCTCCCTTAAAGTGCTCATCTGGACCGCACAGTCGAACATTACTTTTCATCAAACAATACATCTCAATCCATGCAAGTGCCATATGAGCTTACAGCTCTTGTTTTATAATAGTTCAGCCCGAATTTTGTCTCTCACCGAAATTATATCTGGGCTACGAGAACCAGAGTTTTTATGGCACTTGCAGCTTCGCTCAAGTGCCATATACCGATCACTTTTCCGTCGGTCGGTCTGTCTGTCTGTCGGTCGGTCGGTCGGTCGGTCGGTCCGGTGATCGATAGTCAGGGTACTTGCAGATGTGCTAGGACGATGAAACTTGGCAGGCATATCAGGGACCCGACCAAACTAACTTGCAAATTGTCACTTCCGCGATCCGACCACCGTGGAGGGAGTAGAGGGCGGGGGAATCCTGAGAATTTAGTAGTTTTTGTAAAACCCCTACCCCTTTCTACACACTAGTAGGTCTGCGCGCGGCGTGACGTCACTCTTTGCATCGGATCACTCTGTTAACATTGGAAAGAGCTAGTACATTCGAGGGTCAAAGGGGTTTGTATATGTGGTGCAGTGCGGGGGAATATGTAAAATTGAGTGTTGTGTAACTTTCGAACGGGTGATCGGATTGGGACGAAACTTAATACCTGAATGAATGACATATCTCTGATGTTCCATTTGAAGTTCGAACCGGATTCAACAGCTATGGGGGAGTTGGGGTGGGGGAAGACCGGAAATCTCGAGAAACGGTTATAATGGAGGGATCGGAGTAAAACTTGCTGGGAAGAACAAGAATCTGCTCCAGATAAATCGTTTACACGTTTGGACTGGACCCAGACACTTGGGGGGGGAGGTGGAGGGGAGTTTCCCGGAATTCTGGTGATGACGGTTTTTGGGATTTTCACGACGAAACTTGGGAGGCGTATCAGGGACCCGATCAAACTGACTTGTAAATTAAAATTCACTCGATCCGATAGTCGTGGGGGGATCGGAGGGAGGGGGAATCCGGAATATTTAGCCATGCGTAACTTTGGAACGGTTATCGGATTCGAGTGAAATTTAATAACTGAACAGAGGGCGTGCATGTGGTGATCTTTTTCATGTCCGGACCGGATTCGACAACAATTGGGGGGGGGGAATACGTGACCGGATTGGACTGGAGAGATCGGGATGGAACTTTGTGGGAATAACAAACAAGTCCAAAACTGAACCGGATTGGTTCCGGCGACTGTGGGGGAGTTTTAGGGGCGGATCCGGAATTCCGGTGATCGCGAGTTAAGGTACTTCCAGATGTGCTAGGACGATGAAATTTGGCTGGAATATTAGAAATTCGACAAGATTGGCTTAGAAATCGCCACTTTTCAAATCCGACCATTCCTTAAAGTACCAATCATGACCGCAAATTAAGAAAAATACTTTTAAGCAAAATATGCATTTCCATCATCCAAATGAGCTCATGATCATTTTTGCCTCAAGGGTTTTGCTTACAAAACCCTTGTTTTGCCCCCGAAATTTATTTCGTTCAATTATTTTTAAATTTAATAAACTGAACTGAACTGAACTGAAATGAAGTTCTAGCTCCCTTAAAGTGTGCATCTTAACCGCAAGGTCGAAAAGTACTTTTTATCAAACGATACATCTCAACCCATGATCAGTTGTCCCACAAGGGTTTTGCAAAACATAATTTCTTGCACCCTTAAAGTGCGCATTTTACCCGCATTAGTGGAAAAAAAAATACTTTTGATCATACGTATATATCAATGATCCCTAAGAGCCTGCTATCGTTTTTGCCTCAAGGGTCTTCCTTACAGATGAATTTCTAGTGCCTTTAAAGTGCGCATCATTACAGACAAGTTCAAAGATAAAATACTTTTTCTCTAGCTCCCTTAAAGTGCGCATCTGAACCGCACAGTCGAAAATTACTTTTGATCAAATAATACATCTCAACCCTTGCAAGTGCCATCTGAGCTTACAGCTCTTGTTTATAATAGTTCAGCCCGAATTTTGTTTCTCACCGAAATTATATCTGGGCTACGAGAATCAGTCGTATCTCTACTTCGTGATACCGGTCCACCTAAGGCTCATAAATTAAGAAAACAATACATGATGTATTCACATCCTTGAGAGTAATTGCAGAAGCCTTACATTCTTCATAGCTGATGAATAAATCCGAATAAAACTGAACTGAATTCCACGATGTCGGCGAATCATTGGCAGGGGCATAATTCCCCTTATTCCAGTTCAACGCTCCAAGCGCAATCGTTTCCGGAAATCCCCCAGTGTCAAAATGGTTGTGACAGAAAGATAATATAATACATAATGGATCTATAAGGATTGAGCAGGAGATAATAAATTTCACTTCCTTCTCTAAAGACAGTGTAGAACGGCTGCTGATTTTCTATTCATCAATCTGTGAATCAATTTAGCATATATGTGCAGAAGTGCCGATAATGAGACCCAGTGTGACTTAAAGTTTAACCGAAAAGGGCTGGGATAGGACAGTCTAGTTACCCATCACTTGTTCACTTAAATTGGCTTGAAGACCCGCTGAAAATGCGTTACTTCGTTGTTCCGCTATTCACGAATAACCGATTTTCAAATAGTGGAATTTCCGTGTGATTTGTGGTGCGTCTATGTGCTTGTATTTTTGTTGTATGCCTTACGAGAAAGAGTTATCATTTTTATTGTTCAGGCACTAAGCAATTGTCACAAATCTCACCACTGCCTACTGAAAAGCCGCATTTCTGTTGAGATTAAAATTTCCCGCGTCATAGTAGAATTTTCGCTGTGGGGACGGCCCGAGATACTCTGAGCCTCATAACTAGAGCAGATAGTGGAAAATCAAAAAATCCCTTTGCAGAATCCAAATAATATAGTGTATCCAGTTAAATGACACACAAATAAGTTGGCTTTTCAGTTAAACTTTAAAGAAACTACTCGGCTTGGAGAACTTCTATTTTGGACGTCTTATTTCTTGTTTAATATTTTTCTTACTTGGATACGTTTCCTTTTGTGCAAAAAAAGACGGTGATTTGTACGTAGTCACACTTGAAAATCTAATGAGGATTAAAACTTCTACGTTCAGATGCGACGAGAGCCCAGGGCTGTGATTTTTTGTTTTTCAGAAGTAATGCAGAAGACAAACTCTTCGAAGGTTAGCTGTGTCACCAAATACAGCCTGATCTCACTCATCCTCCTAGTGACTTGCTTCTTATTTATAAGTGATTTTGTCTTTGCTCAAAAATTTGGTGTCCGAAGTGTGGTGAACAGTTTTATGAGTGTACAAAACATCGAAGTTAACGCTGTGTTTTTAGAAACCTCTGGTAGACCTCACTTGAGCCACAGACAGGCCTGCGCTGTTGAGTCCTTTGCTCGGATCAACCCCAATGTAACGGTTAGAGTGTTTTTGACTGGGTTTGGAAAACAAAATATGTCAAATTCCATCGAGTTCCGAAACGATCAGAACGTCCTACCGGAGGCTTACAATAACATTGAATTCAAGTTACTTGATCCAGCTTCACTTTTCCAGAATTCCGCTTTGTCTGGTTATTTGAAGTTCTGGAACTCTAAGAATGTGGAGCGGATTGCTGACTATTCCAGACTGCTACTTCTCAAAAAATTTGGTGGAATCTACATGGATTTGGACTTTATATCAATTCAGCCAATCACGAATGTTCCAACAAATTTTGTTGTTAAAGCTAACCAAGGCACGGTATGCAACGGCGTGATGATGTTCGATAGAGACAATTCATTTTTGGAGGCACTCTTAGCCTTAGCACCCTCTACTTTTAACCAGGGGGGATATATTACAGCAGGGCCTGGATTGGTCACCCAGACTATTATAGAATACTGTGGTAACGCTGTGCAGAACATTACAAAAGACATTTGCGACGGAATTACAGTGTTAGAGCCCGACACGTTCTTGCCTATCCACTGGTCGCAGTGGCAGTCAGCGTTCAAGAACTCATCAGACGAGAGGAGTTTCAGCAACAGAACATACGCAGTGCACTTTGCTAACAGAATATCGAAAACTACTTCTGTGTTTAAGAATGCGGGGTCGCTCTACGACACGCTAGCTCAAATACACTGTCCACTTTCACATGGAGATGCACCAGACCCCTACTAGTTTAATAAATGGTCGTGACTTGGTGACATAACCCCTCACTGGCATTCCGTGAATGATCGATGAAGCTTAAACCGCAAGTCGCAGTAGCTATGGTTTCTGTTCCAGCTCTAACGTACCTGACACCTTTGAAACTGTGTTGCATTTCTTAGAAAGGTATAAGAATATCCCGGCCGTCGTTGCTGAGAAACACAGAGAACAATACATAACCGGTGTTTCTGACGAATGAACGCCTCGGAAGCAATACGCGAGGTCTCACCCGAATATGCCGAGTGAAAAATCAGAGGAAGTGTCGTTGGACTGGATAAGACTTGTATCGGAAGTCCGAAATCACAGAAACGAGAAAGAATGGACGATTATGAACGCAGAGCGAATAAATAACAGATACATTAGGTCTTTCAACAATGCTCGATTTAAGGGTTGATTTGGGGGTGAACCGTCATAATAAGATTCCTGGCCCAGAAGATTGACAGAGCTTATAAGAATATCTGGAAAATGCTTTTACCCGGACACCGGTCACATACTAAAGGTTAACTTCAGACATCGAGGTTAATATCGAAAATAACAACGAGACGGCCATTGAAAATAACTTGTCTGAGCCGAAGGCGAGGCAGGTTATGAAAAATATCAGCCGAGCGGAGCGAGGTTGATATTTTTGAATGGCTGTCGAGATTGTTATTCCGATATCGACCGAGATGTAGGTATGTTAACTATTATAACTTTTTCGAACAGGTATTGACAGTTATATTATGCTTTATAACTTTTTTGAACATGTTTTTCTATTCCCACTGACGCAGTATTCCCTAAGATCATGGTCAAACTACACTAGGCTTTTGTCTGCGCAAAATAGGGCACCGAAGTGTCTGTAGACAAGTAGATAAAAAAAAAAAAGCTTTTCGGGGCTGCAAAAAAAAAGTAAGAACATTTACCAAATTCTGAATATTGGTGTTTCAAATCCTCACGGGCGACCGCACAACGTTATGCGAATCTGCGCAAAACAGTAGACTCTGTTCCTCAAATCTATGCCGTTTATGAGCCTAGTGCAGGCCTAGTGTGACCAAGGGTCTAAATACATTCCGACTGTGTTCACACGCGTTTAGTATATTTGATACCAGGCAGAAGGCTTCATAGCTTCGCGCGAGAAGTTTGAAATCCAGCGAGAACGTGCATTACGATAATCACGTGTTGTTTGAAATAGATCTTTCCTCACTCAGAGACAGAGTGAAGTGCTCATTAACTACCATTTTGGAAAGTAGGATGTTGTTTCAGTTGACAAGCTGTATTTTCAGTGGAAATCTGAATGTGAAAAGGTATGACATAAGGCATAGGCTGGTTTTCTAAGAGAGTAAAATGTTCTGTCATTTTTTCAGTGCTGAATAACTAGCTTTTGGAAATCAAGGGATAGTAGGATGTTGTTTCAGTTGACAAGCTGTATTTTAAGTGGAATCTGATTGTCACAAGGTATGACCTGGGCCAGAGGCTGGTTGTCTAAAAGAGTAAGAAGTTCTGTCATTTTTTAAAATTTATTTTAGTTCTTATTTTATTTTTTTTATTTTTTAAGTATTTTTTTGTTCTTGAAAGTATTGTTTTTAATTTGTTTTTTGGAGGTCAGCTTCTACCTTTCCAAATTTGAGGTAAAGTGCTCGATGAATTCAGTATTTGAGGAAAAGTGTTCGATGAACATCTGCGGAGGCTGTTACGGCTTCGTATCATCATCTCTGGAGGCTGATGCGATATCTCATCCAACCTATTGAACCTCCCTGAAATTTATTGTCAAAATATAACAACCTGTGGGGCATAGGAAGATATGCATTGCATACCTGTTCGAGAAAAGTTATTAAAGGTTAACTTCAGACATCGAGGCTGATATCGGAAAATAACAGCGAGATGGACATTGAAAATAACCTGTCCGAGCCGAAGGCGAGGCAGGTTATGGAAAATATCAGCCGAGCCGAAGGCGAGGTTGATATTTTGAAATGGCCGTCGAGCTTGTGATTCCGATATCAGTCGAGATGGAGGTATGTTAACTATTATAGCTTTTTCGAACAGAATTTCCGCTTTTCGGGGCTGAAAATAATCCAGCCAATCACGTTTCAGAATTATTCATAACAGCCTCCTGGGAGGTTGATATGGCAAATAACACCCTCTCCAGCAGGTTGTTATGACTAATTCTGAAATGTGATTGGCTGGATTTTCCGTGGCGTTTTCATTGTGAAGTTTATCGTAATATAACTGACCGTGGGTCATAGGAAGATATGCATTACACGCCTGTTCGAAAAAAGTTATTAAAGGTTAACTTCAGACATCGAGACAACCTATCCAAGCAGAAGGCGAGATTGCTATTTTTAAATGACCGTCAAGATTGTTATTCTGATTTGAACCGAGATGGAGGTATGTTGACTATTATAACCTTTTCGAACAAAATATTTGTTATAGGCAGGACTTATTCTTCTTTTGTTGTACTTTTTAGCTAACGGGGTAGGGAATTTTAATTTAGTGAAGTAGCAACCCAAGCCTACTGTAGACCAGCTAAAATGACCACTGCTAGGATCCAAGCACTTCAGTTTCTACCAATAGGTATAGTGTTTTACTTTTTTGGCGATTAAGATGCCATCTAGCGGTCGTGAAAGCCTATGATAGATCTACTAAGATGACTACTCTAGGGGTCAGATCATATTCAGATTCAGATTTTTTTTTACTTCACCAAAAAAACACAACTACATTATAGAAAAAAAAAAAACTAACAACCAAATAAAAGACAAAATTCCTGTGAGTGGCTGTATCTTCTAACCACCATTTTAACTTTTTTTAACTTAAAATTACTCAATAAATAATAACAGAAAAACTAATCTAATATATTTTAAAAAAAAGAAAAAAGAGGTAAGAGAAAAAAAAGAAAGAGATAAAAAAACAGGAAAGAAAAATGTTTCCCTCGTCACAACCTACCCACCGCCCCCCATCTCACCTCCCCTCCCTCTGGTAGTAAAACGAAAACAATAACATAACCACGTGTTGGCTCTTGAGAAAACAAGAACGAAGACAGTGATCGACGCTGAATAACTAGCTTTTGGAAACAAGGGATAGTAGGAATTCAATGAAATATTTTCAAACATTTGAGGGATTTTGTATTTTTCCACCCGGGGCTTCGGTAGGCTAATAACGTTCAGAGTGTGCTCTGCTTGCGCTACAAACCAAAATTCATCCAGACGCGGAGACTTTGAATTTGAACAGAATGCTGCATTTTCGGGGCTAAAGATGAGACATTTGAGAAGTTACGCATAGGAAAACGATTCTAGGATATGTCTTGCAATGAATCTGAGATAAAAAAACAGGAAAGAAAAATGTTTCCCTCGTCACAACCTACCCACCGCCCCCCATCTCACCTCCCCTCCCTCTGGTAGTAAAACGAAAACAATAACATAACCACGTGTTGGCTCTTGAGAAAACAAGAACGAAGACAGTGATCGACGCTGAATAACTAGCTTTTGGAAACAAGGGATAGTAGGAATTCAATGAAATATTTTCAAACATTTGAGGGATTTTGTATTTTTCCACCCGGGGCTTCGGTAGGCTAATAACGTTCAGAGTGTGCTCTGCTTGCGCTACAAACCAAAATTCATCCAGACGCGGAGACTTTGAATTTGAACAGAATGCTGCATTTTCGGGGCTAAAGATGAGACATTTGAGAAGTTACGCATAGGAAAACGATTCTAGGATATGTCTTGCAATGAATCTGATATTTTCATTTTATTCTTCGGGAATCACTTACATTTCTAGTTGGTAAACATTTCAAGCGTAGAGGGACAAGCACATAGAGGTACAACAAACCCGAAAGAATAAGTTCATTTTGTGAAATCGGATTGCCCGTGGATAACGAAACAACAAAGTAACGCATTTTTATCGGGTTTTCAAGAACATTTAAGTGAAGAAGTGATATGTTAATAGACTGTGGATCTCAGTCCTATTCGGTTATATTTTAAGATTTGAGTCATTTAAACGTATAACGTCTTCAACCTTCAACCCACCCCACACATTTATTCGTCGTGTCGCGTTGAACGCTAAGTGTCTTAACCAGTGACAAGGCAGTAACGCGAAGACAAGACCGAGACAATAAATAATCAAATCGAAAGCAGCTTAAAACGAAGATAGGCATGCTAAACTTTGAGTGTATTAGCTGCCTAGCCCACGATAAAATTAAGAAAGTGGTGTTATTAGTTGCATACCCATCAAAGGATACTAAAGTTAGTTGCCGACCCTCACAGCCCACAGGACTCTCAGGAATTTAGATGCCCATCGACAGGATACTAAAACGAGGAAAGAAAGAAGTATGTTAGTTTCCGACCCCTCAACGAATGATAATTTCGAATCCACCATTCCTCATCTCGTTTCAGTAATCTAAGGTACTACACCCGTGACAAGATACTAAAACGAGGAAAGAAACGGTGGACTTAATAAAATGTCAGTTGCCGACCCCTCACAGTACTTTGAGGATTTTAGATGCCCATCGACAGGGCACTAAAACGGGGAAAGAAAGGAATATTTTAGTTGCCTGGTGGTAGTTAATGGTGGATTCTAAACTATTCTTCTTTGACGGGTCGTCAAAGAAGAATAATTTAGAATCCACCATTACTTTTCTCGTTTTAGTACTCTATGGTACTACACTCGTGACAAGGTGCAAAACGAGGAAAGTAATGGTGGACTTAAAAAATGTCATTTGCCGACCCCTCACTGGTTTCTGAGGGTTTTAGTCACTTACCGACAGAATACTAAAACGAAGAAATAAAGAGAAATGTTAGTTGTCGACACCTCACTGGACTGAGGATTCTAGGTGCCTACCGCTGAACGGAAACGGGGAAAGAAACAAAAAATAAGTTAGTCGCGGACCCCTCATTGGACTCTGAAAGAACGGTGAAATTTGAATTTTGATAGTTGCCGACCCATCAAAGAAGAACAATTTAGAATTCCTATTTTCTTTCCTCGTTTTAGTACTCTAAGGTACTATCCGTGACAATGTATAAAACGAGGAAGGAAATGAAAATAGGAATTCTGCCGACCCCTCTCTGGACTTAGAGGTTTTGAGTACCAACAGGATACTAAAAGGAGGAAAAGGTGAAGATTTAAAAATGTAAGTTGCCGACCCCTCAAAAGATAATAAACAGAGGAAAGGGGTAGGAAATTAACTAAAACTAAAACGAGGTAGGATATTCTTTGAGTGGTCGGCAACTTTTCAAATTCAAAGTTCACCATTTCTTTCCTCGTTTTAGTACTCTAACGATGTCAGATGCCTATCACTGAAATGACACCAAAACGAGGAATGAAAGGATTATTTATTATTTCCCAACCCCTTACTGGATTCTAAGGGTTTGCATTTCTCACCCCTGATAGAATACTAAAAAGAAGAGTGAAAAGGGCTAATTACGATTTTGATAGTTGCAGTATCCCTCACTGGACTTTAATGCCTATGTCATGACAGTAAAACGAGGAACGAATGGTAAACTGTGAATTTCGAAAAGTTGCCGACCCCCCAAAGAATATTAAATAGAGGAAGGGAATGGTGCAATTTTCTAGTTTTTTCGAAGCCTCGAATTCTGGTGCATCTTTCCTCGTTTTAGTATGCCCTTCCTGGTTTTAGTATGCTGGTATATTTAGTATGGTTTTAGTATGCCTGCCTGTTCCTTTCCTGCTTTTAGTCAATCCCCTAAAAAGAGAGTTCGACGACAGACTCAAAGAGTATGGTTAGGAAGGAGATGCAGCAGCTTGATAAAATCAGAACAGACCTGATTGAGAGCTGTGGCACCACGAGCGAAACTGGATCTCACGACAAGCTGCTCAACAATCCAAGGCACAGAATCGTGGTACTTCAGATTCTCTGAGGTAATAAATGAAGGCATGAGATGATGTTTCAGTGGCACCAAAAACTAAAAAAAACAACAAATAACCCAACAACAAGGGTTAGCGAAAAGAGGGAATAGGCTAATCCCCACAACCTTCTATGAGGTAGCAATTTTTCTGAAATAAAAAACAAAATAAGAAAACCCTGTCTGTAATGTATTCTGATACAAAGGTACCCACGCGAAACTTTTACTTCTGCGAATTTCTACTGCCGCGGTAATCCACGACGTCTACAGCCATTTGTAATGAATCGAAATGTTGTACAGACGGCCTTACAGATGGCTCTGTTGCAAGACAAATTTGTGGATTTTCAAACAGTTATTTTACTATGAGATTTGTATGATATTCGATGACACTGAAAGACGAAATAAGCCCTGTACCCAAGTGGCAATCAGTAAGAAGGCTACATCGGTCCTTGCTGGAAATAGCTTTGGGCGTAGATCAAGTATCCCAGATCTTTTTTTGGGGGGAGGGGGTACTGAGTATATTGAAGGATTTTATATCGAGTCTGTTCAATGGGCAGCAATATTGAGAAATAATTTAAGTGTAAGGAGTTATTTTGCGAAGGAAAGAAAGTTGTTAGCATGCATAGTGTAACTAAATAAAAATCTTGGGTATTTTTTATTTTGAAAATTTCGCCTTGTTCCGCTGGTTTACAGTACTTCATATTTGCCAGCTTTAGAGGCGGAATGGGCGTTTTTATTCGAACACATTTCTATTTTTCTTGTTGAAGAAGAATATTTGAATAAAAGAAACTTGAAAAAAGCTATTTTGACGGTTTTCGCGGTAGGCTTACGCGAAGTTCGGTTGAAAATTTGTGTGTTCGAACACACACAGTTGAATCATCACTATACATTAATAGTCGGGTTAAGTAATGATCTGATATTTCAGCAAAAAATGTAGAGAATCCCGGAACCTCGTTATTAGAGGGGCAATGTTAGGGGGCCTGAGATTAGAGCCTTCCTATGCTCATTTGGTCACCAGAATAAAAACAAAAATTTCTTGAAGATTTGCAAGTGTCCAAGCATTCGGGTTTAATTTTCCTGCAGATGTCAATATGTCAATAAAATATTTTATTATCCAATTTGACTTTTTACAGAGACCGCATATGACAATCTGGTTGGCTTAAAAATAACGTGACAGCAAATTGTCGGATGTGGAAATAAATATATGCGGGTAGGTATTTTTTGCTTACCGGTACCGATTTACCCGTTTACCTGGAACATATTATCTATTCTCACTTGCTACTTCATCTTGCCGTGCTAGGTTCGGCAATATATCAAACGAGGTGGTAACTTGACCTCGGTTTACGTTAGTTCTTATGAAGCAGAAATGATAACCGATACTATTCCATTTTTATCCATCATCACCAATTTACCTATTTTCGAATTTCCCTTAACGGTTGTCTTCGTGTTTTTGTCCCTTGCAGCCTTTGACTACAGTAATATATTATACTGATCACGTTTTCGTCAGTTCGTCCGTCGGTCGGTCAGTTCTGTAACTGCAAGTTAGGGTACTTCCAGACGTGCTAGATGATGAAGGAATATTATAGGGACCCGACTAGAAAATAGTAACTACGTTTTTCCCATCGTTGGGGGAGCCAAGGAAGGAAGATTCTGGGAACATTCAGACATGCGTAGGGCACAAGCCTCAGATGTATCATTTCACGTCCGGATCAGATCTGACGACTGTGCGATCGACTAAAAAGAGGCACGGAACGGCACGAAATATGGTAAGAGACACGGCACGGCACAGCACGATGTAGTGTAAGAGGCACGAGTACTAAAAACAGGCACGAAAACTAAAAAGGGCCCTTTCCGGCTTCAGAGTGAGGGGCAGGAAACACAGTGTTCTAACGTGCCTTATTTTAGGCTCTGGAGTTAAGAACTCTCACTTACTTGTTCACTTCTACTACTTGTTAATTTCTTTATTACTCGTGCCTCCTGCGCAATGCCGTGCCGTGTCGTGCCTCTTTTTAGTCGATCCCGACGACTGTGTAAGGAGTTGGAGGGGTATTACCGGAAGTATCATGAAAATAGAGGGATTGAGATGAAACTTGACCAGACAATAAGTATAGACCGAGATAAATTAATTGCAGTAGCCTACCGGATTGGATCCGCGCGCTGTGGGGACTGAAGGGCGGGATCCGAAATTTCGGTTATCACGAGTTGAAGTAGGCTACTTTAAGAAGCACTAGGACTATGAAACTTAGCAAGCCAATTAATGACCGACCAGACTGGCTTTGAAGTAGTCAATTTTCTGCTCAAACAACCGTAGGAAGAGAGGAGGGAAGGGAAAACCTATCTGTTTTTTCTTGCATCAACTTCCGAATGGGGAACCGGATCCGAGTAAAACTTGATAACTGACAAGAGTAAATGTCTTCGATTTTTCCTTTCAAGTCTGGACCGGATCCGACAGCCGTGGGTGAAGTTGGGGGGGGGGGGATTCTTGTTTTCAGCATAACTCTGGACCGAGTCATCTGATTCCGATGCAAGTTGAACATACCTCAAAGAAACATGTTAACCAGTTAACCGCAAAAGTGCTTAGAATACTTTTGAGCAAACGAGACATTTTATTGGAGACATGAAAATGTGCACGTTGGTGAAAAGAATGCTTGCCCATCCAGATTAAGATAATTTGCAGGAAATGTACCTTTCAGGCACAAATGGTTATGGGCCCTTGGGGATAACACAAATATATTGTTAGGTCGAATGTATTTTAGAATACTTTTGAGCAAACGAGACATTTTATTGGAGACATGAAAATGTGTACGTTGGTGAAAAGAATGCTTGCCCATCCAGATTAAGATAATTTGCAGCAAATGTACCTTTCAGGCACAAATGGTCATGGGCCCTTGGGATAACACAAATATATTGTTAGGTCGAATGTATTTGCAAACAGAACTGTAGCAGCCTAAAAGAAGCCAGAAACAGCTTAAAAAAGGGTCTGTTTAAAACCAATCTAAAATGCAGTGACACCAGAAGCCATTCCCATCCACGAAAGTATCAGACACTTTGATCTTCGCACATACAGAGCGTGTCCCGCCCTTCCAACAATAGTAACTATGAGTTACTATTTTCGTTCAACCTCGTGAAAAGTTACTTCGTTGACCGTCCAACCTTCTCCAAATAGTAACAAACAGTAATAAACAGTAACTATTTGCTTACCAGGCTCGGGAGCGTAGTAACTACGAATCTCCCTGACGTGATTGGCCCGATCAGCCCAAGGCACACCATTTTACCGAAAACAGGGAGTCCAACCTTGACGGCAAGAAGCCAGAATCCATGACGTCATACGTAGTAACTGCGGTAAGAACTAGGTAGGATGGAACAGGCACATTCACTTTAGACTGGACCAAAACATCCGACGAAGAAACATTGTCGTCGGTGCGACAGCAAGTCCTCTGTCTGATGAACAGGTGAACATGGAGACATGGCATGTCTCTCAGACCTCTTTTACAAAGCTCTTGTTTGACTTTTCAAAATTTCAGAGCCAAGGAATGAGAAAAGTTACACTATCCGTCTGCCTTCTACTGCTATGTGCACAAACCCAAGCCGAAGACAAGACGACATCACCATCTGACGAGAGTGTCGCTGAAACTATCGCTGAGAATGAAGATCCTGACATTCATGCAAAAGACTTGGAAGCAATGTAAGTCACGGTTTCTGTGAATACTGACGTCCTTCAGCAATTTCCATGGACAAAATAAAATGAAAAACCGTGGATTTGTAAAAACAATATGAAATCTGTTAATTACCACATCTTTTACAAAATCCAAGAATCGAGTAAACTAGAAAAACAAGAACGGGAATGCTATTTCCCATTTTTTTTTTCAGAAAAGAAACTGAATATATATATATATATAGAACACGGGAAAAGTTGTTTATCCCTGTAGTTCCAAATATAGACATAGTGTTGATGTTTTACATTTTTTTTTATAGCACTTGGCCTTCGGCTCCGTTTCTCAACTCGTGGTCCAGTTGCAAACCGGTATACTCTTCAGTCTTGTTTCCCTATACTTATAATTACAATTCGGTTTCTTTATCCATCGACATCTTTACGAACCAAAATATTGCTGGACATGTCATTATAGTTAAAAAGATCAGCCAAAGGATAATGTAATCTATCATTCATGTACAAAATTCACGATGTAGGGTACAATTCATACAAATAGAAACCCGAAAAAAATTACAAAGGTTAAAAAACAATTAGCTGTATTACCTTAATTAGCACTTCGGAGCGAACAAGGTCCATGACAGATCTGTTATGCTCCGCTTTTGGTTGCTTTTCTGGTTGGACAGTCTCAACAGGATTTAGAATCGTATCGGTATTTTATTGTTTTTTTCTCCCACTCTCATCTAGACCAGACTTGAACGTTGCAAAGGACCAAGAAGTGGCGGTTTCGTCCTTTAGAAATTCCAATCGTTCAGTACCCTTGACGAGAAGAAAATTCGTCGCAAACGTGTGAGCGCAGGTGGTTTCTTCAGCTTCCTAGAGTGTCCTCTTGTGTTATTACTGGTGGAATTACAGAAAAGACAGCTTAGGAGCGTGGGGGCCACTCATGTATCTCCATGTCAACATTATATCGCTCTGTTTTTGACGATACACAGGCGTTGGGAGTTGTAGGCTGGCCACCTGTCGGAACAAGACTTCTGATCAAGTCCCCTGATGCACTTGGTTGCCCGCCTTTGTACACCTTCAACCATCTTGATGTCTTCTTTGTACGAGGGGAAGCCAGGCACATCCCAAAGTCGACGTGGGGGTCTGATTATGGCTTTCTACAACTTTAGAAATATACTGGCATGGCGGCTGGTGATATGCCTCTTCAGGAAGCCTAGGCTAAATTTTTTTTCTATTTATTTATTTATTTGTGACCCGCTTTTGGATAACAGCGTAGTATGAGTAAAATACACGAAGTAAAATACATAGGGTTGTTTGTAACGTAGGGTTGTTTGCCTACGAGAATTTTTAACACGACGAACTCTTGCCAGGATCTTTAATACGGTTGCCCTCCCCCAAGTTCTCGTTGCTAGTTCAGTTTTTAATTTTTTTAGAATTTCAGATATAACACACCTTCGAGTTACTTTCTTTAAGTTTGGTAAGCGGCTCTGCAAATTCAATAGATTTGAGTCTAATACAAGAATGATGCGAGATCTAAATCTGAAAGACCCTATTGTTGTTGCGAGAAGTAAGGAAGATAAGCTGTCTGCCCGGTATCAGGAACTCAACCACCATCTTGCTCAAGTATAGTTTTTATTAAATATTTTAGTTTATGTTAAAATTACACGCTAAAAGTGAACTTTTAAAAGTTCAGTGAAAAGTTTATTCAGGTTAGTTTTTGTTCGATATGGATTGTTGGTCGTATTTTTTTGTCTATTAGTTATATAGTGGTTTATTATGATTGTGTTTATGATGCCGATGTTTAGTTGTTGTCGATTTATTTTTTTAAACTAGTCTTTTTGGCGGAATAAAAGCTTATTATTATTATTATATATGAAAACACTAAACAAAAGAATGTAAATAAACTTGACTACATTATTTTCATATAGTTCAAAAACAAACTAAATAGAGTTAAAAAATTTTACACAGGATGTTTCTGGAGGGTAAATAGATTTGAATGCGAACGAAGGAGTGTGTTGCTACTATCCTGAACATTAAAATTCGAAACCAATTTACGAGTACGAAAGGATTTTGGAAGATACATCAGAAATTTACATGTACCTAAAGAAACAGATTCTCAAAATTTTTACATCTTTTTTCCTTAGGATATGGTAAATTCCGGAACAAATGTGAATATATGGGCCGCAAAAAGCACTTTACAACCTTCCGAGCGCCTTGCGTGATTATTTAATAATGTTGGCTTTCGAGACTGCTTTGTGCAAATGGCTGTGGAACTTCAAGTGAAAACTGACTGTGACGCCGAGGTCTCTTTCATCGTCGTGGGTTTAGAGGATATGCTGCCTGTCTGTGTCCTGGTCGTTCATCGTGTACAGTCGGCGATCATTAAGCTGGCCAAAATGAAGGAAAGAGCATTTGCTGGCGTTGAACTCCGGCAGCCACTCCCTCACCCAGGCTTGCAGGGCATGCTGGTTTGCTATACCAAACAGTTTAGAGTGGTCTGCAAAGAGGCTGATGTTGTTCTTTACGACCGTCGCTATGTCGTTAGTACAGACCAGAAACAGGGTTGGGCCAAGAACGGTTCCTTGGGGCACTCCGCTAGCGACACTGCACTCATCTGAGTAGTTTTTATGGCACTTGCAGCTTCGCTCAAGTGCCATATACCGATCACTTTTCCGTCGGTCGGTCGGTCGTCCGGTCCGGTGATCGCGAGTTAGGGTACTTGCAGATGTGCTAGGACGATGAAACTTGGCAGGCATATCAGGGACCCGACCAAACTAACTTGCAAATAGTCACTTCCCCGATCCGACCACCGTGGAGGGAATAGAGGGCGGGGGAATCCTGAAAATTTAGTAGTTTTTGTAAAACCCCTACCCCTTTCTACACACTAGTAGGTCTGCGCGCGGCGTGACGTCACTCTTTGCATCGGATCACTCTGTTAACATTGGAAAGAGCTAGTGCATTCGAGGGTCAAAGGGGTTTGTATATGTGGTGCAGTGCGGGGGAATATGGAAAATTGAGTGTTGTGTACTTTCGAACGGGTGATCGGATTGGGACGAAACTTAATACCTGAATGAATGACATATCTCGGATGTTCCATTTGAAGTCCGAACCGGATTCGACAGCTATGGGGGAGTTGGGGTGGGGGAAGACCGGAAATCTCGAGAAACGGTTATAATGGAGGGATCAGAGTAAAACTTGCTGGGAAGAACAAGAATCTGCTCCAGATAAATCGTTTACACGTTTGGGCTGGACCCGGACACTTGGGGGGGAGGTGGAGGGGAGTTTCCCGGAAATCTGGTGATGACAGTTTTTGGGATTTTCACGACGAAACTTGGGAGGTGTATCAGGGACCCGATCAAACTGACTTGTAAATAAAAATTCACTCGATCCGATAGTCGTGGGGGGATCGGAGGGAGGGGGAATCCGGAATATTTAGCCATGCGTAACTTTGGAACGGTTATCGGATTCGAGTGAAATTTAATAACTGAACAGAGGGCGTGCATGTGGTGATCTTTTTCATGTCCGGACCGGATTCGACAACAATTGGGGGGGGGGAATACGTGACCGGATTGGACTGGAGAGATCGGGATGGAACTTTGTTGGAATAACAAACAAGTCCAAAACTGAACCGGATTGGCTCCGGCGACTGTGGGGGGGGTTTGAGGGGCGGGTCCGGAATTCCGGTGATCGCGAGTTAAGGTACTTCCAGATGTGCTAGGACGATGAAATTTGGCTGGAATGTTAGAAATTCGACAAGATTGGCTTAGAAATCACCACTTTTTAAATCCGACCATTCCTTAAAGTACCAATCATGACCGCAAATTAAGAAAAATACTTTTAAGCAAAATATGCATTTCCATCATCCCCATGAGCTCATGATCATTTTTGCCTGAAGAGTTTTGCTTACAAATGAAGTTCTAGCTCCCTTAAAGTGTGCATCTTAACCGCAAGGTCGAAAAGTACTTTTTATCAAACGATACATCTCAACCCATGATCAGTTGTCCCACAAGGGTTTTGCAAAAAAAAAATAATTTCTTGCACCCTTAAAGTGAGCATTTTACCCGCATTAGTGAAAAAAAAATACTTTTGATCATACGTATATATCAATGATCCCTAAGAGCCTGCTATCGTTTTTGCCTCAAGGGTCTTCCTTACAGATGAATTTCTAGTGCCTTTAAAGTGCGCATCATTACAGCCAAGTTCAACGATAAAATACTTTTTCTCTAGCTCCCTTAAAGTGCGCATCTGAACCGCACATTCAAAAATTACATTTGATCAAATAATACATCTCAACCCTTGCAAGTGCCATATGAGCTTACAGCTCTTGTTTATTCCATTTTTGGTGAATATGTTTTCTTGTCTGTTTTCAATGTCTGTTTTCAATCAGTCAGACAGTTAATAATCCAGTAGATAACTGTTAGGTGGAGGCCTACTGAAGCTAGTTTTAATCTAAGCCTGCGGTGTGGTACTTTATCAAAGGGGGTCGACTAAATAGAGGCAAGATACGATACGGCTCGTCATGGCGCATGGGGCACGAGTAAAAAACAGAAAGAGATTAGCAAGTTGTAGAAGTAGACAATTAAGTGAGAGTTCGTCACTCCAGAGCTTAAAAAAAGGCACGTTCGAATATTGTTCCTTCCCCTCACTCTGAAGCCTGAAAGGGCCCTTCTAGTTTCCGTGCCTCTTTTGATTACTCGTGCCTCCTATACTATGTCATGCCGTGCCGTGATTCTTTTTAGTCGATCACTCGATCCCTTGGCAAAGTCGAGGAGGATTAGGTTGACGGGGAATCCACGTTCAATTGGCTGGGTAACGATGTTGTACGTCTCAAATGAGGTTGCTTTTGACCGACCTGCCACGTTGAATGCCGTACGGGTTTGCTGTGCTCCTTAGGTGATGCAGGACAGAATCTAATTGGACGGTGGTTTCGGCTTTAGTCTTATCACCCTTTTTGAAAATCAAAAGTAGTTGGTCATAATTTAGTTAACAGCTGCGTTTTTGATCGCCGTTCCCCGTTCCCTGTTTGCTTATTTGTGTGTTTTTGCTTGCCGTTCCTTTTCCCGGTTTGCTTAATTAGGTGTTTTCGATTCCGGTGGAGTTTGCCTGTTGCTTATTTTGCGTTTTTGCATCAAACGGGGAACGGGAAACTGACAGGGAAACGGGGAACCTCAAGATCCAAAACTGAAAGTACAAACCTCTCTTTGCTGTTTTCTTTTGACAATACTAGAGGGGAATCGAAGGGAACGGCGAGAATATAGGAGAGGGAATAACAGCGAATAACAGACTCCTCGGGGAATCGAAGGGAACGGCGAGAATAGAGGAGAGGGAATAACAGCGAGAACACGGGGAATGCTTCTAAAATGGATTTAGTTCGAAAAAACATATACAGTGGACGAAATTGGTCTGGATCCACTTTAATTTTGGTTTTGCTTATCCTGATTGTTTTTAATTAATTTTACATTGCACCAACACCAGAAAAATTCATTCCCCTCCAAATCTGAAAGGAAGTCCTTTTTGATGATGGTGATGATAATCGGAGCATTCCCCGTCCGTGGGGACTCGCAAGAATACGGGGAGTGAGTCCCCGGGACAAACAGAAACGCGGGGACTCCTCAAGTGGAGTCCTCGGGGAACGGCGAGTATACGCCTTAGCTTTGAAAGATTGAATCTGACGCTGTACTTCCAGATCCATTGTGCTTGTGCTCAAGAGCATGTTGACAGTCACAAGGCAAGCCTTTTTTTTTTTTTTATTAATTAATTTAATTTAATTTTCAATTTATTGTCAAAATTCCTTCACGGGCAAGCCTTCATCTTCTGCCTCCTCTTCTGAGTCATCATCAAAGTCAAAGAATGGCAAACGCTGGTCTAATGTCAGCTTTTTGCCCATACTGAAAATTAAGGGTTCCATTGCCAAGCAAAAACGCTTTTTAAGCCAAAAGGGAACGGCGACCGGGAACCGTCGAAATTGGAGCAAAAACGCAAAATAAGACTCCAACGGGGTACTGACAGGGAACGGCGATCAAAAACGCAGCTAATATCTGGTCAAGAAAGGATTCTTGTTTATTTTATTTCTTCAACAAATTCAACACTCAACATATTATTAAACCAATAGCCCGTCTCAATGTGAGATTGAGAATGAGATAAAAACAGTTCATCAAGGATCAAATGGTCAAAATTAGTTATACCACAATAAGTAATCAACTTTTAAAGAGCGCAGAACTGTTTAGTAAAATAAGGTACGAAACAGTTGAGGAATCGTTCCGATGAATGAGCATGAGACGTTCAGTAGTGTTTTTCCCGTTCCTAGGACCCCAGAAACGTTTCGCGGATAATCTTTTTCCCGGCACTAAATTCCGCAAATCTCCCTCCTTTTGACACTCGTAACTATAACCATATCCCTTCTCTTCTATTCCTGTAACGTGGTGACCATCTGGCATTTTTCATAGGCTCACAAACGATGAGGACTATACTATTGAAGAAGACATCAGCCGTCTATTCGAGATGAGCATGCCAAAACAAGGGTTTTCAACCTGCATCCGACGACCCGTATTACCAAACATTTCCGCCCGAGACTGTAAGTATGAAGTTTTCAGGTGCTTCTAGACCCATAAACAGCGTGATCTGTCGTGTCCATAATTCCATCCCATTCCCACCGTCGGCTCAGCGATTACGCCTGCCGTAAGATTCCAGGGACCCCTTTTAGATAGAAAAACGACACTTGTGAAAACCAGGCAAAACTTGTTTTTACAAGTTTGATTTTTTCCATCTTGAGCGGCTTTGAGCCTGAAGAGGACCCTTGCCAAGAAGGGCCGATATAGCTGACTTATCCATTTTACACTGTCAAATACAGTTTTTAGTCCCTTAAAGTGCGTATTTTTAACTGCAAAGTGAAAAAAATAATTTTGACCAAGATATCCATTTTCGTGATTCCGAGAGCCCGTATTAAGTTTTGTCTCAAGGGTTTCGAATACAAATGACTTTCCAACATACTTAAAGCACCAATGTTACCGCAAAGTGGAACAAAGATTTGTTAGAAACTATAGATTTTTAAGAAACTAAACATTTGCCCATGATTGCTTCCAAATTCAGTTCGAACCCTTAAAGTGCGCGCAAAATGCAAAAGAATAATACTTTCGAGCGAATGATATACTTTCATGAACCAACGATCATTTGTGTTATAGTGGGTTTGCTTGCAAAATGGATTCCTAGTCCTCTTAAATTGCGCATTGTAACCGCAAAATGCATGGGCATATTTTTACTAAACCATAAATTTTAATGAATCCGCAAGGTCCATAACCCGAAAGTTACAAGGTCCGCCGACTCAGTGCCTCAACACAGCACAAATGTTAGCTGTTACCCTTACCTACTTGCAAGTGCCTAGCTTACAGCTCTTGCTAATTTTAAACCCCAACTTAACTACCCTCCCCCCGACCAAGCTGACTGCAAATCACATTTTCTGTCCAACGTTCCAACTGATAATCAAATGACTGTAGTTAGTCATTCGAAGCATTAATCATGAGTATAATCTTGCAGTCGACGTCATCAACTACTGGAACGAAATCACCTTGGATACCTTCCGCAGTGCTCTCGAAGGGGCGCTAACGGCCACAAGATCCCTTGCAATCATCCACATCGCTATGTATGACGCCGTGAACTCCATCACCAAAAGAGGCAAAGCTTATGCAATCAAAGTTCCAGCAAGCGGCAGCGAGTCAGTCGTCGTTGCCGCTAGTAAAGCCGCACAGATCACACTCAGTGCTCTGTATCCTCAGTACGCCGATGTATACAAGCAAGGATATTTCCGAGCGCTCAATACGGTCAAAGCCGCATCTGACAGAGGGAACGGTGCAGAGATTGGCAGGGAATCGGCGAAAGCCATTCTAACCATCCGCGCAAATGACGGCTTGGCCTATGCCAACGACCCAACCTTTGACCCTGACACAAGGATTACCGGAGTCTACAGGCGGACTCCTATCCCGTGCCCCGACGGTGAAAAACCTGGATTTCGTCCAGGTCTACAGAGATACGGACAGTTAAAGCCGTTCGCTATTCCAGACGCACGATTATTTGTGCCCTATCCAGATCCGAAGAAGGTTCCGCCAATCTGCGACGCAGACGTAGCAGAAGTAAAAGCGTTTGGAGAAAGGTACAGCCGCGTCCGCGCACCAGAACAGACACTCCTCGCCCTTTTCTACTTCGATGGGAATGGGACGTCTACAGCAGCTGGTCGTTACAACCAGATGGCCCAATCCATTGCCAGTTCTCAGCAGCTCGACCTTCACTCAAAAGCTGAGTATTTTGCTCGCGCTAATATCGCAGTAGCAGACGCTGCCATTGTTACAACGGCGATAAAGTATATTTATCTGGTCTGGCGGCCAGTCACCGCTATCAGAGACTCCCCCTGTCCGGAGATACGGAACCCAACATGGTCACCACTTGTTGAGACTCCGGTTAGCCCTAGTTATGCATCCGGACATGCATTATTTGCGGCATCATTTGCACAAGCTTCACACGACTTCTTCGGAACCGACAGCATAAAATTCGTAGCCCCAACTGAGAACTCGCGCCTACCCGACCTTTACTACGATAGTTTATACGGTATGGCAGAAGAAGTAGGCTTCAGTAGACTCTGGGCTGGCATCCACTACAGAACCGATGTCGTCGATGGGCTTGCCACTGGGATTAGAGTTGGAAAATATGCTTCTAAGCCTTTTCTGTATTAAAACTACTTCAAATTAAGAATCTTCATTCACTTTTCTTTACACTGTAAATCCAGAAACAAAGAATGACAGGAACGAGCCAGTGGCTAAGAACGGTCGAGGTTACTTCTCCTACGTTCGCGAACTAACAGTGAAACTACACACCGTAAAATTATAACATGCCGACTTTGCACCGAACCCAAGTCAGCCCCAACTAGGCCTATATTCCTCCAAAATTGCCAACAGGTGGGTAGGCGCTCAAACGTGGGGTGTAAAAGTAGAAGTTTTGACGCATGCCTGAAGAGCGGAGGAGAGGGGTCGGACCAAATAACATGCATATTTGGATCGATATGTCAACAAGCGTATCACAATTGAATTTGATACCAGTCACCGTTCACAAACTGGGGGTAATGGGCAATCTGGGAAGAGTTGTCCATGAACAGGGAGGACAAGCGGGGGAGCAGAAGGGTTGGGACCCATCAAAAGCACATCTAGACCGAATTTGAATTTGATAGTAGTCACGGACCAAAAACTGGCCCACGGGCAAACTGACACATGGGGGGTGAGGAGGTTTGATTCAACTCCGAAAGTATCTTACAAGCCCTGTGATCTAAAAGAACGAGGATCAGTTGTAAGCAATAGCCTACCATTGACATAAGAATGATCATGGGCTTGTGGAAATCACGAGTATGATTCGTTTGGTAAAAAGTATTTTATTTTTGCGCTTGGCTGTGATGATGCGCAGTTTAAAGGTGCTAAAAACCTTTGAGGCAAAAAAATTATGGGCTCATGAGGATCATGAAAATGTATATTTTGCTCAAAACTATCTTTTGTACTTTGACATAATTTTTTGGCCCATAATCTGGACCCCCTCCACACCCACAAATATAGAACTACTGAGCCCATTTACGAACTTGATCTGTCATTTGACCCAAGGAATCCTCACACCAAGTTTGAACAAAATATCTCATTCCCTTCGAGAGTTATCTTGCTTACAGACGGACGGAATGGCAGACGAACCACTTTTACAAAGTATCCACTTTTACAATGTATTTACAAGGTATCCCTCCACTTGCGTTTCGGGATCCCAAAACTAAGAAACCCCTCTATTTTATTCAAGTTCAAGTTCTTTTATTGTTTAGAAATACATATTATAAAATAAATACATAACGTCCCCAGCAGGGAGACTGGCTCGAAAGAGCAGAAAGAGCATTCTGTTTAAAGGCACAGTAAACTTGACTAGACAACATTCGGCCATCAAACCGGGGGGGCTTAGATAAATGTACAGGGACTTATTGTCGACAGGACCCCCCATCTTTGTTATCTCGAAACCCCTCCTTATTGTTCCCAGAGCTAGCTGGCAGGGCCTTGCCCCTTATGCACTGTAAAAGTTCGCGTTTGTCTGTGTCAGTGTTGCCAGATGGTTGACACAAAATCGCGCAGCAAGAGAAAAAAAATGCGCCTTCGGCGCATTTTGTTCTTTTCCTTTTTGGGTTAAAATTTGAAACCCCCTCCCCTCCAAATCTTTCCAGGCAACCGGTATTAAAAGAGTTTGCGCGTAGCGCCAAGATTTTTTTAAACATTAACCTTTTTTTCTTATATAAATACAGTAACCTGACAGTAGCCTATTTTATTTTGAAAAAGTCGGTAAAAATATCTAGCCAGTCAAGAAAGACCTTGACCCCCCCCCCCTCTCGCATGCATATGAGAATCTGTGTTTTAACACTTTACGAAATAAAATAAAGACAAAAGAAATTGTAAGGACTGTCTTAATTTCTAAAATGCACAGCTAGCTGAATCCTTTGTGGTCTAGAGCTGAGCTCTAGACCACGAAGGAGAAACGCCTCTGGTTATGTTACCAGCAAGAGAAAAGGGGAGGAGAAGTAGTAGCGAAAAGCCATCAAATTTCCAAATGCAAACTGATCACCAACAAGACACATATTTTGGCTAGAAACGCCTCTGGTTATGTTACCAGCAAGAGAAAAGGGGAGGAGAAGTAGTAGCGAAAAGCCATCAAATTTCCAAATGCAAACTGATCACCAACAAGATGAGCTCTCTTACGAAAGCCAAATTCCGTAGCACTCAGCCTTGCGATGAGTCGCTGGCAAGAGGGATAACACGTTTAGAAGTCAGAACCCGCATGCCCATTACGCGGTGTTCTCGAACGAAATTTTGCAACATTCACCCCCGCAACCCTCGAGATCTGAATAGTGGTATTTACAAATCCATCTCTGTTTTTCACTTTTAGAATTTGTGGATAGCAAAAAGCGCCCAATTTGCGCCGAGTTTTGGGGCAATGCGCAAAAATGGCGCAATGCGCACAGTTGAAAAATTCAAAGCGCAGCCGCCTCAAAAAAGCGCCCAAATGGCGCAAATGCGCACCATCTGGCAATACTGGTCTGTGTTGTCAACATACAGGGTTGCCACTTTACTAAAATAAATTCACAGAGCAAAAAGAAAAAAGTAATACCAAAGAAGAAAAGTACTCAGAACGTGTTGCTGGGCCATATAGTCACCTTGGAAGTAAAGGGTAAAACTACCTGACGACTACTTTTTTCTTAAAATCTGCTGCAAAAGTAAAAAGAAAGTTCTATTATGAGCACAATTGTACTACCGGTGGCAACCCTGCTAATATACTTTGTATAACTTTGTATCAAAAGGCCGTTGGGATCAAAGGTCGTCGGTTTGAGTCCTACTCCCGGCACACAAACCTTTTGCTTTTTTTTTTTTTGTTGTACTAACTCAAAAGTCGAATTCTCGGTAACTGCCTGGAAACTGCAATGGTCGTATTGAGAATTTTTCTAACTCTCAATATCGACTCAGGGTACATTCTTGATATGTCAGCTAGCTCCCCGAGCCAAGTTTGAGTCAAGTTGTCTGTTCCTCCTGGTACTCCTGCGAAACTTCTACTTCTGCAAATTTCTACTGCCGCCGTAGTTCGCGGCATCTATAGCCATAGATAATGAACTGAAATGTTGAACAGATGGCCTTACAGATGGCTCTGTTGCAAGACAAAGTTGGAGATTATCAAGCAGTTATTTTACTAAAAGATCTGTATGCTATTCGATGACTTTGAAAGACCTAATAAAGCCATGTACCTGCGTGGCATCGGTCCTTGCTGGAAATAGCTCTGGCGCACATCAAGTATGGGGGTGTGGGCACTGAGTAGGCTATATTGAAGGATTTAATAATACTTTTTGGTAAGTTTGTTTAGTGAGCAGTAATATTAAGAAACCATTTAGTGCAAGAAGTTGTTTTGCAAAGGAAAGAAAGTTCTTAGCAAGCATAGTGTAACTAAATTAATCTTGGCTGAGAGTTTTAATGGCACTTGCAGCCTCTGGCTCAAGTGCCATATACCGACCGCAATTCCGTCGGTCGGTCGGGCGGTCTGTCACACTTTTTCGAGCTGCTTCCAGATGCGCTAAGACGATGAAACTTGGCAGGCATATGAGTGACTCGACCAAACTAACTTGGAAATATCCAGTTTTCCGATCGGACCACCTGGGGGGAGTGGAGGGCGGGGGAATCCGGAAAATTGAGTAGTACCTAACTTTCGAACGGGTGATCAGATTGGATTGAAACTTCATAACTAAACAGATGGCATGTCTCTGATATCCCATGTCCGGACCGGATTCGACAGCCATTGGGGAGTTGGGGGGGGGGACCGGAGATCTCGAGAAACGGCTAGAATGTAGGGATCGGAGTGAAACTTGCTGGGAAGAACAAGTATCTGCTCCAGATAAATCGTCTACACAACTGGACTGGATCCGGACACTTGGGGAGGGGGGTGGAGGGGGTTTCCCGGAATTCCGGTGATGTCGTTTTGGGGAATTTTCACGAACGAAACTTGGCAGGCATCTCAGGGACCCGATCAAATTGACTTGGAAAATTTCCTCAATCCGATAATCGCGTGGGGAGTGGAGGGAGGGGGAATCCGGAATACTGAGTCATGCGTAACTTCGGAACGGGTGATCAGATACCAGTGAAATTTAATAATTCAACAGAGGACATGTCTAGCTCTGGTGATCTTTATCATGTCCGGACCGGATCCGACAACTATTGAGGGGGGGGGAAATACCTGACCCGCTTAGACTGGAGAGATCGGGATGGAACTTTGTGGGAATAACAAACAAATGCTCTGGATAAATCAACTACAGAACCGGAATGTCTCCGGGCACTCTCTGGGCAGTTGGGAGGGGGGGGGGGGGTCCGGAATTCCGATGATCGCGAGTTAAGGTTCTCCCAGATGTGCTAGGACGATGAAACTTGGCTGGAATATTGGAGCAGATTCGACAAGATTGGCTTAGAAATCGCCACTTTCCAAATCTGGCTATTCAATAAAGTATACCAGTCTTGACCGCAAAGTAAGAAAAATACTTTTAAGCAAAATTTACATTTTCATGATCCCCACGACCCCATTATCATTTTTGTCTCAAGGTTTTGCTTACAAATGAAGTTCTAGCTCCCTTAAAGTGCGCATCTTAACCGAAAAGGGAAAAAAATACTTTTGACCAAACGTTATATATTAATGATCCCCAAGGACCTGTTATCGTTATTACCTTAAGGGTTTTGCTTACAGATAAATTTTTAGCGCCTTTAAAGTGCGCTTCATTACAGCCAAGTTCAAAAATAAAATACTTTTCATCAAACGATACATTCCCGTGATTTCTAAGTCCATGGTCATGCTTATCTCAAGGGTTTTACTTACAATTGATCAGAACAAACCCACGAAAAGGCAAAATCTATATTTCATTTTCTGAACCAGCCTTGCAAGTGCCGTATGAGCTTCTAGCTCTTGTTTTTGAAAATTTCGCCTTATTCTGCTGGTTCGGAGGCTAAATGGACATTTGTATTCGAATGTTCTTTTTTTATTTTTATTAAAGAAGAAGAATACGTCATATAAACGCAACTTAAACAAGCTACTTTGACGATTTTTGCGGTAGGCTTCCCCAAAGTCCGGTTGAAAATCTGTGTGTTCGCTCGCACACAGTTGAATCATCCCTATTAATGAAGCAGTTGGGTTGAAGTAATGAAATAGTCGGATCCAAAATTTCAGCAAAATAAGGGCGGAAACTTAAAACCTCGATGCTAGATGTGCAATCTTAGGGGGCCATAGATAAGAGCCTTCCTATGCTCATTTTATCACCAGAATTAATTTCGTTTTTTTGTAGGATTTGCAAGGGTCTAAACATTTCAACCATCGGGTTTTATTTTCCGGCAGATGTCAATATATCAGTAAAACATTTTATTATCAATTTGACTTTTACGGAGACCACATATGGCAACCTTTTTGGCTCAGAAATAACGCGGCACCAGAAAAAAAATTTGTCGGATGTGGAAATAAATATATGTGGGTAAGTATTTTTTGCTTATCGCTTAACCTATTTACCAGGAACATATATGTTTTCACTTGGTACTTCATCCTGCGGTGCTAGATCCGGCAATATATCAAACGAGGTGGTAACTTGACCTCGGTTTACATTAGTTCTTATGAAGCAGAAATAATAACTGATACTATTCCATTTTTACCTACCATTACCAATCCACCCATTTTCAAATTTCCTTTCACGACTATCTTCATGTTTTTATGGCACTTGCAGCTTCGCTCAAGTGCCATATACCGATCACTTTTCCGTCGGTCGGTCTGTCTGTCGGTCTGTCGGTCTGTCGGTCGGTCGGTCGGTCCGGTGATCGCGAGTTAGGGTACTTGCAGATGTGCTAGGACGATGAAACTTGGCAGGCATACCGGGGACCCGACCAAACTAACGTAGAGTAGAGGGCGGGGGAATCCGGAAAATTTAGTAGTTTTTGTAAAACCCCTACCCCTTTCTTTACACTAGTAGGTCTGCGCGCGGCGTGACGCCACTCTTTGCATCGCATCACTCTGTTAACATTGGAAAGAGCTAGTGCATTCGAGGGTCAAAGGGGTTTGTATCTGTGGTGCAGTGCGGGGGAATATGGAAAATTGAGTGTTGTGTAACTTTCGAACGGGTGACCGGATTGGGACGAAACTTAATGCCTGAATGAATGGCATATCTCTGATGTTCCATTTGAAGTCCGAACCGGATTCGACATCTATGGGGGAATTGGGGTGGGGGAAGACCGGAAACCTCGAGAAACGGTTATAATGGAGGGATCGGAGTAAAACTTGCTGGGTAGAACAAGAATCTGCTCCAGATAATTTGTTTACACGTTTGGACTGGACCCGGGCACTTGGGGGGGGGGAGGTGAGGGGAGTTTCACGGAATTCTGGTGATTACAGTTTTTGGGATTTTCACGACGAAACTTGGGAGGTGTATCAGGGACCCGATCAAACTGAATTGTCAATAAAAATTCACTCGATCCGATAGTCGTGGGGGGATCGGAGGGAGGGGGAATCCGGAATATTTAGCCATGCGTAACTTTGGAACGGGTGATCGGGTTCGAGTGAAATTTAATAACTGAACAGAGCCTGTGGTGATCTTTTTCATGTCCGGGCCGGATCCGACAACAATTGGGGGGGGGGGAATACGTGACCGGATTGGACTGGAGAGATCGGGATGGAACTTTGTGGGAATAACAAACAAGTCCAAACTGAACCGGATTGGCTCCGGCGACTGTGGGGGGAGTTTGAGGGGCGGGTCCGGAATTCCGGTGATCGCGAATTAAGGTACTTCCAGATGTGCTAGGACGATGAAATTTGGCTGGAATATTAGAAATTCGACAAGATTGGCTTAGAAATCGCCACTTTTCAAATCCGACCATTCCCTAAAGTACCAATCATGACCGCAAATTAAGAAAAATACTTTTAAGCAAAATATGCATTTCCATGATCCCCATGAGCTCATGATCATTTTTGCCTCAAGGGTTTTGCTTACAAATGAAGTTCTAGCTCCCTTAAAGTGTGCATCTTAACCGCAAGGGCGAAAAGTACTTTTTATCAAACGATACATCTGAACCCATGATCAGTTGTCCCACAAGGGTTTTGCAAAAAAAAAATTATTTCTTGCACCCTTAAAGTGCGCAAATTAGTGGGAAAAAAAATTACTTCTGACCATACGTATATATCAATGATCCCTAAGAGCCTGCTATCGTTTTTGCCTCAAGGCGGGTCTTCCTTACAGATGAATTTCTTGTGCCTTTAAAGTGCGCATCATTACAGCCAAGTTCAACGATAATATACTTTTTCTCTAGCTCCCTTAAAGTGCGCATCTGAACCGCACAGTCGAAAATTACTTTTGATCAAATAATACATCTCAACCCTTGCAAGTGCCATATGAGCTTACAGCTCTTGTTATGTCACGTGCAAGCCAAATAAACTAAAACTCGTCTAAACTGAATTGAAAATACTTCACTTCTCAGGCTCGTTTATCGTGGAGGGAGTCGAGGGAATCTACACTATTTAGTTTTCGGACAGGTGATGAGATCTGATAAGTCATGATGTTCGGAAAAAGCACATGTTTCAGACCTCCCATTTCACGTGCGGATCAGACCAGACGAGTGTGGAGGGAGTTGGAGGGGGATCGGGAATATCTTGAGACGCCTAGAGTGGAGGGATCGGGATGAAACTTGTTGGGAAGAACATCACAGACCTTAGATAGGCTATACTAATTTCAGAACCGGATCTCATCCGGGCACCATGGAGGGAGTTGGAGGCTTGGTCTCTGATCCTAATAACCTCGTTTTTCTAATCGTCTGGGGAGCGGAGGAAGGGAGATTCCAGAATATTGAGGCATGCGTAGAGCACATGCCTCAGATGGTTCATTTCACGTTCGGGTCAGATCTACGACTATGGGGGAAGCTGAAGGGGGAGTATCGGAAATATCGTAACACGCTTATACTGGAGGGATAGAGATGAACTTGATGGGAAGAATAAGCACATACCCTATATACATTTTTTACAGTGGCCTACACGATTGGATCTGCCAACTGTGGGGGCAGCCGGAGGATGGTCCCAAAAATGTCGGTTATCACGAGTCATAGTACTTCCAGAAGCGGTAGGACGATGAAATTTGACTAGCCAATTCTGACCAGACTAACTTTGAACTAGTCAATTTCCTGATATGGGCACCCCAAGTGGAGACGAGGGTAGGAAAATCCTATATGTTTTGTCACGCATAACTTCCGAACGGGTAACCGGATCGAAGTAAAACTTGATAATTGACAAACGCAAATATCTCTGATGTTTCTTTTCAAGTCTGGACCAGATCCGACACCCGTGGGTGGAGTTGGGGGGATCGCTTTACTTGCATAACTCCTGGTCGAATAATCTGGATTCCGATAGAAGATAAACCGATCTCAAAGACATGTTAACCGCAAACTACTTAAATAAATATGAGGAAA
The DNA here is from genome assembly GCA_023053555.1 of Branchinecta lindahli. Taxonomy (NCBI): domain Eukaryota; kingdom Metazoa; phylum Arthropoda; class Branchiopoda; order Anostraca; family Branchinectidae; genus Branchinecta; species Branchinecta lindahli. Next base: position 25,425,996 of record JAKZAO010000012.1, read on the forward strand.
TGATGCATTTTCTTGGATACGTGAAAAGGAAAAGCTGATGAAAAGAATTCAAATTAAGATGAGAACTTTAAGTGAACGAAAGAATTGATTTTCAAGCAAAAGACCATTGATGCACAAATGATCATGGGCCCTTGAGGACCAGAAAAATGTATCACGGGGTTAAAAGTATTTGTTTTAATAAGTTTATCGTGAAAAGATCAGACGCTTGAAGATGCTTGAAAAAAAACAACCTAAAATACAGTTATACCATAAGTCATTTTCATCCACGAAAGCATCAAAACCTTTCATATTCGCACATACAGAGCGTGTTCCCTCTTCTAACCATAGTAACTATAAGTTACTATCTTCGGTCCAACCTCTTGAAAATGTATCACGTTGACCGTTCCAACCTGCTTTAAATAGTAAATATTTGCTTACCACCCTCGGGAGCGTATTAAGCGTGGTAACTGCGAATCTCTGTCACGTGACTGGTCCAATCTGCCATCGGCACGGTATTTTGCCGAAAACAGAAAAATACGTTCCAGTCTTGACATTGAGAAGCTAGAAGTAACAAAGGTAAGTAGTTGGGAACACGCTCACATTCACTTTAGACCGGATCAACACCACTCGACGAAGAAACATCGTCGTCAGTGACTTGACGATGGTAAGTCCTCTGCTAGACGACAGAGTAAACAGGGAGAGCAGGCTACGAATCTCTGTGACATGAGTGGTCCGATCAGCCCGCGGCACGATCTTTTTGTACGAAAACGGAATAATACGTTTTGCTTGACGCTAAGAAGTCGGAATCCGTGACGTCATCCATAGTAACTAGGGAAAGTAGTTTAGAAAACGCTCACTGGATCAACACAAGTGAACCATGGAGACATGGCCTGTTGTCTCCAGCGTTGCCACATATCGCAAGATAGCATGAATTGCCACTCTATTTTGTTTTGGCCACTCTTGTCCTATGAAGGACATAAAAATCACTCTATTTCAGAAAATCAATTTTTGCAGCAGGGCTTCCGACCAATAGGCCTATTTCATGTTTTTTAATGAAAATAAAAATAAGATGTGCAATTTCTCCAGTGGTAATTCTGATCGAAAGTGACATTTCATGAAAACAAACTTTCACTCCGAGGTCACACTTTTTTTTGAGCCAAAACTCACTCTCTGTGAGTTTTCAAGTTTTCTGGATGTAGCAACCCTGAGTCTCAGACCTCTCTTATCCTCGATAAAAATCTCCTGTTAGACTTTACGGAATTTCAGAGCCAAGGAATGACGAAAGTTACATTATTCGTCTGCCTTCTACTGCTATATGCTTCGACTCAAGCCGAAGATAAGACGACATCGCCATCTGACGAGAATGTCGCTGATTCAACTGCCGGGAATGAAGATTCCGACATTCAAGCGAAACACATCGAAGCAAAGTAAGTCATTCAGGCTAGTAGTCATTCATAATTGTATTTACTATTCTAGTAAGCCATTCGTAACTGTATAAACTGTATTTACTATTCTAAGACTTGGACAAGAAACGGTTGAGATAAAAACAGTTCAGCAATGATCAAATGGTCAACATTATTAATGTCAAAACAAGAATAAATGAACGCGCTGAACAAATTGACGATTTCAACTTTTAAAGAGCGCTGAAATGTTTAGTAAAATACGGTACGAAAGACCTGGGGAATCCGTCCGTGGCCGAATGGTTAGCGCGTCGAACTCACAAGGGAAGGGTCCCTTGTTCGAGTCTCGGTCGTGGCTACTGTTTGGTTTCGAGCGGGGGTTAGTGGCGTAACTCTGTAAGACAAGCCAAAGTTCACCCAGCTTCAAATGGGTACCTGAAGAATATAGTAGATGTAGGTATAAGTAGATGAACATTTTGGGAGTAACTTTCACGAGTGACTGTAGTTTCAGTGCAGACATTAATCCACCCATCCACAAGGCTAATGCAAGCCTTCATACACTTACCAAAATGACGCGTTTTGGGTGTGATACTGAAAGTCTTCTCCATGCTTAGGTGTGCTATGTTCGCCCGTCGATCGAGTACGCGTCCCCGGTGTGGGGTCCATCTGCAATCCGCACAGCACAGCGTACATATTACACGACATAGAGTCCGTCCAGAAAAGAGCAACAAGGATCATACTCCGAGACCGCGGCATACCTTATGAACAAGACCTTGGGAAACTGAATTTATCTCCACTTAAAGTCCGGCTTGAACACCTGATTTTGCAGTTTGGCAAATCTGTCCTAGCCAATACGAGCCACCGGTCACTGCTACCGGAAACAGCCCCTCCCAATAGTCGAACACGGTTGCAAAATAAACTTCTACTCCCTAAAGTCCGGAATAATCGTTACGGGAACTCGTTTGTGCCTTTTTTTTACGTCGGCTTTCAATGCTGAATCGTATTGTGTGGTTGTTATTTATGATTTGTAAGAAACCGAATTTATTTTTGCTACAATAGTTTATAAATATACCGATCTCTCTCTCTCTCTCTCTCTCTCTCTCTCTCTCTCTCTCTCTCTCTCTCTCTCTCTCTCTCTCTCTCTCTAACTACCTCCATTCTCATCGGTTCCTGTAACGCGGTGACCATCTGATATTTTCATAGGCTCACGAACGATGAGGACGACACTACTGAAGAAGATATCAGCCGTCTATTCCAGATGAGCATGCAGAAACAAGGGTCTTCAACCTGCTTCCGACGACCCGTGCTACCTAACGTTTCCGCCCGAGACTGTAAGCATTACGATTCCAAGTCATTTACTAATATAAATGATACTTGCGTTTTTACAGATACCATGGTATCTGATACCACGGTCTAAAGTCGTTTTGCAGTTATCGTGGTATCTGATACCACGGTCAAAAGGCGTTTTTTGCAGTTATCGGGGTATCTGGCCACTTATGGTATCTCAATATCAGATACAACGTTCTCACCGTGGTAACTGATGGTGGTATCTGAAACAGTCGTCTCACTTTCATAAATTTTTGTTAAATTGGTGGGAAAGAAGTTTGGTACGTAGTGATGTGACTGGACATCAGTTTATTATTGTTAAATCTCTAATTTCCTTGTCTGTTTCCTATTTTCTATGAGTAACTCTTTCTTAACTTCTAATTTCCAAGTAAAGGATCCTATAGAAATTTGAATAGTAAAATGCAAAGCTTTCATAAATAGACTAACAATATTCTTGCCCATCACAAACTTATTCCTTTTCATGAAAAAAGTGCCTTGATGAGTTTGTTTATTTTGATCTTTTTTTCCTTTTGTATTTGTTTGTAAATTTAATAGGCTAACTTGTTTTTAGCCTTCGAAAGCTGATTATTTTTATGCAAGTGTGTGTGAAATTGACGGACATACCATCTTTCAGAGTTTCATACATCACTCCCACAGCTTATATAGACACATCACTCCTCACTTTTGAAGAAACTAAATAAATAATAATGATCTCAAACCGCTTCGCAACTCCGAAATATAAAGCTATAAAACCACGAACGAAAAGAATTCAAACAAAACGAACCAAATAATCCTCGCACTCTGTTTGAACACGGTATCTCAACCAATTCGATAGTTTTCATGCTAACAGACGGAAAGACAAGCAATAGGTTGTCATATCTGGAAAATGAAGATTTCCAACTGAATCGGGCCATATTAATAATGGGGCACGACTTGCAAGTCCCCTCCTCCTAGCTCATCTGGCAGTAAAGCAACAGGTGAACGCGACTAACCGCCAAAACAAACCACAGATCGACCAAACAGAAAAGCGATCGATGCTACAGATACAGACGGGGGTGCCGGAGTGAGTTTTCAATGTTAAACGCCAACTTAAAAACCCTCCAGACTAAGCTGACCGGGAATCACATTTGATTTCCAAAGTTTTAGTAGACAACCAAGTGACCGTAATTGTTCATTCGAAGCACTAATCATGGGTATAATCTTGCAGTCGACGTCATCAACTACTGGAACGAGATCGCCTTGGATACCTTCCGTAGTGCTATTGAAGGGCCACCACCCGCCACACGATCCCTAGCAATCATCCACATCGCTATGTATGACGCGGTGAACTCCATCACCAAAAAAGGCAAATCCTACGCAATCAAAGTTCCAGCAAGCGGTAGCGAGTCGCCAGTCATTGCCGCTAGTAAAGCCGCGCAGATCACACTCAGTGCTCTTTATCCTCAGTACGCCGACGTATACAAGCAAGGATATTTCCGAGTCCTTCATATTATCAACGCCGCAACTGGCCGAGGAAATGGTGCGGAGATTGGCAGAGCCTCCGCGAAAGCCATTCTGACCATCCGCGCGTATGACGGCTTGGCCTACGCCGACGACCCAACCTATGACCCTGACACAAGGGTTACCGGAGTCTACAGGCGGACGCCTGTCCCATGCCCCGACGGTGAAAAACCTGGAAATCGCCCAGGTGTCCCGAGATACGGAAAGTTAAAACCCTTTGCGATTCCGGACGTCCAATTATTTGTGCCCTATCCGGATCCTAACAAGGTTCCGCCTATCTGCGATGCAGAAGTAGCAGAAGTAAAAGCGATTGGAGAAAGGTACAGCCGCGTCCGCACACCAGAACAGACACTCCTTGCCCTCTTCTATTTCGATGGGAATGGGACGTCTACTGCAGCTGGTCGTTTCAACCAGATGGCCCAGTCCATTGCCAGTTCCCAGCGGCTCGATCTGCACTCAAAAGCAGAATATTTTGCTCGCGTTAACATCGCAATAGCAGACGCTGCCATCGTCACATGGGCGATCAAATACATCTATCTAGTCTGGCGGCCAGTAACCGCAATCAGAGACTCTCCCTGTCTAGAGATACGGGACCCAACATGGTCGCCACTTGTTGAGACTCCGGCCGCCCCTAGCTACGTATCTGGACATTCATTATTTGTAGCAGCATTTGCTCGAGCTTCACAAGACTTCTTCGGAACCGACAAAATAAGCTTCGTAGCCCCAACTGAGGACCCGCGTCTACCCGACCTTTACTACGATAGCTTGTACGGTATGGCAGAAGAAGTAGGATTCAGTCGACTCTGGGCTGGCATCCACTACAGAATCGATATCGTTGATGGGCTTGCCGCTGGGATTGAAGTTGGAAAGTATGCTTCTAAGCCTTTTCTGTATTAAAACTGCTTCTATTTAAACAGGGATGTTCACTCACCTTTCTTTACAACTTAGATCCAAAAACAAAGAATGAGAGGAACGAGTCAGTGGACAAGAATGGTCGAGTTTACTTCGAAATTCGAAAAGTAACAGTTTAATTATACACGGTAAAAGCTCAACATCCAAACTTTGCGCCGAACCGAGAATAGGCCCTACTGTCCTGTCTAAACACCGGAAAAGTCCCAAATCAGCCCCAAACAGGCCCTTGTTCCTACAAAACTATCAACAAGTGCGCAAGCGCTCAAACGTGGAGCGCAAAAGTAAGAATCTCGAAACACATCTGGACCGATATATCTACAAGTGAACCAAATCTGAATTTGGTACGAGTCACCGGTCACATACCTGACTCTGGGCAATCTGACCCCAGTAGCCAATGAGATGGGCAGGGGGTCGAGGAGGAGGGTTATGACCTATCAAAACGCATACCTAGATCAAATATCCACTCGCAGGCGTTACCAAATTCGAGTCTGACACCATTCACGGGTCACAAACTTAAACCCATGGGCAACCTGGCCCAGTCGCTCATTAACGGTTGGCGTTCTGGCCGTTACTACCATCCTACAAAATGTACCGACAAATCTCTAAATGTGCCAACGGAATATTGTTGTGGTGAGACCGGAATATCGTTGTGGTAAGACCGATAAATTTTTGACTCGTCAGATATTGTTCCTAATGTCAGATGTTAGATTTTGCCCCTTAAGGCGAATAGCCTGCCTTGACCATTTGTAGGTACAATGAAGTCGCCGGTGTGGGAGGTTGACTGGCTATCAACTCAATCACCTAACGAAGTTCCCGAAGATGACAGAGTACCAGACAGGGGTGGCCCGAAGCACTCAGGCCAGGGGGGATGGTGAGACCCCTCATTTCAACGACTTCTGGATCACAATGTATGACTCGCACGTACCAACAAAAATGACAGGCGAGACTCAACTTTCTAGTGGTTTGATCGAAAGTTGAAACAAAATTTCATGGTTGCCTTGACTTTAGTTGTATTTTTTTGCCGACAAGTTGTATTTGGAATCAGAATAAGATAACCAAGATTTTTTTTTTTACAAAAACGCGCCGACAAAAATGTCTGTATACTTTTGTCGGGGCATCGGGACCGACAGAAGCTATTATGGGGTTGAACCAGTCACCGCGGATTACTTTTGGTATCTCCCTATTGGCTAAATTAGAGCTGATTTTTTTACAAAAATGGTTCCGAGGAAGAATGAACTGGCAGCAATTAAGGAAATCCACCGTCTTATCTTTAGCTATCAAGAACAATACGACCCGAGATATTTTTCTTGGAGCGCTGAACTTGTATAATCTCAATTCAGTTGGTTTAGCAGCACCAAAAACTAATGTTCCAAAAAATAAATCCATAACGTTACAAATTAAATAATGTCAACCCATGCACGAGAATCCATCCGGTTTAATTTTCCTGCAGATGCCTACTTAAGGAAGTAATTCAGATTTTAGGGAGACCATAAATAGACCATCTGGCTGGTTAAAAAATAACAAGACATTAGGATAAGAATTCACAGAAGTGGGAACAAATATTTGAAGCTGAGTATGTTTTTTGTATTGCCTGTCGACCCAGTAACGTAACTTTTCCTCCGTTTTTTATTACATATTTTATTTATTGACATATACTTAGAAAGCTGTCGTATCAATACTCTCCAGTGCCTCGCGAAAGTTTAACTCTTGCAAAATTGGGTCAAAGGATGACTGTGGGAGTTGATCAACTGATCGTGGGTTTATTGTAACCTCATAATTTAAGCAATACCCTTGAGGTAGTATTGATCATAGGCCCTTGGAAGGCCCTTGGGTATCATTAAAACATGTCGTTTAGTCAAAAGTTCTTTTTGCACTTTGCGGTGATGATGTGCACTTTAAGGGGACTAGGAATTCTGTAAAAACAACCCTTGCACAAATGATCACGTGCCCATGTGGATTAGGAAAATGTATCGTTTTGTCAAAAGTAATTTTTCACTTTGTGGTTAAGATATATTTTTAAGCAAAACCCTTGTGGCGGGAATGATCATGGGATATATGCACTTTGCGGTTAAGATCAGTACTTTAAAGGACCCTACTTCCGTAAATCATTCATTAGTTCAAAAACCCGGAGATCCAAATTTCTTACGTTACATTCTGAGCCAGCTAACGACACCCCAGTAATCTTTCCACTTGCCGCGATTCAGTAGTTTCCATGTGCATCATGCTCCAGGCGAGTGTTCGCATGCTATTGATGCGTAAAACCGGTTTTGTGAATTTTGCCGAGATCTTGCTAGAAGTCGATGGGCCTGTGAAAAGGCTTAAAACAGGCAAGGCCGTGGATAATTTTTTAAAAGCAGAGCCTACCTCTGCAGTATTGAGACATCTTGGAATATTGGAACATAAACAGTAAATAGCGCGAGGTGTGCTTTAAGGAGTGCCTCCGTAATCATAGCCCCTTGAGGCAAAAATTATCATGTGCCCTTGGGGATCATGAAAATCTATCGTTTGGTCAATACTATTTGGTTACACTTCGCAGTTGCGCAATTTAACAGGCTACGAATTTGTTTGTAAGTAAAACTCTTGAGGCACAAATGATCATGGGCCATTGGGATCAGGACAAAACATCGTTTGCTTTGCGATTAAGATCAGCAATTTAAGGAGACGAAGAAATCAGATCCGGAGTTGAAACAAAACATCAGAGGCGTGTAGCCTGCTCTTTTCACTGATCAGGTTTCATTAAGACCTGGTCACCGGTTCGAAAGTTATACAATCTCTCAAGTTTTCGGATTCCCCCCCACCCATTCAGTTGGAACATTCGGTCGGATTTATGAATGAATGAATGAAAAACTTTACTGCCCATCAAAACTGGCCCGATAGGACCTAGACGGAGTAAAAAAAACGCAATAAAATATTACAACACAACAACAATGTAAGAGAATACGTAAATGAGTCGTAGAAGCGACTTACTTACTTACTATTACTCATTTACTACTTATGCAGCGTGTGCGTGGGACGTAGGGTCATGGTCACCCATATGATCTATGAGATGATTTTTTCTCTTTAGAGTTCCAGAACACGGGAATGAGGACAGCTGCCCTGTCCGTTGGCCTTCTGCTACTGTTAGTACAAACTCAAGCAGACGACACGACAAATTTCGATGAAAACATCATCGAGGATGTGAACCTTCACTCTCAAGAGGAGGAAGAGGACACCATGTTAGTCAAGGTTTCTATTCTATTTGATGTTTCTGTTCTACGATGACAGGGAGGACCTTTCTCACCATTGTCCATGCCCGAATCTAGACAAACCTAATCCTAACTGCTGAGAAGAAACGTCTCGAGCTTTAGGCACGATCTCGATCCGTCAAGTGACTTAATCAGCTGGATATTTTTTTGTGGTGTTTATTATCTTCTTTTCTCTTTTTTCCCTTACTCCAGTTGTATTAATACATAATGCTGGGTAGTAAAGTTGAAGGACTTGTCGTACTTACTAAGTCATTCTACGTCAGTAGTATTTCCATCCATCCTGGTTGCCGAGATGCAATCAATAAATTTCATGTAGACTCTGATAGTACTTGGCAACGTCCAGAACCTGGAAAAAAAATACTTGGAGACGAACAATATGAATTAAACACAAACTAATAGATTAACAACTCTTCCCTAAGTGAATGTTTTCAAGTGATACGAAATTATGTGATATTTAGTGATATTTCAAGTGATACGAAATTATTACTTACTACTTTTGTGGTTTATATTATCTTCTTTTCCCTTTTTTCCCTTACTCCAGTTGTATTTATACATGCATGTATGTATGTATGTATAGATTTATTGCCCATCATAAATGTAAAAATACAACGCTGATGGAGTAATAAAGAAAGAAAAGAAAAAGGAAAAGAGACGAAAAACTTCTGACAATACAAACAAAATAGAACGAAAAAAAGAAACAAATAGGGGCAATCTCATACACGGACAAATGCTTGGTAGCAAAATTAAAGGACTTGTAGCACTCGCGGCAGTAAGTATTTTTACGTCAGTATAGTATTTCCATCCATCCTCATGGTTACCGAGAAACAACCAATCAATCTCATGTAACTTGGAGACCAGTTCTTTCATAAGTGAATGTTTAATAGTTTTGGAAATACAGTAGAGGTATGCTTATTTGAAAAGTTACTTAAATGTGAACAGACAGTTTTGTGCTAAATGGTAGAATGAAGATTCAAAATACTTATATTCAGGTGTCTTCAGAGCCCCTGAATTACCTAATTCGGGTTAACTTCAGTCACAGCAAGTGCATGAAGAAGGCCAAGTTCAGGTTCAGGTTCGTTTATTATTTTCACTATTGATACACACATAATTTAACAAATACTCCCGACAGAGGGCAAAGCACGAATGGCACGGGAGTGATAAATGAAAAACAATTACCTTCTTCAAAATGCAAGGAAAAAAAAACAGTAGTACTCACCAGTTCAAACTCGCATACCAATAAAAATCAAAGATAATCATAATTATTATTATAAATCCATAATAAATAACTAGAACCAACAAGAGGGGCGCATCCCGCATTACAGCGACAAAACAAAATCCCTCCCAACCCTAAAACTAAATAAATAATAATAATCTACAATTAATTTAATTTGAATTCTACGGTTTAATTATTAATTAAAAACTTTTTGAATGTTTTCTTTAACCTACGCGGAGACAATTTTTCGATATTAATTTTGTATTTGTTGTAATTTGTAGCCAAACTATACCTCAAAGAAAACCGGGATCGTTCACATCTGACCCGAGGCTGGTGAACACTTGATGCTTGTCGAGTCATGTATTGATGAGTTGGTTCCAGGGGAAGCAGGTCGAACACGTACAGGAGAGATGGAATTAAATTTTCGGTGTATTTTACTGCAAATAGCACTGTCACAAATGGTATGAGTAATGTAGTAGGTAAAATATTTAGGTATGTGTAAGCACTCTTTGTTGGGGATGATCCTGGAATAGACGACGGTGCAGGTAGGTAACTCATAAGGGTTCGCACGGCTTTATTTTGTAGCACTTGAAGTGGGCGAAGATGGGTCTTGAAGGTATTGGCGGTCAACAAACATTAAGTGATTAAGGGAGGGAGGATTAAGGGAAGGATTAAGTGTCAACAAACAGTCAAATAAGGATATACCTCTACTATACTAGTTGTGAAGAATACGAAATAACAATGCGAATTCTACACTACATGTGTCCTGTCCTGTATGTCCTATCTCCTCTTTTACCATTAAACTGCTTATCACGCTTGCCGTGTCGGTTTTCTCTACTTGTCGTACCCACTGTTTTTCTGAGAAGCCTATTGGTCGGAAGACCGGTTATGCAAATTCTGCCAAGACTATCGTCCTAGGCAAGGGACATGGAAAGAGGCTTTGTGTAGTTTTCTTTTTGCATAGCTTTGTTTTAAAGTGGTCAAATATCTCAGAACATCTTGGCAGAACAAGACCAAAGGTTTCGATGAGATCCCAAAATTTTAATATTTGCTCCAGACAGTTCGGTTTTGTAGATATTCGGTCTTCAACAGACTTCTTAAACATTTTTGCTATTAAAATTAGAAACACATTAAGGCCAATGGTAATAACCGGAGAAGACCAAGTTCGTATTTGAGATCGAGTGGGCAACGGATATGCCAGTTGAATTTCACCAAGTTCATATATATTCAGATATCCATTTTGAGCTGTCAAATATTCAGATTTCAGCATATGGTTTCCCCTATCGCCTATGTCGTATCTTCTTCCTTCCTACTTCTGCCCAACTTCCGGTTTCGGCCAGATTCCGGTCAAACTAGTTCTCTGGCAAAAAACTAATGCTAAAAACGAATTCAGCATGTTTCCTTGCCCCTACATCGAACCTCTAATCAACTTCAGATTAAACTTTTATTTTTAACAAATTTTCCGGTTTCAGCCGGATTCCGAGCGATCTATACATCAGGTGAGAAAATGATTGTCATATACGAATTCGGCACATCTTCGTACCCGTAAATCGAACATCTTTTCAAATTTAAATAAAACTTTTACTTTAAACAAATTCTCCGGTTTTGGCCAGATTCCGGCCGAACTAATTGTCCGGCGAGAAAATAATTTTCATATTGGGACTCAGCACGTCTCCTTGCCCATAAATTTAAATAAAGACACTTCAAGCACTATCAATCAACTCGACAGGTCAATATTACATATCTGATAATATTAAAATTTGTAAATAAAACAATCAAATGTCGGCGTTGACAAGCACCCTTCTTTTCTTTATATAATACTATGAAAATTAATATTTATTTGTAGGGTGACAAACGATGAGGAAGATACAATCGAAGAAGATATCGGCCGTCTGTTCGAAATGAGCATGCCAAAATTGACAACTTCGACCTGCTACCGACGACCTGTGTTACCCGAAGTTTCAGCTGAAACCTGTACGTATCCTGTTTGAATTTCAGTGTTCGAGCGCGAGATCGACTAAAAAGAGGCACGACACGGCACGACAGTATTACCGCCGGCAGTAAAAAAAAAAATCGCGAAATTTTTTCCCAAGTTTGTAAATTTCATTCGAATCTAGTGAAACAATTCTCCGGAGTCTAGTCAGCGTAATTTTGATTGGGTGGCAACACTAAACGACATAGTGTTGGAGGCACGAGTACTAAAAAGAGGCACCAAAACTAAAAGGACTCTTCCAGGCTTCAGATTGGGGGGGTAGGAACAACGTTTTAACGTGCCTTCTCGTAGGCTTTGAAGTTACGAAGTATCACTTACTTGTCTATATCTACTACTTGCTAATCTCTTTTTATTACTCGTGCCTCTTGTGCCATGCCGTGCCTCTTATTAGTCGATCCCTTCACGTTCCATAATGTACGTAGTATGTAAAACGTAGTTTTCCCAAGACCTCCATTTGGTAAGGCTTCTCCAACTAATCTTCCAAACAATAGCTACCCAGCCCAGATCCAGCCTCTTACACAGTGACCAAACTAGATCTAGAACAAGTTATCTTTTCCTCCATCAAGTTTCATTTGTCTCCGATCACACCTTCGAGGGGAACGCGTGGCAGATTCGGAGTCTTTCAGCAACGTTAGCCCTGGTTCACACTGCTGCGATTTCGCGCATCATTCTGCGTCATGCGACATACGACACAAATCGTACGACAAGCAACGCAGAACTTTGCGTTTTGTCGCAGTGTCGGATGCGTTGAAATATTTCAACTGATCCGACATAACGCATGCGATTTTTTGAGGGAAAGAACAGAAAAAACAAAGATTAGTTAATTTTCAAGACTAAAAATTGCTCTACCTTGTCTGACTGTAATCCTAGGATGGCTGAATGCAAAAGATCTTCTGAATAGACTTTCATTAACCTTTTTTGAACAAGATGACATATTATAGGGTATGACTGAAAATTTCCTAATAAGTGGATGGGTATTCAGATGGGTAATCTGCCAATATCTTCAGAGATCGTTTCCTCAAGGGCTTCTTTGTCCTTTTGCAGAATAATCTCGACGGAAATTTTCGTTTTCCTTTTGCGTCTGTGTGGTGGTGGGAACGTTCATGCGATTCTGTCGCACGTCGGAACATCAAAGAAAAAATCGTGTCGCATACGAAGCAGCAGTGTGAACCTAGGGTTACTGTCCGGGAGTGACGGAGCGAGGCAAAGTCATTGTTTTACTCTGCACGTTATCATTCACGGCGTCGTGTCTGACAGGGCAATGACAATTGTCAGCTGACAGGACAAATGAAACGGCATTAAGCGGACAAGGCAGTTAAATAAAACGGCATTTAGACTGAGACAGGATCGAGACACGGCTGAATCAAAATCGGCTTAAACCTCATCCTTCTATCACATTTGGCAGTAAAGCATTAAATGACCGACCGACCGATACACAGACCAACCGGAAAGCCATCGAGGCAACAAGAGAACAAACGGCCACGTTTTAACGATTTACATCCGCTGTAGGCTTACGACGGTGCCACAAAAGAACAAAGCAAAAAGAAAAACAAAAAAAAAGCAAACTTTCGCATGCAAACCGGTTAAAATTCGCGTAGCGCAGGTGCCGATCTCCTGGTACTCCGCCCTCGGCCGGGAGTGCGATGTGTGGTTGGGGGCAAAACATCCGACGCTTCCCGTGCTTTTCCCTAGATTTCTCTAGGTACCCATTTGGAGCTGGGTGGACTTTTGGCTTGTCTTACAGGGAAACGCCACTAACCCTCGCCCCGAACCAAACGGTCGGCACCATCGAGACTCGAACCAGCGACCCTTAGCTCATGAGTTCGACGCGTTTTCACATTTTACATCCACTACAGGCTTACTATTTTATATGAGTCAAACTAACAAACCAGAGACCGCCAAATTATTTGTTCATTCGAATTATTTTAGTGACATAATTAGTGACAAAAATTAAAGAAGGAGGGGAAGAGGTATATTTTAAGGCAGGTCTAAAAAAGGAAGAGGTTAAATGGGTGATTTCATTCCGGTCGAATTTCATGCCACATGGAGAAAGAAAAAAATACCTAGGAAAAGCTAGGGATTTTGATGGTCTTTTCTCTCGCCCCATGTGTAGGCAGGCGCTAGAAAACACTGAACATTTTATTAATAATTGCGAAGAACTGAAGGGTTTAAGGATGGAGGTTTTCGGGATGGAGTACGGGGGGAAACAATGGTTGGTACAGAGGTTGGGAGAAAAACCTTTTCTTGGAATTAAAAATCTTGGAAGGTTCGTCTGTATGGGAATGTCGCACAGGGAGCACTTTCTATAGTTTAGTTCGGTTTTAGGTTTGTTTGTTTCATTGTAACATGTGTAAATTTAGTTATATTTATTTGTGATTTACCATGGCCGCAAGGCTTTAGTGTAATAATAAACTACTATTACTACTATAAATTCTTGCAGTTGACGTCATCAACTATTGGAACGAGATCGCCTTGGATACCTTGCGCAGTGCTTTAGAAACGCCGCCAAGTGCCTCGCGTTCACTAGCAATCATCCACATCGCTATGTACGACGCGGTCAACTCCGTAACTACAGAAGGTAAAGCCTACGCAATCAAAGTTCCGGCAAGCGGTAGCGACTCACCCGTCGTTGCCGCTAGTAAAGCCGCGCACGTTACACTCAGCGCTTTGTATCCTCAGTACGCTGATATATATCAGCGAGGGCATCTCCAGACCCTTAATATTGTAAAAGCTGCAACTGGCAGAAGAAATGGTGCAGAGATTGGCAGAGTATCAGCAAAAGCGATCCTAACCATTCGCGCAAATGACGGATTTGCCAGTGCCAATGATCCCAGCTACGACCCTAACACAAGGATTACAGGAGTATGGAGGCGGACACCTGTCCCATGCCCCGAGGGCGAAAGACCTGGAAATCCCCCGGTTTACCCGAGATATGGAGAGGTAAAACCGTTTGCGATACCGGACGCAGGACTTTTTGTAACATATCCGGATCCCAAGAAATTTCCACCTATTTGCAATGAAGAAGTCATCGAAGTCAAAGAAATCGGTGAAAGGTACAGCCGCAGCCGAACACAAGAGCAGACATTCGTTGCTATTTTCTACGCTGATGGCAATGGGACAGCTACTCCTCCAGGCCACCTCAACCGTATCGCGCAGTCTATAGCCGATTCTCTAACGCTTGACTTGCACTCGAAAGCTGAGTATTTTGCGCGCGTCAACATCGCAATGGCAGATGCTGCCATCGTTACATGGAAGATCAAATATATGTATAACCTATGGCGGCCGGTCACCGCGATCAGAAAATCTCCCTGTCACGAGATACGGGACCAGAAGTGGTCACCACTGTTTGAGACACCAGCCTTCCCAAGCTACACCTCAGGCCATTCGGAGTTTTCAGCATCATTTGCAAAAGCTTCTCAAGACTTCTTAGGAACCGACAAAATAAACTTCCTTGCCCCAACGGAGAATCCACGTCTACCCGACCTTTACTACGACAGCTTGAATGAAATGGCAAAAGAAATAGGCTTCAGTCGACTCTGGGGTGGCATCCACTTTCGAAGCGATGTCATTGATGGACTTATTAGTGGAACCGAAGTCGGAAAATATGCTTCCAAGCCATTTCTCTATTAAACTTGCTTCAAGCTAATCGTTCATAGTTCCTTGACATCTTATTCCCCAATAACTGCGTTCATTTTTGGTGGCTGCTCATGGTGGGTTTAGTCTTTGCGTAAAATCCGAGCGTATTTCACGCACGTATTTGAGCTAGAAAAGATTTCTAGCAATACGGACGTATTTAGATACAAAACGGACCGATTTCTAAAATACGTCCGAATTGCTAGAGATCTTTTCAAGCCCAAATACGTGCGTAAAATACGCTCGTATTTCAAAATACGCTCGGATTTACGCAGTGTGTAAACGTAGCATCAACGGTGCTTCTTACAACGCGTTTTTGCATTCACCGGTGACTGCTCCCCGATCTTATATAAACCGTTTTAAGATTAACCAGCAGTGTCTGTCTGTGGTTAAATACTCACCGGTGCGGATTAACCAGAACCTGCTCGGCAGGTAGGCTCTAAGGACGTCACCGCACCGGTGAGACCAAACACGCGCAATAGGACAAGAACTGAACACCGGTGAGAAACAAGACCAAAGGTTTCGCTGGGATCCCAAAAATATAATATTTGATCCAGACAACTAGATGTCTTGATGTCTTCGCCAGGCTAATCATCTGAGAAAACCAAGTTCAGATATATCTGTATAAGCCATATCTATTTTGACGATACTAATCGAAACTTCCTAATTCCTGCTTTACTTTTGCCAAATTCCCGGTTTCGGTCGAATTCCGAGCGAACTACTTGTCCAGCAAAAAAAAAAAAGTTCAGAAACGAATTCAGCGTATCTCTTCATCTCTATAAAGAACATCTAATCAGCTTCCAATAAAACTTTAACTTATAAAAAAAATCCGGTTTCAAAGGGATTCCGGACGAACTATATGTCCGGGTAAAAAATGATTGTCATATAACGAACTTTTGCTTTTAACAAATATTCCGGTTTGGGCCGGATTCCGGGCGAACTACTTGTCCGGCGGGAAAATGGTTTTCATCATCGTGTTCAGCATGTCTTCTTACCCCCAAATCGAACATCTAATCAACCTCAAATCAAACTTTTACTTTTAACAAACTTTCCGGTTTTGGCCGGATTCCGGGCGAACTACTTGTCCGGCGAGAAAATGGTTTTCACCATCGTGTTCAGCATGTCTTCTTTCCTCATAATCGATTATCACATTAGCTGTTTCAAAATATTTTGTTTGCCCCTTAATTTAAACCCCCTCCCCCCACCCCTAAATGTAGGGCTACAAAGCCCATCTACGAACTCGAGCTACTCTTGACCCAAAAAATCCTCAAACCAAGTTTCATCAAAATATCTCATTCCCTTCGAGAGTTATCGTGCTTAAAGAGGGACGGACAATCGGACGGACGGACAGACAGACAAGTTTTGCGATGTCATAGGTATCCCTCACTTACGTTTTGGGATCCCAAAAATTAGAGACAGCCAGGAGTACAGCGAACATAGCTAATGATCTAATTTTTCTGCTCTCGCTTAGCCAAACCGGAGCGGCAGTACATGCCGTTCATCACCTTTTAGATTGTGTAAATAGGGCGTTTGAAAGTAATTTGATTCCTCTAATTATTTTTATTGATTTGAAGAAGTTTGACACTGTGGATTTTGAAATTTTACTGAAAAGGCTGCGGAATTTAGAATTAAGGATACGGCATTAAGTTGGTTTCGGTCTTATCTGTGCGGAAGATCAATGAAGTGGTGATTAGTGACATATCTAGTGATGGTCACAATTGTGGTGTTCCCCAAGCGTCAGTCCTTGGCCCGTTACCAAGGCCGTATCCAGGGGGGGTGTTAGGGGGTTCGACCCCCCCCCCGAAACCCACAAAAGTAATAGTTTTTTGTAGGCTTTAACCTCTGATCTACGTATTTTTTGTACTTTTTGGTCCGAATCGTGGGCAAAACCCCCCCGAAATAAATTCCGCGGGCAAACCACCCCCCGAAATAAATTTCTAGATACGGGCCTGCCCGTTACTCTTCTTGGTATACGTGGATACCCTTCGATTTTTATCTAAACGGTTCAGTTTTAACCTCTTTTGCCGAGGATACAGCTATCACAGTGTTCGCCCAGACTTCGAAAGAGCTTGTGCAAAAAGCAAACCACGTCCTGAGTCGGCTTCATGTTTTTACAGCTCTAATCTCTCTTGCAGTAAATCCAAGAAAAACGAATTTTATGGTGTTTAGTCGAGCTGGTGTGCCTGAACTTCTTGATAATGTGCTCAGTCGTCCTCGGTCATTCAAACCGTGAGGTGCTGTAGCGTCCGCTATCAACGTTTACGCGTCGCTGCTTGGAAATTTTGCTGATTGGATTATTCTTGTATGTGGGGGGGTCGTTTTGCGCCCCCCTTGCGAGTAAGTTTTTTAGTACCTCTCGATTGATCAGATGCTCTAAGATGGAAACCATTAATCAAGACGATGCGTTTTGGCTCAAGTTGAATGAGAGCATCAAGAAGAGCGTCCAACAGAGCATCAGTGCTCTCCTCCCGCTCCCAGCACTAGTTGAAGGGCTAAGGAACGATTTTTTGGGACTAAAAGCGAGCCTCCAGAGTGATGTGGAAAATTGCTCACTGCGTATTAACGAGCAGAACGCTCGATTGGATAGCTACGAACGTCGGCTGGCAGCATTTGACCAAGAACGTCGGCGGTCTAATCTAGTATTTTATGGTCTAGCCCCTATGAATCAAAACACATCTCTGCGTTTAGACTTTATTGCAGTTTTGACGAGGATCCTACCTGACGTAAGAATCAACGATTATGACATCGAAGATTGTTTTCGACTAAAGGCTAGTGCCGATCCGAAGCCACTGCTGGTCAGATTCCAGTGCTTCCACTTGCTCCTCTTCGAAAATCCTGTCGGGAACCCCCAAAATCCTGAAAAATCCTGCTAGGAAAGTAAAAAATCCTGCCAAAAATCTTGCCGAAAAAAAAAAATTGTTTCCATAATAGTTGAAGGGATGGCTGTGAGGAGTATAGTCGGAAGGTTTGACCAAACGCAGCTGAATATATCGTCTCTATTGTTTGGGAGGATCAAGGACTTTTTTTGCCATAATTACTAAATGCACATTAAACGACTATATAGGCCCTTAAACAGGGGTTTCACTATAGCCTTTCACCTTTGGAGGGGGGCGTCCAGTTTTGCCGAAGGGACTTAAAAATGTACAGACAAAAAGCGAAGCAGCAACGACGCTAACGACTGTAGCCAGGATAAATTATAGTAAGCGCCGCAGGCGAAAATTTTCAAATACGCCTTTTTTCTGGCAAAAGTTTACTTACATTTTAGCTTTTAGCGTGGTTTAAACCCCCCAAAAGGCCAAGCCTTCAAGGCCAACTATATGACGCTTCCTACTTTTTTAAATAGGGAATTTATCATTATAAAATGCGCCGCAGGCAATTTTTTTTGGAAAAACTGATGAGCAAAGTGTCTTTTTGCGGCAGTTCTTTTTTTATTTTTATAAAAAAAGAAATCCTGGGAAGTCCTGAAAAAGTCTGAAAATCCTGCTAAATCCTGGATTATCAAAAATCCTGAAAAAAATCCTGCCGCTATCTAAAAATCCTGAATTTCAGGATAAATCCTGCAAAGTGGAAGCACTGTCAGATTCTCAAACAGAGTGCTGAAAGAGCAGCTACTCCGTCAGGCGTCCAAGCTCCGCCCATTCGGTATTTCAGTATCGAAGGACTTTACACCAGAGGAACGTGTAATTAGAAGCAAACTGAAAGTACTACTAAATCAAGCGATCAGAGAAGGAAGAGAAGTAAAGCTTAGAGGAACCATGCTGATTGTTGAGGGGGTGGAATACGTGTATAGTAGCTCAGAAGATAAAGTGGTTCGGAAAGAAGGTCGTAGATTCAGTGCCCCCCGTTCACGCGTATCAGTAATGCCAGAAAGTGTTGTTGGGCCTGAGGTAAGGCAAAGAAGTCTGAGTGACGTAAGCATTGCTAGTGTGCTTAGTAGCGCTACAAACCAAACGAATTATGGTTCGGCCGAGAGCGTGTTTTTGGGGCCTAGAGCTGGCCCGGCAATAGAAAGTTCTGGCGATACCAGGTCAGCTAGAAAACGAGACGCCAGTGAGAGCCCGCAGGATCACCCGTCAGCGAGAAGAGGGAATGTGACTGTCAGAAAAGGAGGCCCATACAAGGTACAAAGTCCGTTTATTCCCGAGCCATAGGAGGACACCCAGGATTATCAGAGAGATGGGGTGAGTGTACTGTCTTTTTTACATTGGAACATTCAAGGTTATTCCCAAGAGAAATTTG
This sequence comes from Branchinecta lindahli, assembly GCA_023053555.1. NCBI lineage: Eukaryota > Metazoa > Arthropoda > Branchiopoda > Anostraca > Branchinectidae > Branchinecta > Branchinecta lindahli. The sequence goes on from JAKZAO010000012.1 coordinate 25,445,436, forward strand.
ATGATTTGTGCCGATGTGGGGCTAGCGATGTCATAAGCCTGGTAGAAACGTGGAGTGATGAATCGTTGTCAGTTAGGCCTGATGATTATGAATGTTTTAGCGTGAGCAGGAAAAGAAGTAAGAATGGTAGATTATATGGAGGTGCAGCGCTAGCTTTGAGAAAGAATGTTTTTGAAAGTGTTGTAAGACTGAAGAGCAAGTATGAGAACATAGTGTGGGTCCGTGTGAAGTTGGAATCGCTGCGCTTATTATTATGTAGTGTTTATTTGCCGCCGGAGGGGAGCAGTTATTCGGGGGAAAATGTTTGGGATATTTTGCGTTCGGAGATCTCGTCGCATAGGAAGAATTTCCGAAACCATCATTTAATTGTGTTGGGGGATTTTAATGCGTATACACGTGAAGAAGGTGGTGATTATGAGGTAGCTGGACAATCTGAGGGGCCGAGCCAGGTCGGGATTATTGATGTTGATTTTCAAGAAATTAGTGGGTTAGGGTTGAGAAAAAGTAAGGACCAGAACCGTAGAATTAATAATTGGGGGAGACATTTATTAGAATTTGTGGGAATGGAAAAATTAGTAATAGTAAATGGAAGAATTGGGGTGGATCAACAGGTAGGGGGAGGATTTACATGCTTTTCGGGAGGTTTGCCTAGTGTGATTGATTATGTGTTGGTTGATATATCTCTTTGGCGCCTGTGTGTAGACTTTAGGACGCTAGATGTTACGGGTTCTGATCATATACCCATTAGGCTAGACATTGAGTCGAGTAGGAGGCCGAGGCCTATTTTGGCTCATAGGGTAATTGGTTGTTATGATAGAGAAACGGAGGTAGTAAAGCGACCTATTAAGTTAGATCGGGCTATGGAAAAGATTTTTGTAGAAAGGCTAGGTGGTACAGAAATAGAAAGTAAATTGAATGTATGTATGGATATGGTAAGACAGAAAAATGTGGAGGGAGCAATAGGTCAGCTAGTAAGTGTTGTTCACCAGGTGGCGGATTTAGTACCAAGTCATAAGAAGGTAGAGAGAAAAAAAGGTAAGGAATATTTTGATGAGGAATGTAGGAGGAAGCGTGAGGAAGTGGTGGCGGCGTTAATTAGAGTCAAAGGCAGTGGTAATTTAGAAGATGTAAAAGGTAAGTTAGAAGAATATCGTGGTGTTAGGAGAGTATATAAGAGAATGTTAGCTAGGAAAAAATTAGTGTCAGAGGTAGGTAAAGTGAAGGAATTGGAAGATAAGTGTAGGAAAAAGGATAGTAAGGAATTTTGGAAGTTGGTAAAACAGTCATTACACACGCCAGATGATACCCGAACACCACCTGCTGAGTCGTGGCCTGATGTGTTGGAAGCAAGGGATTCAGAATCAAGGAGCCAGCAAGAAGAGTTGGAGAGTTTGAGTATTTTGTTTAGGAGCCAGACATTATTCCCTGTAGACGAAATTGACTCGAAGTTGACGGAGAGTGTCTCAAGCGATGAAGTTTGGCAATCTTTAAAGGGAATGCAGGGAGGATCAGCACCAGGGGTTGACGGCGTCCCCACGAAGTTATGGAAATGGGGTAAAGCATACCTGCTACCAATTCTGGCAACTGTTTTTTCATGTTTAGTGGAAAAAGCATCATGGCCCAGTCAATGGGAGACGTCCATAATGATTCCTCTTTTCAAGAAGGGTGATAAGGAGAAGCACAGTAATTACAGAGGTATTCATCTAGGAAATAGTATTAGTAAGATTTATTGCAGGATTGTTGATAAGAGGTTAAGAGAGTGGTTGGGTAAGAAAAATATATTAAGTAGTATCCAGGCAGGATTTAGACAGGGGTTTAGTACTTTAGACCAGATTTTCGTTTTAAAGGTGTTGGTGAACAAATATTTGAAAAATAGAGGTGGAAAGTTGTATGTAGCTTTTGTGGATCTAAAGGGGGCTTTTGACAACGTTAGTAGAGCGTTGTTGGTGGAGTACTTAATAAGGATTGGTTTACCGGCAGCATTTGTTTTGATTATAGTAGAAATGTATAAGGTGGTGGCTTGTGTGGTAAGGGTGATGGGAAAATTTTCAAGGAGTGCAAGATCGTTTATTGGAGTTAAACAAGGGTGCACCCTATCACCGAAGCTATTCGCCCTATTTTTGAACGATATTGAAGGGTATATGGAGGGACGAGGAGCTCCAATGGTAACCCTAAATTTTGTAAAATTATGTGTTCTTCTGTTTGCGGATGATATGGTTCTGGTCGCGGAAAGTCCGGAGAAACTTCAGAAGTTGATTGATCTATTAGAAGATTATTTATGTGTTAAAAAATTGGAAGTGAACACGGATAAAACTGTGGTGGTGGTATTTAGAAAAGGAGGAAAAATTAAAGACAATGTAGTATTTACGTATGGTGGGAGAAACTTGAAGGTGAAGGAGGAATGGATGTATCTTGGATGCAAGTTTAGCGCAAAGGGAAAAATGGGAAAGCATGTAGAATTTAGTGTAGCTAGAGGCAAAAGGTGTGTAAATATGATACTTAGAAGTGATATAAAAAGGAGTTGTAATTTGAAAGTATTTAAGGATATTTTCAATATGAAAGTTTTGCCGGCAGTCCATTATGCGGCCGAAATATGGGGTTATTGTCAGGGGGATAAGTTAGAACAGTTACAGTTAAGCTACTTCAAAAGAGCACTAGGTCTAAGCAATAAAACTAATGGGTTGGTGGTTAGGGGGGATTTAGGCTTAAGGTCGATGAAAAGTATTAGATTAGTAAAAATGATTAAGTATTGGGAAAAAATATTAAGTTTGCCGGGTGAGAGAATATTGAAAGAGGCGTATTTGGAGTCATTGAAGGATGAAACATGTGAATCTTGGACTTTCCAGATTCGTTCAATATTAGATAGTTGTGGGATAGGGTATATGTGGAATAGTGGGGAGGGTCCGGGGAGAGAGTTAGGATATGTGTCGAAAGAAGTGAGAAGTAGGTTATTTGACGAAGAAATCCAAGTTTGGTCAGCTAGGATAAGAGATAGTAGATCGTTAAGTTTGTATGCAGAGGCTAAAGAGATTTGGGGAGAAGAAATTTATTTTAAAGCGGGTTTAAATAAAGAGGAAATAAAATTAATTATAAATTTAAGGGCAGATAGTCTGCCACTTGGTGAAAGACGTAAATATTTGGGTAGTGTTAGGGAGAAATCTGGTCCTTACTTTTGTCCTATGTGCGGCGAAGGAGATGAGGATATTATTCATTTTGTGTGTGGTTGCGATGAGTTAGAGGATTTAAGGAAGGAAATTTTTAAGGGAGGGATTCATGGGAGGGAGTGGCTGTTAAAAGTTATGCGGTGTAGGACTTTTCTTAGTATAAGAAACCTGGCGAGGTTCCTCAGAGTGGCCAGTCTACACAGGGAAAAGTGTTTGGGTGGGGGTTAGTGTTAAATCGTAGTGTGTCAGTGCTTTTGTATTTATGTGCATTTATTTTTGTTTATTTGTTATGGCCCTTGGGCTTTTAAGACAAATAAATATCATATCATATCATATCATATAATGGTGTCAGCATAACACAGGTGTTTGTTTGTAAGTATCTCGGATTTTATATTGATTGCAATTTGTCCTGGAAGAAGCATAGTGAAATAGTATCGGCAAAAGCAGCTAGAGGATTGGGAGTGATGAGGAGGCTGAAAAAAGTGTTCCCGGTAGCAGTAAAACTGTTATACAGTGCTATTGTGCATCCTTACATCACGTACGGTTGTTCTGTTTGGGCAAGTAATTTTTTGGTGAATTACAAAAGAACCCAAATAATTGATGATTGTGGTCCATTAGGAGAGATAGCTAAGATAGTTAAAGATAGGTTAAAGGACCAGGAGATTCAGTTGTGGAGTACGGAATTCATTTTCCCTGAAGTGGTACATCTTGGCTAAAGAGGCATGGGGGGAAAAACTGTTTCTTAAAGCGGGACTTAGACCTGAGGAATCAAAATGGATGGTAAGTTTGCGGGCGGATTCTCTCCCATTGGGGGAGAGAAGAAAGTTTATTAGGAAAGTTAAGCTATGTTCTGGTCCTTACTTCTGCCCTATGTGTGGTTCACTTGGGGAAGATATTTTTGATTTGGTTGGTAGTTCTGTTGAGTTAAAAGAGCTGCGAATAGAGATGTTTGGGAAAGAAAGGATGGAGGAAGAGGATTTGGTCAAGATTATGGGGAAGAAAAATTTTGGGGACCTTCGTCGGCTGGGGAGGTTCCTCAAGCAGTCTATGGAGCATCGGGAGCGTTTTTTGGGGTAAGGCGTTCTATCTTCTTGGTGTATATAGGCCTATTGAGTTTTCGTGTTATTTTGTGTTTATTTTGTTTTCCCGCCATGGCCCCACGGGCTTTTTTGGGATTAAATTCATTCATTCATAAATTCATTCCTTCATTCATTCATTCATTCATTCATATAAAAGAACCCAAATAATACAAAACAAAGCGCTGCGTCTCACAAGAGAATTTCAAAATTGTCAGAATACTGCGGAGTGTTCTAGAAAGAATGAGATTTTGAACGTAGGCTAGGTGAGCTTCGTGATTAACAACTAGCGATTATTGGTTTTCAAAGTGTAAATAAGGTCCCTGAGTACTTTAATGATTTTTTTAACACTAACTCGTTTTATCACCCTTATTTTACCCGACATTCGGAGGATTTAACTCACGAGAGAAGAAATACAACAAGAGCAGGAGTTGTTTTCAGGAACGTGAGCGTCTGGAATGACCTTCCAGAATCGGTAAGAGCGGCTGTAAGTCTGGTATCATTCAAGAGAATGGTTAAATCCCATTTTTTGAAAAGGAAAGAAATGTGATAAGAGGAAATGGTGTTTATTTATTTTATCCCCCCCCAGGGTCTTTTTTTCTTTTTTTTTTTGGGGGGGGGGGGGGAAGGAAGGAATGATATAGCGGATTCATGGTGGTTAGAATTGCGGCCACACAATTGTTTGTTTAATTTATATGTTTTGGATGAAATTAAAAAAATGTCTATGTCTACGTCATGCAACGCCGTCTGCATCTTGGGACACCAAATCCGTTCTGTCGGTTCCAAAACGTGAGTGAGGAATTCCGCGTATTGTTGTTTTGTCTGTACGGCGGTTAGCATGACGATGATGGAAGGAGTTGAGGTTCTTAGTTTGAACTTGGTACGAGATTTATTTAGCGAGGGTCAAGTTCGGCGAAGGACGCCCTTAATTTAGGACTGAGGAAGGCAAAGCGTAAAATGTTCTACTCAATCTACGAATCAATAGGAATGCCGATTTTGGGTTAATGAGACATCTTTAGCATGAATTTCGAAGGATAGGGAGTAGGCTACGGTTAGGTTCCGACAGAAGCCGCAAGTGTGATATTAATTAATTAATTAATTAATTTTTTTAACCCGCTAAATGAACAAAAGCGAAGTATAAACAAAAAAGAAAAAATACAACAAAAACGACTAAATACACAACAAAACCACTCGATTATTTAAGGAGGCGGACAAACCCATGATGAGCTGGGAGAGCCTTCACTGTCTGGGGGAGTTTATCAGCAAGCTCAACTAGCTTTCCGGTTATATCTGGAAGCCCGAAAACTGAAATAAGGTTGCGGTTCCGATACCACGGAGGCAAATACAGTAGAAAACGCGAGAACCGAAAGTAATAAGAACGTAACGACCGAATATCTTTTCGCCCGAGGATGGGATAAACACCAGAAAGAAACAAAATTGAATGATCAGAAAAAACAGAGTACAATTTAGCAAGGGACTTCCTACTGTATTTGCCCCGATTAGCGACAATTTTAGAGTAAGAAACTTGGATCTTTTTCTTACAATCCGTCACGGCTTGGTCTCGGAAGGAGTCTATAAAAGGAGTCTATATCTCGGAAGGAGTCTGTAAAAGTCTAAAACAGATGTTGTGCGTGAGCAAGAATGCATCCAAAACTTGTTCAGCTTGTTAAGCTTTGGCTGATCGATAATATGGTATACGTCCAATGTTTTTATTCTGCCAGCAAAAACACGGTTAAAATTTGAAAGAACAATTTACGAATATATCTGGCAATGTAAATACTCTCCTAAATTAAAAATAACAGATCTATTCTTAACGAAAGAAGAAGGAGGTTTACAGATTATACACGTAAATTCAAAAATAGAGGAGTTGTTTACGACTCACTTGACACCTTCCACCCGAGAACACGTTAGTTCACTTAGAAACGCAATCCCTTCGCGTAAATCGTAATTAGGCCTCCAATCACAGTCTTGTCGATCTTTGTCTTTCTAGTTTTGCTTCGGCTTGTTCAAATACACTACTGGCTTTACTTTCATCAAACTTGGATTGTACTTCGTTTATTATACCTTGTTCAAACACACTAATGTCAAAGTCATACAGTTTCAGATCCCATTACATCATTTTCATCCCCAGTAACCAAACAAGTATGGAAATAACCCAATTTGAAATCATCCCACTTAAAAAGCTTTAAATGTCAACCATTCGCAAGTATAAATCCAAATAAATCTTGCAAGAACAGTTCGAGTTCTTGTCTTGCCAGCCAGTCAGACCCTTTAAACCCATTCTCCATTAGCAAGGTAATTGCAAGTGCAATGAACCAAACCGTGGCAGCCTAATACCCCCCTTCGTAACAACTCATCGATTGATTGACAAAACCGTCCGGTTTGCAACTGTTCATGAACGATATATATGTCGATACATAGGCTGGTCTTATTTGTTGCTGTTACACCAACATCCTCATCTATGATATATCTAACCAAGTATACAAGAGTTGAACCTGAGACCTCTCATGGACGAACTTAACTCGCGGGAAATCCGGGCCCAGCTGCCTATGAATTGGAGTCAAAAACTTTAATCATGGGCAATTTTGGCCCACTTGCCCATGAGCGTGGAGGGTGGGAGGGTGTAACTCCGCGTATATGTTTCCAACCCTAAGATCTAAAAATACAAGGAATTTCATATCCTTATCTCCAATTATTGTCAGCTTAAAAACAAAAAAAAATGGGCAATCTGGGCCCGATTGTCCCTGAACCAAGTATGGGTGGCGTTTGGGGCCCACAAAAAGTAAAAAGAGATACAAATGCTCACAAGCCTACACAGTTTGTACCAAGTTGTGCAGGAATCTGTTGATTCCTGTCACGGGTAACGAACTTTATTCCTGGGCAATCTGGGCCCAGTTGCCCTTGAATGGGGTGGGTGGGGGAGGTGAAACTTCGAAAGTAGTTTCCCAGCCCTAGGATCTAGAAGTACAAGGAATTTCATAGTCCTATGTCCAGGTCTGGTCAAGTTATGAACATTATTCACTGGGCAATCTGGGCCCATTTGCCCCTGAACTGGGTTGGGGTGGGGGGGGGAACCCCAAAAGGCACAACTAGATCCAATACCCACAAGTGTTCCAAGTTTGAACTTGACACTTGCACTGGTTCACGAAGTATGAGCTCCTCAATATACGGTGAAAACCGGAAACCGAAAACTGAAAGACGAAAGCTGCTACAGCGCTCGCGAAGCCAGGATTCGTCTTTTTGACCGGATTCGAATCTTCTGATTGTCAGGCTGGATTTGGATTCGGAGTCCAAACCTCCAATCTTACGAATCCGCTAAAATTTGTAGTCTACATCAGTAGTATATATAGGGGGGAGCTACCCCACCCGCCCCCCAATTTCAAAACCCCATTTTAACATCAATTTCTTAAATTTTAACATGCTTTTTTTCCAAATTATCCCCCTTTTTAAAGATATTTGTATTTTCTTATTTCCCAAATAAAGGTCCAAAGAAATGGGAAATATTACCCTTTACTACATATAAACTACTACTTTTTTGCATTTTTCATTTTTTATCAAAATTCTACTGAGGAAACAGTTCTATATCAACATATTGGTCAGAGTTCTTATTCACCCTCATAATAGGCTGCAAAACCAGATTTTTCTTTAGAAGTAACTCATCAGCAATTGCATTATATCTCTGTGGTACAAACAAATCACAGGCTCTGTTATTATGATTAATAACGACGACCAACTTATCACCATATTTTGTCTTAGCCATTCTCCTTTTAACGATGGTATATTTCAATCCTAGAACTAAACGCAGACAGCCCTGCTGCTGAAAAGACAAATTTGGAAATAAGTAAGCTGTTGCTTATATTGTTGTAGTATTTGTAACTTCTACGGTATACAAATAATCTTTTTTCCAACTCCTCCATTTATTACAAAATAAAATTGTTTAAAAAATTATTTCACTGAATGAAAGCTTCACGATTCGGAACACAAGCGCCATCTGCGAAACTCTACTATCTCTTGCTTGACTGGTGAGAGGCAATCCAGATCGCGTATGCACCGCTAAACGCAAACAAATTCACCGTCTCGGAAAGTGTGCTCTCTGTGCATTGATCAGTCGGAGACAAAGAGGTAGCGTATCTGTTGTGAAATGTACATTGACACCAGTGGTTTTCTTTACGGCTGAGAAAACGCAGTCAGGAGAAATTCATTAATAAAAATATTCCCCTATTAAATGATGACAACTGCAGAGGTTATTCAGCTTTGTAAAAAGGTTATATCGAACAACAAATCGGTTCTGCAAAGATTACTGCGATACACATATAATGAACTGCGGACTTATGCGAAAATTAATAAAATCAAAACAAATGGAGCTAAGAAACATGAAATAACAAATAATATAATAAACCATCTTAATAAGTATATTTTGATAGCTGAAGATAAAATTAATATTGAACGCAGAAACGAAAGAACCCATAATAAAAACAGACCATCCAACCACAGACCAGAACCGAGATTACGAACCATTCTGGAAGATGAGATAAAAGAAAATAATATCACCGTTACAAAAATAACACAAGAGAGGGAAAAGATAAAAGAAAAAGATACGAGTGAATTAAAAGATTTCTAAAAAACAAAAACCTATCCAACCGTGGAAACCGAGATGAAGTCATACAAAAGGTGGAAGAATACTATAATACTATTATTACCAAACATAAAGATTCCGTACAGAAAAATAGAGATATCATAAGAGATCAAACAGAAAGAGGTGATAACAGTAGACAGAAACCAATTGGTTTATCAACTCTCTTCATAAGTAAGAAACAAATTAAAGAAGAAAAAATAATTCCTGATCATTTATTTAGAACGAAAAAAGAACAACAGCCTACTATCTCTAGGGAAAATGAGAATTTGTACACCGTAAACGTTTCGGTTGAAAGCAATGGAAGAGATGAACATACTCTTATTGCTTTTGTTTTTAATGATTTACAGCGAAGAATGAACGAAATAAATCATTATAGAGTTCAATTTGTAACCAGGGTTATTTTCTATAGACAGGAAAATGATGAAGAAGTAGTAGTATTTTACAACAGTACTGCTTGGATTTTAAATAAAAATAGCATACTTACTCATAGTCATTTGGATGATAATAACAAGAGACTGAGTTCTTTAAGTAATACCCCTCGATCGGGGCTACAATATAGTCGGTATGAAGGAATTGATTATAGGATGACTCGAATAGAGACTTACATGGGAGGAACGTTTAAAGTACTGCCAGATTTCGTAAAAAATAAAAAAGCTTGCCTGAATATTGAAAATAAGGGTCAAAAATGATATCTTTGGTCAATCTTAGCACATTTATACCCAGCTAAAGATCATGCAGAAAGAACTTCGAAATATAAACAATATGAAAACGAATTTGATTTCAAAGGGGTTACCAACTTCCCGATAGATACAAAAGACATCCACAAATTTGAAAATAAATACAACATTAAGATTTGCTTATTTCAAATTGACAAAGAAAAAATAATCAGAAGTCATATACTAAAAAGTACAATTAATGGGAAAACAGCAAAACATATCATTCATTTACTATATTTTGATAATCATTATGTATTAGTAAAGGATTCAAGCATATTAGTTGGTACTCAAATCTCTAAAAAGAAAACAAAGACATAACTCTGTACTTTTTGTGGAAGGCATTTTAAAAAGGAAGAACAATTTGAAAAACATAAAAGTAAAAAGAACTGTGAAGATCCTGATATCATAATGCCTCCTGAAGGTTCAAGTATACACTATAAAAATATTGCAAAACAGATGAAAGTGTCTTATTGTATAATAGCAGACTTTGAGTCTTATAACGAAGAATACAACCAGGTAAACGGAAAGAAAACAATAAAAGTAGCTGAACAGAAACCTTTTGCGTACGGATTTCAGGTATGTTGCTCCTTTGATACAAACCAAAACAAATACTACGATTATTTCGGTGAAGACGCTGCAAAACATTTTGTTAAAACCATTACAAAAGTATCCACAGAAATTGCAAACAAATATGAAAACAGGCAGAGAAATCACACTTATACAGCTGTAGAAATCGCAGAAAAATGGAGCATACTAATAGATAAGACCTGTCATATCTGTAAGACTGAAATCACTGAAAATCCCCACTTTGATCACGATCACATGACTGGAAAAAATAGGGGTTTTGCTCATGCGGACTGTAATATGAAATACAGAGTTCCCAAGCATATCCCTGTAGTGATGCATAACTTATCAAAGTATGATTCCCATCTATTTGTGAAAGAGTTGATACCTGATAACGGAATATTTGAATCAGCAGAAAGTTTCATATCATTCTCGAAATCAATTAGTATTCCAAGACAGGATACGGAAATAAAATATGAAATCAGATTCATAGATTTCATCTGATTCATGGCTTCATCGTTGGACAAGCTGTCAGCTAATTTAGAAAAATGCGATTGCAAGGAATCCTGTAATCATCTGAGGGAGAATTTCAAGTACACATCGAATAGTTTCAAAAACGATGAAGAGTTCAAAGAAATAATTAAAAAAGAGGTTTATCCTTATGAATTCGTAGACAGTTTCAGTAAAATGGATTGTACAAAGTTACCACCCATAGAAAGCTTTTATTCTAGGTTAACGGGAAAATGTATTAGCAAAAGTGACTATAAGAGAGCGGTCTTTATATGGGAGCAGTTTAATTGCGAAACATTACTTGATTATACCAAGTTGTACCTAAAAAGTGATGTTTTAATATTGTCGGACGTTGTAGAGAATTTCAGAAATGTATGTATACATAATTATGATTTGGATCCACTACATTACTTCTCAGCTCCAGGATTAACATGGGATGCTTTCCTAAAGCATTCGAAAGTAGAACTACCGTTATTCTCGAAGGAAGACATGTATACATTCGTTGAAAAGGGAATAAGAGGTGGTGTATCTCAATGTATAAAAAGATACGCTAAAGCAAATAATAAATATATCAGGGGTTATAATAAGAATAAACCATCTAATTATTTAATTTATTTGGATAAAAATAATTTGTATGGGTGGGCGATGTCACAAAATTACCAGCGAATGACTTCCAATTCATTCCCATACCGGATGATTTAAAGAAAGAAATGAATGCACATCAATCGAGTATTATAGTCATCTAAAAAATCATATTAATTCGGTGATGCAGTTACAGAATGTAGGTGCTATCTATGAAGTAGATTTTGAATACCCGAAAGAACATTTCCTCTTACACAAAGATTTTACCATTAGCACCAGAACATTTCAATGGAAAACTATGTATGACCTTATATGATAAAAAGAACTACGTAGTTCATCACAGGAACCTAGAATTCTATTTACAAAAAGGTCGGATACTGAAAAAAGTACATAGAATACTAGGATTCACTGAGAGTGCTTACTTAAAAGGATACATAGACCACAACACAGCACTTAGAACTAAAGGTACAAATGATTTTGAAAAGGATTTTTTTAAGCTGATGAATAACGCTTGCTTTGGAAAAACCATGGAAAACGTAAGGAAACGAGCTGATATGGAAATAATAACTGATGATAAAACAAGAGAAAAAATTATAAAGAAACCCAACTTTAAATCTGAGATTATTTTCAGTGAAGACTTTTCTGTGGCAAGAATGTCAAAGGAAAAGATAAAACTAGACAAACCAATCTATATCGGTTTTGCTGTACTGGAACTATCCAAGCTACTGATGTATGAATTCCATTATGATTATAAAAAATCTAAATATGGTGATAAAATAGATTTATGTTATATGGATACCGATTCGTTTATATATGACATTAGAACCGAAGATTTCTATGAAGATATCAAACAAGATTTGAATGAGAGGTTCGATGCATCTGATTATGCGAAAGATAATCCATATGGGTTTCCTAGTGTAAATAAGAAATTGATAGGAATCATGAAAGACGAATTAGCAGGACAAATTATGACAGAATTTGTTGGATTACGATCAAAAGTATATGCTTATGATAAGGATAACCATGACCCTTCAAAAGCTAGCAAAAAACTGAAAGGAATAAAAACGAATATAGTGAAAGATAAAATTACGATTCAAAAGTATAAGGATGTACTGTTTGGTATAACTGAAAACCTATCTGTAACCCAGTATAACTTAAGATCATACAAACACCGCATGTTTCTAGAAGAACAGAATAAAAAAGCGTTAGATCCTAAGGATGATAAAAGGATAGTAACTAGCGATAAATACACAACTTTACCTTTAGGTTATAAACATTAAATTCAAGTACCTACTTCAAAAATTCAAGTACCTACTCAAAAACTTCAAGGACCTACTTCAAAATTTCAAGTACCTACTTCAAAAATTCAAGTACCTGGTTAAAAAATTCAAGTACCTAGTTAAAAACTTCAAGGACCTACTTCAAAACTTCAAGTACCTACTTCAAAATTTCAAGTACCTACCTCAAAAATTCAAGTACCTACATATACCTAGCGATAAATACACAACTTTACCTTTAGGTTATAAACATTAAATTCAAGTACCTACTTCAAAAATTCAAGTACCTACTCAAAAACTTCAAGGACCTACTTCAAAACTTCAAGTACCTACTTCAAAATTTCAAGTACCTACCTCAAAAATTCAAGTACCTACATATTTGACAGTGCAAAAACGGATACGTCAGCTAAATTTTATTCGAGCTATATTTCGGCCCTTCTTGGCAAGGGTCCTCTTCAGGCTCAAAACCGCTCAAGTTGGAAAAACGAAACTTGTGATAACAAAACTGAAGATTCTAGCTTAGTTTTAAATATCTAAATTGGTGAACTTCCTTTTGGAGAGTAGCTTGGAGTTAAAATAGTTGCTGAGATTTCATTTTGGACACGGCTGCTGTTTTTGCTGCTCTAATGGGTCGTTGATCGGGTAGAGATTTTAAAATCTCTACCCGATCAACGACAAGATTTTAAAATCTCTACCCGATCAACGACCCGTTAGAGCATTAAGATTTTAAAATCTCTTCAAATTCTTCGTTTTTGCACTGTCAAATATGATTCGCAGTCAGCTTGGGTTGAAGGAATATTTATCAAGTACCTACTCCAAAAATTCAAGTACCTACTTCAAAATTCAAGTACCTATTTCAAAATTCAAGTACCTACTTCAAAAATTCAAGTACCTACTTCAAAAATTCGAGTACCTACTTCAAAAATTCAAGTACCTACTTCAAAATTCAAGTACCTACTTCAAAATTTCAAGTACCTACCTCAAAAATTCAAGTATCTACTTCAAAAATTCAAGTCCCTACTTCAAAATTCAAGTACCTTCTTCAGTAAATCTTATAATGAAAAATTCTTCCTAAATAAATGAATGAAAAGGCTCCAATCAAAGTGTATGATTTTAGCGAAAAGAGCAACTATCAGAACAAGCACGAACTTGCACCTCAGTGGCCATTTAGATTATTAATTTGTGGAAGTTCAGGAACAGGGAAAACCAATTTACTCTTGAATTTAATTTGTGAATACATCTGTTTCAACCGAATATACTTGTATGCAAAAGATCTTGAAGAAGATAAATATAAAGACCTTATAGACAATTTAAACACTTTGGAATCAAAATGTAAAATGAATATTTTAACCGTAAGTAATGAACTTAATGATATTATCGATGTTGACGACCTAGACCCCAATTATCAAAACTTGATTTTCTTTGACGATTTTGTCACTGAAAAAGACCAGAAGAAAATAGAAGATTTATTCATAAGAGGGAGAAAGAAAAATGCTTCAATTGTTTATTTATCACAGAGCTATCATAAAACGCCAAAGGTGGTAAGACTTCAGTGTAATTATTTTGCATTCTTTCAGTGTTCTAATCCAAAAGAAGTAAAATTAATAAGACAAAGCCATGTATCCAGTATAGACAATGAAAAATTTCTCAAACAGTTCGAGGCTGCAACCAAGGGTTACGGTTTTTTCTTCATAGATTTAAAAACAAAAGATAAAACCCTGAAGTACAGGAAAAACTTTGAAAAATTTACCGGATAATTTATTTCTATAATAAATGAATAAATTTGGTAGTGTTGGAAAAAAGGTTGGTAATGAATCGAAAGTTACTGACGAAAATGGTAACATTAACCTACACGATAGACGAATTATAAATTTAGGTGATGCGATAACAGATAAGGATGCTATTAGCTTAAGATCTATGACTGTGATTTTGAATCAATTTAAAGAACAAATGACTGCAGGACAAGTGCAAACCAACCAATACTTTAGCGAAGATATCAACAGATTAACTGCGGTAGATGATTCTCCTGATAATTCATTGGTTACGATCAAAGATAAAGGATTATTTGTAAAACAAACAATTCAAGTTACTGTTAAAGAACTTGATGCTGGGAATAAAGTAATCACAAATGTTCAAGACCCTAGAAACAAAAAGGATGCTGTTAATTTAGAAACGTTAATTACATATATTTTAGATTTTGACAAAAAGCTTTTTGACCAACAAACCCTTAGCAAAAGTATCGAAACAAAGATTGGCGATCTTAGGAAAAGCATTGACAAAAAGGTTCTTGACCTTAGGAAAAATGATTTTGACAAAGAAACCCATATTAATAGTATTGAAAGAGCAGTCGTAAACATTTTAAAAAGGCTTTCAGAGCAAAAACCTGTTGATCAAGATTTTGTTAAGAAAACAGAAGACATAATGAAAACTAAACTAAAGAAATAAAATTTATATGATAAATTAATTTTCTAATAAAATGGTTGGAGCATACAGTTTATTTGTCAAAGCTTCAGGAAGGAAAGCTGAAGAAATGCTTTGATGCTAAACAAAAATGTCAGATACGTGTTAGTCATAGTAGACAGAATGAACGAGAACCAGTCAACTTACTTTTAAGTAAACGACAAATTGATAAAATTGAAACATGTAAAATGAATATTGATGTATCATATAAACAAATGAAAGAAGCGATTCAAAAGGGTGGATTACTTCCTTTCCTAATACCGTTAGCAATTACCCTTGGAAAGGCAGCTTTAACAAGCGGAGCTGCTGCTTTGGGTGCATTCGCTGGTAAGAAATTGGTGGATAACATAACCAACGCAGGTGGGGCGCTTACACTTCCTGGAACACAAAAGGTTGTGGGCCGTGGAAGACCTAAGAAGAAAAAAGATGATGTCAACACAGGTGGTGCGCTTACACTTCCTGGAACACAAAGAGTGGTTGGTCATGGTGTACGGGGAAGGCCTAGGAAGTCAAAAAACGGGGACACAAAAAAAGAAGCAAAAGTAAAGTAGGACCTCTAACCAATTTTGATATTATGGATGCATTAGGGGATATACCATATTTTAGAGGTGTTTTCTCTATAGATACGCCACCTAAACAAATAAATAACCTAGAGTGTGGTGTCATTAATTATGAAAAACTCGGAATGCCTGGAAAACACTGGGTAGCGTATTGTAATCTACCTGATCAACCCTATGTCGAATTTTTCTATTCTTTCGGTATACCCCCAGGAAAAGAAATAATTAAATATCTAAAAACTTCAAAGAAAAAAATAGCTTATGAAAATCTTGCTGTTCAAAATATGGATGAATTAAACTGTGGATTTCACTGTATTTCCTACATTCAGCGCAAAATGAAGTTGGTAGCTTTTCGTTTATAAAAATTGTTTTCCAATAAATGGATATTTATTGTATGAAATGTAAAAAGAAAACTGACACTGAATCAATGTTTAAGGCAGTGTCACAGAAAATAATGTTCCAATGCTGAAAGGTAATTGTGTTTTTTGCGGATCAAGGAAAAATCTGTTTTTAAAAAAAACCTCGACGCAGAAAAAAATATTTTAAAGACGTATTATTCTAATTATTCAGGTGTTGATGATATTCACAGAAAATTCAAAGAAAATGGGGTGAACGTTTCTAAAGATAAAATAAAAAATGTGTTGCAAAATGAGAATGTGTATACCTTACACAAACCTCCCTATCATAACTTTGAAAGGAGGCGAGTCAAAGTTACGGTGGTAAAAAAGGTAAAGGTTCCTCTGAATATGATCAAATCATTAAATTTATACAAGAATACAAGAAGAGGTTAACCTCCATTCAAACTCATTTGCCATTAGTCGAACAACAAGGAATTGGAATATTTATGAATTGTGATGAAATGATTTCAAAATTGTACACTTTGATAGGTAGTAGAGTAAACGGAAATACATCTGATGATGTGAGGAATGAAGCTATAGATATTTTGGATTCGTTAATGCGAAATAAATTTCTTACGAAGAGAGATTACAATTCAATATATAAAAAATATTTCTAAATAAATGGTGTTGTTAAACATTGAAGGCACTGAAAGTATCATTGGTATAACATTCAGTCAACCAATCGAATTGAATCGTAATTGGGATTACGAAATAGGTTTGAATCAGTGTACTTTGTGGTATTCGTGGCATAATATAAGTGATAAATTTGGGAATAATGCATTTCAATACAGGAAAGATGAAGAGGGGGGATGGATGAATGTTACTATTCCTAATGGGATGTATAACGATGATTGTTTGAATTATTTTTTGTGTCAGTATTTTGATACTTCAAAAGATAAATGTCCTATTGTAATTTCATTGAATCCAGCTTCTATGAGATTTGTCATCCTATTACAAGAAAAATATGTGTTCAGATTTAATAGTGACTTGTGTCAGATTTTAGGTTTTGAGAAGGATAGTGAGATATCTAAGAAAATCAATGAAGGTACAAAGCTTCCGAATAGAACAAGAAGCGTTGATCAAATTCAAATTCGCTGCTCTCTCGTAAACAGTTCTATCGTAAACAAAAGTAAATCAGACGTAATTTGGACATTTGGTCCGAATACAGAACCCGGTTGTCAAATTGTCGAAAATCCTAGACAACTAATCCACCTTCCTATTAACACAAAAGATTTTATTTACTCCTTGAGAATGACAATTACTGACCAGTTGGGAAGATCTATCGATTTGAATGGTGATAACGTTGGATACGTACTGCATTTAAGAAAAGCTTAAAGGATTAGTGAAATAAAATTATTTACCTATAAATGTTGATTAATAATAAGCGCTTACTTTATAAAAAGCAATATGGAAGTGGAATCGGTAGTATATTCAAAAGTATTGCCAATTCCAAGTTATTTCAAACGTCAGCTAAACAAATAAAAGATGGAGCATTGTCAATGTATAATAATATTATTAAACCAAGATTCGAGTTGTTGAAAAACAGAGCAATAGAATACGGGAAAGATCTGATTGATGTAAACAGGAAAGAACTCATTGATGTGATTGGAAACAAAAAATCGATGAAGGATCTTCTGGGTACAAATAAAAGATTTTTAAATCAAAAGAGTCAAGACTTCATCAAAACGTTAGTGACTGGAAATGGACTGAAGATTCTGAAATAAGTTTTATTTAATAATTTCTTTCGTATATAAATGGCAGTAAATAAAGTTATCAGTCCGCAATGGAACATTTTTGATGAACCGCTTGTGGATGATACAGTGGTCAAATATGAATTTAAAGAAATTCGAGAAACAGATGTGAATGTATCCAATAAACCAGAGCTTGAATTCGTAACGAAGAAATTGGATTCCTGGTTCCATCCAAGTGAAAGTTATCTTGATGTTAGTGTAAGAGTTGTAAAAGAGAATGGAACTAACATAGGTGCAACCGATGTCGCTACTTTAACTAATAATGGACTTAATTTATTCAGTACCGCTGAGTATGTAATAAATGATGAATCTGTTGAAAAAATCAATCATGTTGGTATTACAACTACCGTTACAAAGTTGATTGAATATTCCGATGATTATTCTAGAAGCGCAGCTAGAAATCATTTCTGGTTTAAGGATTATAATCAAGGAACAGATATCAGCCCTATAATATGTTCATTTACCGCACCTGCAGCAGCAGGAAATGTAGATGTCAGTTCTAAATCTAATCCGAATTATAATAAGGGTTTTGAAAAGAGATATAACAGAACTAAAAACAGTAAATTAATAAATATGTATTTACCATTATCAGAGTTGTTTGGATTTCTGAAAGGAAACAAACGGTTTTTCAGAGGTGCATCACACAAAATATTTTTAAGAAGAAATGATGATAATAATATGATTATAAGAACTGGAAATACCAATACCAATTTTAAAGTAGTCATTGAGTATTTATCCTGGAAAATTCTAATCATAGCTCCTAGTATCGAATGATGAGTGAATTGGAAAAGGGTCTTGCTAAGGATAAAAAGTATAATCTGATGTGGGAAGCATGTAATACTTATAAAAGTGATGTTAGTAAGAATAATGAGCACACTTGGAAAGTTGTGTCGGAGAGAAATAATCCTTCGAAAATCGTTGTGATGTTACAGAAAAATGAAAAGCATAACAATCAATTAATGAACAATATGGTGTTTGATCATATGAATTTAACAGACATAGAACTTAGAATTAATGGGGATAAATATCCTGAGAATCACTCAAATGCGACTTTAGCGATGAGAAATGTAAATACTCGAATCTTTACAATAGGTTCATACATTTGGGTTATAAACAATTAACGTTTGATACTGGTAGTGTTGTTAGTATAGAAGAATTTAAAGAAGTATATCCACTATTCTGTTTCGATGTTTCCAAACACGAGTCAAATATTTATAATGGAACAACTGCTGATATTGAAATAAGTTTAACATTAAAAGATAATCCACCCGTATCATATAATGTTTACTGTGTTATATATTATGAAAGAAAAGCTACACTTGATATTATTAATAAAATATGTATGTGACTTTGTGAGTTTGGATTTTTATTAAATAAATTCAGCCGCTAATAAATGGAGTCAATGAAAGAAGTCTTGTCTACAATTAGAATGAATAAATACAATGAGACAATCAGGAAAGAAGAACTACTTCTAGGATTGAAAAATACCATCGTTAAAATGAGAATGGCTAAGACAAAATATGGTGATAAGTTGGTCGTCGTTATTAATCATAATAACAAAGCCTGTGATTTGTTTATACTACAGAGATATAATGCAATTGCTGATGAGTTACTTCTAAAGAAAAATCTGGTTTTGCAGCCTATTATGAGGGTGAATAAGAACTCTGACCAATATGTTGATGTAGAACTGTTTACTCAGTAGAATTTTGATAAAAAATGAAAAATGCAAAAAAGTAGTAGTTTATATGTAGTAAAGGGTAATATTTCCTATTTCTTGGGACCTTTATTTGGGAAATAAGAAAATACAAATATCTTTAAAAAGCAGAGATGTAGTCTTGAACCTTGGTCTTGGTCTTAAGACCAGTCTCAAGACCGATGCCGACAATCTTGGTCTTGGTCTTAAGACCAGTGGCAAATTCTTGGTATTGGTGTTGTTCTTGCGCTCCCGGTCGTCAAGGCCTTTCCTGGTCTTCAAGACCTAGCCTGGTCTTCAGGACCATAATTACAGCAGAATTAGTTTCGGAACTTTTCAAAACGTCGCAAATCATGAAAAGGTTAATTAAATGGATTTCATCAGGACAGATTTGAAGGTCAAGAGATTAGCGGATCAAAATTATTATTTGTAGGGGCTAGTCATCGCGATCATTAATAAGTAAAGGCTTGATGTGAATAACTTCAGTTACAAAATAATGGCTGCCAAGGAACCTTCTGTAGTTAAGTGTGAGTTGTCCGCTGATTTTAATTTGGCAATGAAAAGAGCACTGAAAGTATAAGGGGTTTCTTTTACTTTTGTAAGGAAAGCATGCAGTATGTACAGATACAGTTAAAATGTTTTGGTCATTGGCTGAATGACGAAGAAACTGCAGAATTATGAAAATAGAGTAAAAAGTAGGAAATAGTCACTTCCCCGATCCGAACATCGTGGGAGTGGAGGGAGGGGGAATCCGGAATCTTGAGGTATCTACAACTTTTGAACGGGTGATCGGCTTAATGAAAATTGATATTTGGAAAGACGGACTGGATCCGGTGACTTTGAGGAAGCTGGAAGAGGGAGCCGGCAATCTTGGGATAAGCTTAGAGTAGAGGGATCGGGATGAAACTTGGTGGGAAGAACAAGCACAAGTCCTAGATACATTGTTGACATAACTCGACCGGATTCGGGAACTGTGAGGGAGTTGAGTGGAGGGGGGGGCGGTCCGGAATTCTAGTGATCCCGCTAGTTCAGTACTTCCTGATGTGTTGGGGCGATGAAACTTGGAAGGCATATTGGGGGCCCGAACAGACTGACTCTAGTGTAGTTGTTTACCCGATTCGACCTTCATGGGGGGGGGGTGGAATGCTGTGGGACTTGGAATCTAGTGGAACGGGTGATCGGATCGGAACTGAATGAAACTTGGCAAGTGGAAAGAGCTGTCGCCTGGATCGAGTTTTACCCCCCCCCAGAAACTTATACACATACACAAAAAGGTTATCTGGAAAAATAATTTTGATTAAAAAAAAAAAAAAAAAAAAACAGATGGACGGAATTGGATGCAAGGTGGACAGTATCGATTTTCTGCGGCCTTGATTTGTCATTTGGCGTCCGGAACGGATCCGGGGGAGTGGGAACCGGAAATTTACAGATAGGCCATGCTCCGATTCCAGTCGGACTTTATGGGCAGGAAGAGGAGATGTCAGAGATGTGGCGTTTATGTTTCCGAGCCGAGAAATGTTTTCCTGGAAATGTTGTGGCTCGCATAGGGGCCAAACAAGTGGAGCGATATGGATGAAAATTGGAATATGTAGAGATCATATGCCTTAGATGGCACATTGAAAGGTTCGGACTGGACCTGACCACGGTGGGGGAGTTGCCGGAGGAAGAATGTTCAGATTCGAGTTATACTTGATAAGTGGTAAGAGAAAATGCTTTGGATAATCCATTTAGGAGACCGAACCAGACTCGACCGCGGTGGGGGAATTGAAGGGGGGTACCGGAAGTCGTGTAGCACGTCTAGGGACCAAACGAGTGGATCTGTTGGGTTGAAACTTGGAAGGTAGAAAACTAGATATCCTATTCCTGTGTCCGAACCGCGTTTTAGGACGGCGGGGTATTTTGCGACGGTGACAATAAATCGGTTGACCAACCCTTTTTTTGAAACTATCACCCAGAACTTATTGGCAGCATTGGTTTATCTCAAATCAACAGAGATATTGGCATATAATTATGTAAATTTTATGTGCGTATTTATTGACATAATCAGCTTACTTTTCATTAAGTTAAGCTAGAATCGCATTTCCTCACTCAATCTAGTAAAATAGACTTTCTTGGTCTTGGTCTTAAGACCAGAGCCAAATTCTTGGTCTTGGTCTCAATACCAGGGCAAAAATCTTGGTCTTTGTCTTAAGGCCAGTGTGAAAATCTTGGCCTTGGCCTTGGTCTTGACGTTTTGGTCTTGTCGACATCACTGTTAAAAAGGGGGATAATTTGGAAAAAAAGCATGTTAAAATTTAAGAAATTGATGTTAAAATGGGGTTTTGAAATTGGGGGGCGGGTGGGGTAGCTCCCCCCTATATATACTACTTACATCCTTCCAGTTTCCGTTTCCCATTTCTATGGCACTTGCCCTTCGGCCAAGTGCCATATAGCGATCGCAATTTCTGTCCGTCCGTCGGCCTGTTGGTCTGTCCGGTTTGCTAGTTCGGGCACTTCCACATAAGCTGTGACGATGAAACTTGGCAGGCATGTGAGGGACCCCAAACGATTAAGTTGGAAATCACTAACGTTTTGGGATCCGAAACAAGTGCGCAAGCGCTCAGACGTGGAGTGTGAAAGTAAAATCTTTATCACTCATACACAACAAGTGCGCAAGCGCTCAGACGTGGAGTGTAAAAAAATGAATTGGATTGTAACGTTTAATATTCGTATTGCATAGTTATTCGTGAAACCAACAATTGAGCTCTCAAAGAATCTCCAAACACGGCTCAGGCTCAGGCTCGAACACCCTAATGTCAAAGTCATAAATTTTCATAAGCGCGTCTCATCTGACACCTTCCACGTGAGAACACATGTTAATTCATTTGGAAACACAATCCCTTCGCATCAGTCGTAATTCGGTCTCTAATCACAGTATTGTCCATCTTTGTCTTTTCGGTATTGCTTCGTATAAACGCCGTAGGCTTGTTTCAATAGGCTACACTACTGACATTTCTTTCATCAATCTTGAAATGTGTTTCGTTTATTATACCTTGTTCAAACACATTAGTGTAATGTCAAAGTCATAAAGTTTCAGATCCCATTTCATCATTCCCATCCTTCCGCGAATTCACACGTTGTGGCTTATTGACAGCTCAAACCCTTTGCGAAACATGAAACCAAACAAACGCAATGCGCATCTTATGAAAAGTACTTTGTACAACTATACGAGGTTTTAATTTTGACGAGTGTCATAGTTCACGAACTTAACACATGGACAATCTGGGCCCCGTTACAAAATCTCACAAAATCTCAAATCATGGGCAATCCGGGCGCAGTTGCCCATGAACGGGGAGGGTGGGGGAGGTTCAGTCTCAAGATGTTCTTCGTGGCCAGAGAATATATACATATATATCCACAATTATACAGTAGTCGAACTCGCGATAATGTCACACACGAACGTAAATCTGGGCCCAGTTACCCATGAACGGGAGGGTGAGGGGGAGGGCGGGCTTAAAATTGCTTATCTAAACCTAATTATCCTCGCTATACCAACTTAGAGTTTGATTCCAGGCACGGGTCAAAAAAAATTCTCATGGGCAAATTGGGCCCACTTGCCCATGACCGGGGAGGGTGGGGGGTGATTCAACTCCACATAGATATTCCCAACCCGATGATCTAAAAGCACAAAGGAATTTCATCGCCATATCTCCAGTTATTGTCAAGTTAAAAAAAATGGGCAATCTGGGCCCAATTGCCTCTGAATCGGGTGGCTGTGGGGGGTGGGACCCCCAAAAGGCACAACTAGACCCCAGTACCAACAAGTGTACCAAGTTTGAACTTGATACCTGTTGATTCCTGGCGCGGGTAACGAAATTTACTCCTGGGCAATCTGGGCCCAGTTGCCCATGAACGGGATGGGTGGGGGAGGTGAAACTTTAAAATAATTTCCCGGCCCTGGGATCTACAAGTACAAGGAATTTCATCATCTTGTGTCCAACTATGGTCAAGTTTTGAACATTATTTACTGGGCAATCTTGGCCCATTTGCCCCTGTACCGGGTGGGTGTGGGGGTGGGACCCGCTAACTGGAGTTTGGATCAATAGTGGCCCACCCACATTACAAGATGGACAAACATGCACTTGAGAGTGTCCAAAGGAGGGCCACTAAACTCCCAAACAACTTCAAACACCTGCAGTACGAGGAACGCCTAAAGAAGCTGAGTCTACCAACTTTAACGTATAGGAGAAAGCGTGGTGACGTTATCACAATGAAGAAACTTTTGGAGACAGATGCAGGGAACACGCTACAACAGTTCAGCTACAAACGCCGTGAAAGATACAATTTCTTTGCTGCCCGTGGTGTCCCCCTGTGGAACTCTCTAAGTGAAGCTACAGGCCAGTCAAAATCCATTGAGGCATCCAAGAAGTCAGTGGACAACGACTGGAAGGACACGGAATGGAAACTCAGTTGGGATGCCCCTGAGTCCACACAGAGGAAGTAGCATCACATCATCACCCACCCAGCGACGCTCTACAGGCGGGTCACCCCACCTTGTCGCTGGCAAATGTGATTTAAGGTAATTTAAGGTAAAGGCACAACTAGACCCCAATACCCAAAAGTGTACCAAGTTTGAACTTGATACTTGCACTGGTTCACGAGTTATGAGCTCCGCAAAATATGGTGAAAACCGAAAACCGAAAGCTGCTAGAGCGCTCGCAATAGTGGATTGTGCCAAGGAACACTCCACTAAACAAGTGTGCAAGCGCTCAGACGTGGAGTGTTAAACTAAAATGTTTCTTACATCTTATATACAAAAAGCGTTAGAACCAGGACATTTCACATCCCCAATGACCAACAAATATTCAAACAACCTAATTTAAAATCATCCCAGTTTAAAAGTTTAACCAAACCGCATTTAGAAATCCAAAGAAGATCTTCAAAATCTTGCAAGAACGATATGTGTTTCAGTACTGAACCAGTCCAACACTTTAAACCTCTTTTTCATTGGCAAGGCAATACAAGTGGAATAAAACCAAATCGTTTTATTGCCCGATACCCCCCTTGTCACAACTTCATTAAGATAGGCATATCATCGATCATATGACAAAACCGTCCAGTTTCTAACTCATCAATGAGGATTAAAGTACGCCGCGTGGTCTTATTTGTTGCTGTTACACCAAAATCCGCATCTATACATTTATATCTACAAGTACACAAGAGTTGAGCTAGAGATATGTCATAAACGAACTTAATTCATCGAAAATCTGGCCCAGTTACCCATGAACAGGAGGGGGGGGGGGTCGGGAACAATCGAATACATATCTAGACCTAAATATTCCCGACTATACTAACTTAGAGTTTGATTTCAATCACGGGTCAAAAACTTTACTCATGGGCAAATCGGGCCCACTTTCACCTGGACCAAGTGGGGGTGGGGTTTGGGGCCCGCAAAAAAGCAAAAAGAGACCCCAGTGCTCACAAACCTACCAATTTTCAACTTGATACTTGTTGATTCCTGTCACGGGTAACTAACTTTACTCCTGGGCAATCTGGGACCAGTTGCCCTTGAACAGGTTGGGTGGGGGAGGTGGAACTTTGAAAGTAATTTCCGATCCCTAGGATCTACAAGTACAAGGAATTTCACCGTCCTGTGCCCAGGTCTGGTCAAGTTATGAGCATTATTTACTGGGCAATCTGGGCCCATTTGCCCTTGAACCGGGTGGGTGTGGGGGTGGGACCCCAAAAGGCACAACTAGACCCCAGTACCCACAAATGTACCAAGTCTGAACTTGATACTTGCACTGGTTCACGAGTTATGAGCTCCACAAAATACGGTGAAAACCGGAAACCGAAAACCGAAAGCCGAAAGCTGCTACAGCGCTCGCAATAGTGGATTGTTCCAAGGAACACTCCACTAAAAATCGGATATCAGTGATTTTTATAGCACTTGCCCTTCGGCCAAGTGCCATATAGCGATCGCAATTTCTGTCCGTCCGTCGGTCTGTCGGTCGGTCTGTCCAGGTTTTACTAGTTCGGGCACTCCACATAAGCTAGGACGATGAAACTTGGCAGGCATATCAGGGACCCCAAATGATAAAGTTAGAAATAGTCACTTCCCCGATCCGAGCATTGTGGGGGGATCAGAGGGAGGGGGAATCCGGAATCTTGAGGTATTTATAATTTTTGAACGGGTGTTCGGAACTCTGAAAGGGAATGAGATATTCTGATGAAACTGTTTTTTTGTTGGAACAATTGTACACTTCTCATTTAAAATCAAACTCAACTGCTAGCGAGGGAACAATTGTACACTTCTCATTTAAAATCAAACTCAACTGCTAGCGAGGGGCTACCCCGAGGGTTACCTAGTCCCCGGCACCTGCTGTACAACCTTTCCCAGCACCGGCCGGCACCAACCGAAATAGGCGGTGCCGGCACCGGTATCAACAATAAATTGGACGAGTGATCTTTCAAACGCTTCTAAAAATGCTTATTTTGATATTGTCACAAGTGACAAGCCGTGCCGGCACCGACCGGGCATCGCGACACCGGGCACTCGACGTACACTAAAATCGAGAGTGGACAACTCCCCGACTGCTAGTGAATCATCGCACTGCAACATAATGACCACAGTCTTCTCACTTGCTTAATCTCGTTGCGTGCGAGGGGGCGAATTTTCCTGAAAATTCCGTAAGGTTGTAACCTTACAGTGTGTTAGCTTTGGCTATCACTCGACCCAGTTGTATGCACAGTTGGTTCCTCCGAGGGTTCCTCGGGCAGGCTGAAAAAAATACGGGAAAGTGCCCGGACCACCTGCCATCGCGCCGAGACGACCCCTAGCTAGAAATAAGGGACGGCGGAGATTTTTTTTTTCTTCAAAAACTGTATTGTGTGATTACCGATTTTACAGTTTTTATCCCTGGAACCGTGAAAGTAAAACAATTCTAATTGGGTGGTTTTTAACTGTAAACATCGTTTTATTAGCTCGACCTGAAAAAAAGAAAAACAATTGTGATTTTACAATCGTCGTCACTGTCCAATTGTATTGATTGTTTTCAGTGGGAAACAGTTGTGTGACTACTAAATTAAGTAATTCGGTCCATTTAAACAACAAACGCAAAGCAAAAATCCGCCACAATTTGCATCCCATCCTCACTTCTGAATTGCCGAGGGATTCCCCACTCTTATTTAGTGTACAGCAAGTGCCCGGTCCCGGCACAGACTGACACCAGTGCGGCACCGGTTGCCACGTGGCAAACATTTTTAGAAGTGTTTGGAAGATGAATCTCATGCTTTATGGCCGGCGCCGGTGACGGCACATTCGATTCCGGTCGTTGCCGGCTGGTGCGGGGAAAGGGTGTACAGAAGGGCCAGGGAGTGGCTAACCCCTCGTGACTTGCACGACCAAATTTATTTAATCCAGAACGAGATCAGAAGATATTGATTTTTAATAGTTTTTTGTTATTGTAAAAAGTAAAGATGAAAATATTAAGGTAAATGTTAAGTGATATAAATAGAATAGTAAAGATAAGAGTTTTAAAAAAAGGGAACAAAGAAAATTTTGATGTTTTAAAGATGTGATGAAAATGGTAAAATGAGAAATAATGGTAAAAGAGGAAATGAGAAAGAATATAAAAAAAATTGAATGTAGAGATAGAGGAAAGTGTAGGTGACGCTAAATATATAGGTCGGTCATTGAAAAATTAATTTAAAATATTAGATGTTAGGACCGTTGGCGTCACCGAGGGAAAGTGGAAGCGTAGTCAACTGGCCAAATCATATTGGACATGAAGAACTGAAAAGATATTACGCGGCAAAAAAAAAAAAAAAGAAGCGAGTTG
This sequence comes from Branchinecta lindahli, assembly GCA_023053555.1. NCBI lineage: Eukaryota > Metazoa > Arthropoda > Branchiopoda > Anostraca > Branchinectidae > Branchinecta > Branchinecta lindahli. The sequence continues at coordinate 25,472,640 of JAKZAO010000012.1, forward strand.
TTAAAGTCACGATATCTGGCGAGTAGACTATTAACTCTTCGACTTGAATCTTTAAAGACTAGACACCGTATTGTCACGTGTGCACCGGTTGCCACGTGTTCACCGGTTGCCACGTGTTCACCGGTTGCCACGTGTTAGAAAATTAAAAATCAGCATCTTGCCTAATTAATGGGCGGCAGCAGTGCCAGCACTGCTGGTTTCAGTCGGCGCCGGGAAAGAGTGTATAGCAGGCGGGGGCGTCCCGACCCCTTCCTGATAGAGGGGGGGGGGTGTTGCTCCAGGATCTTACCGAATTTTTTCAAAGTTTTACCGGATTTTTCGAGGTTTTCCAAAACTTTTCTGTAGAGAACCTCTGCAGAAACTCTAGAATATTGTTGTGTTGTGACTTGGACTATGTGTTACAAACAAGAAAAAAAATAAGTTCGTTAAAGTTTAACTGGAAAGGCAGCTTATTTTTAAATCTGATATTTGAATACACTAAAATAATTTGACACATGAAGGATTTTGTCCACCCGGGGCTCTGGTAATAACGTTTAGAGTGTGCGCTGCTTGCATGACAAAACAAAACTAGACCTACGTTGCCTGGGCATCGTGAAGTGTTGCGGCAGCCTTTGTTCGGCTTCGCCGACTAAAGTGTTGCGAGAGCAACACTTTGGTTTTGTTTCTTCGCTATCGCTGAAGTTGTCAACCCATCGACGTTTTCAAAATGTTATGTTCCAAGAAGATTTTTGTTCTGGACTGATGACACAATCCGTAATCATACGGATATCCTTCAGCGTTGAAATAAAACAGAATATCGGATGTAGGGACTAAAATCTTTGCAGCCAGTTGAACTTTATCCTTTTCAATCGTAGACGTCGTTCCTGGTAAAAACTTAGAACATTGTCTTATATAACCTAGTTAGTATTATAAAGCTATCCGTAACTTTTCAGGATCAATCAAAATAATGCATAAACACTTAATTTAATTCTAAGCTACAGTGAGACACCATGGAGACTAATTTTGTTATACCCTCAGATTTATAGAGATCAAATAAAGTGTGCAGCCAATTGAACTTTATCCTTTTCATTCGTGACTGATGAAAACTTGGAACATATTACACCCTACCACTAAAGTTATCTACAAGTTCAAGTTCAAGTTCAAGTTTTATTTTCGCATTCACAAATAAATAAATAAAAAATAACACTTTCGCGCTCGAGGAAAAACCTATGAGGGTTTGCATTCGCGCGAAAGTCCACTACCTACAATAAAAAATCCAATCTCTCTCACTCATCAAAACTCAACTCTCCCTCCCCCCCCTCCCCAACCCCACCTTCCCTCCCCACCCACTCTTACCTCCCTAGCCCACCCTTCCTCCCCTCACCACCCTTAACAAAATTCAACATTCATGCGCCGCCCTAATGCTCACTGGTAGGTCATTCCACACAGATGGACCCAGGTGTCTCATTGAAAATGGAGACCGGGTACCATGACGTAAATCCACAACTATATCATCACTATGCCTTGTTCCATAATTATGCAGGTCACTATTTGTATGGTAAAAACTATTAAAGACATCGGGGACTAAGCCATTCATACACTGAAACACAAATACTGCAGCCTGATAATCTTTTATCTGACCGACATTAAGGAGCTTCGTAAAACAAGCACAGGTGTCATGCACATCCTGAACATATCTACTGAATGTTCTAACAGCTTTATTTTGTAGAACTTTATTTTGTAGAACTTTTGTAGAATGTCGATAGTAGTTGTTTGGTCAAGGGCCACAGGAGGGTTCGCGATGCTATAGGATGGATCAACGACCATAATCTTGGTTTTGTCGAAGTTGACCTGTAGTCTTACTTTCACAGCTTGTTCTTGTAGGATATGAAGTGCTTCCACCAGTTGGTCCATGGATTCCGCCATGAGCGCCAGGTCGTCGGCAAAGTCAGCGTTCAAGAGGATGCGATCGCCAAATTTAAGTCCAAATCCAAGCCTTGAGGTCGTCTTTGTCACGACGTGGTCTATGATGACGTTGAACAGTTCGGGCGCAATGGCACAACCTTGCCGGAACCCTGTACAAATTCGGAAGAACGGGCTTCGTCGGCTGTTGACTTGGACGCAACTCTCTGTCTCGTGATGAAGTGCTTCGAAGAGTCTGCAGTACTTATCTGGCAGGCCGATGGACTTCAAGATGGTCCACATGGCATCCCGGTCGATTGAATCGAAAGCAGCTCGGAAGTCGACAAAGGCGATGAATGCTTTCTGTCGAAACTCTGGTTTTCTCGACTACTTGACGGACTGCGAATATTTGCTCTATGGTCGATCGCTCTGACATAAAACCGGCTTGTTCTGGTCGTCGGATTCGGCGGATAATGTTTCGGCAACGATCCAGAAGCACCATTGAGAAGAGTTTGCCCTCTACATTTACCAACTAGAAATATAAGCCATTGCCAAGAAGTAAAATTAAAAACCCAATTGGAAGCACTTCATTATCAAAAACCCAATTCCCTCCCCCCGCTTGGCGGAAGCTAGCATTTCACGTTATCACTAAACCCAGACTAAACCCAATACAAGGCCTGATTCCAAAGTACAAGTTTGATGAATTTAAATACCGTCCAATTACTGATGCTTAAGTTCGGGTACAAGTTTAATGAATTTAAATACCGTCCAATTACTGATGCTTAAGTTCGGGGCATGATGTCCTTGCTGGTGAAGATTCTAATAAGAAAACGGAAATTTTTCAGGAAAAGCTTCTTAATAATTATGTCCTTCACTCCCCAGAAGTTAAAAAGAAAATATGTTCCAATGATAAGCCGTACGTAAACGATGCAGTGAAAAATTTAATCCGCCAAAAACTAAGGCTATTCCGTCAAGGAAAAATTGAAGAAGCTAACCTATTAAGAAAATGTATAAAAAAGCAGATCCGAAAAGCTTCATCCGAGTACTACCGTAATAAAGTAAGCGAACTCTTCAAATCCCGACCAAAGCAGTGGTACAACACGGTCAGGAAAATTAGCGGTAAAACACGTCAAAATTGTTGAAAATATCTGATAAAGGTTTTCATAGTTTGTCGGGAAATGCTTGGACCAAATCAATCGGAATATCAAGGGGGCATATTGAAGTTCTCTTTAGTTTGCGGATTTTTGCTTCAACATCCACAGGTAGTATTGCTGGGATAACGTGGTCTGGTAATGGTGGAAAAGAGGTATTACTTGGGAGAGAAGGAAGAGTTTTCACAATAGCCGAAAGGTGTTTATTTAGCGAATTAGCTGTGGTTTCTGGTGGTTCATCAAGGTTGAAATTATTGACACCTGAAAAAAACGATCGTAAACAGTTGTAAAATCATGATTGAAAACAGTTGTTTCCGATCGTTTACGATTGGGATTTTAGTTTCAGCTTTTTGTTAAACTATTTTGATTATGCAAAACTAAACACTAATCAACTTTCTTATTGCCGTAGTTAGAAATCAGGTCTGTATTTATCGTCTTGAAAATAAAAACATTTTTTTCCGATCGAAAACAGTTGAAAACGATCGGAAACAATTGAAAACGATCGTTAAATTACGATCGTAAAAAAACGATCGTAAAATTACGATCGTAAACAACCGTTTCCAATCGTTAACAATTGTTTACGATCGTTAACAACTGTAAACAATTGTTAACAATTGTAAACGATCGTTAACAGCTGTTTACGACTTAATTTTTTCCATACGGGTTATTAGTTTATTAGAGAGTCTAATTAGTTATTAGAATTTTGAGTCGCGTGTTGAATCCTTGAAATGGTACAGTTGGAGTCCTTATTAATTTGTAGGTTTTTGTCCCGCTATGGCCCATAGGGCTTTTTGGGGAATACTGTAAAAAGTGTCTCGTGGCTCCTATATCGGATTTTATTAGTGGCGCATCACCGAATTCGGAGTTTTTTTTGTTTTATCGAATTCGGGGAGTTAGAATCCGAATTCGGAGAGTTAAAACCCGATGAAGGATTAAAACACTAGAATGCAATATACTGCAGATTAAGTTATCTGAAAGCGTAGATTTGTTGTTCACAGTGTATAGGCTGCAGCTGGTAGAAACGTCATTTTACATTCAACTATACACTGACATTTTTGAAATAAGCTGGGAAATATCTCGGTGTTACTCATTACACCGCTTGCGGTTATTATCTTCAATTAGCTATTCGTCACACCAAGCACGCACTGATACGCTAATAACAATAAGGTTGAATATTTATCCACAGAAAATACTTAGCCTTCATATCATGGGATACTGATAACGCAAACGTGACCGAATGGTAATCAATGTTGCAATGTTGCAACATAACCTGTTCTTGATTAGTCGGCGATAGTAGGTTGATGGGCACAGCCTACATCACATTGGATTTCTAAGACCGTGCGTCGAACCGAGAAGTTCTGCCAGTTTTTATTTAATGATTCTTACGTCTTTCCCAGTGTATTCTGCTTCTTTGATATGAAATTTTAACACTGCTAAGTAATCGAGTGTTATTACTGCCTGCCTGTTTACAAAACAAATGTGAATATTAAAGAATGGCTTGTTGTTCCATTACGCGCAGCGAATTATCTTGTGGCCGCAACGTGTGAATTCAAACAAGGATAACGCAGAAGTGAAATATTAAATTTATATGTACAAAAAATGAAGTTCCGTAAGTTCCGCATGGGTCTCGTGGTGTTGCCGTTTATAATGTTAACGATGTACGCTGCAAAGGAACTTTTAACAGTGTCGGACTTAGAACTCTTAAGAGTTAAACGTGTAACGAGCCGGTGAGTTAAGTATAGATCCCGTTTAAGGGTTTTCATTTTTAATGTAGCCCACCTGAATTAATTTTTATCCTAACAGGTGCTAGTGAAGTAGTAATGAACTGATTTTGTGTAACAATAATTGTATTTGACTTGTCTCCATATCTATGTTACTCAAGGGCCCGTGACATTTGTGACTCTCTTACGAAGTGGGTGGCCCTACCCGCCACTACCGTCTAACCACCGCTACCCAGGAAATATTGCATCACCAAGAGGATTAGTTGGGCAAAAGGTTTGGGTCAAATATTTCGGGAGGTCGACCGCTACTATACGTCCACCGCTAACCAGGTCAGAAACGATATGGGATAGAATTCCAGTTGAAATTAGAAATTCGAGTCATCTGGCATCCTTCAAGGATTCCTTTCAAAAGAATAGCAATGATGCGTGAGTGTTTTTGGGATCCCAAAAAGTAAGTGGCGGGATACCTATGACATCGCAAAAGTTGTCTGTCTGTCCGTCCGTCCGTCTGCCCGTCTGTCCGTCTGTGCGCACGATAACTCTCGAAGGCATTGAGATATTTTGATGAAACTTGGTGGGAGGATCCTTCGGGTCAAAGTACAGGTCAAGTTCGAAGATGGGCTCTGTAGCCGTATATTTGAGGGTGGGGGAGGGGTTTCAAATTAAGGGGCAAAAAAATATTTTTTGAAAGCTATTTAGATAGTTGATTTAGGGTAAAGAGACACGCTGAATCCGAATATGAAAGTTATTTTCTCGCCGGACAAGTAGTTCGCCCAGAATCCGGCCAAAACCGGAAAGTTTGTTAAAAGTAAACGTTTTATTCAAGTTGATTAGATGTTTGATTTAGGGGTAAGAAGACATGCTGAACACGATGGTGAAAACCATTTTCTTGCAGGACAAGTAGTTCGCCCGGAATCCGGTGAAAACCGGAATATTTGATAAAAGCAAAATTTTTATTTGAAGTTGATTAGTTGTTCGATTTAGGGGTAAGAAAATATGCTGAACACGATGGTGAAAACCATTTTCTCGTCGGACAAATAGTTCGTCCGGAATCCTGCCAAAACTGGAAAATTTGTTAAAAGCAAAATTTTTATTTTAAGTTGATTAGATGATAGATTTAAGGGTAAGAAAAGATGCTGAATCTTTATATGACAATCATTTTTTAACTGGAGACATATAGTTCGTCCGGAATCCAGTTGAAACCGGATTTTTTTTTTTTAAGAATTTAAAGTTTTATTCGTTTCTGAACTATCTTTTGTTTTTGCTGGGCAAGTAGTTTGCTCGGAATTCGGCCGAAACCAGAAATTTGGCAGAAGTAAACCAGGAAGTTTCGATCAGTATCGTCAAAATAGATATGGCTTATACGGGTATATCGGAACTCGGTTCTCTCAGATGATTAGCCTGGCGAAGACAGGATCTGGCAAAGACAAGACCTAGTTGTCTTGTCAAATGTTAAATTTTTGGGATCCCATCGAAAACTTTGGTCTTGTTTTGTAAGTAGACTGTTTGTTGTATATGTATGAACCGTGTATTAATGGCATGTAGAATAATGTAAAAATTGTGTAATAGAGAAGACTGTCACCTGCGGGCAACAGGTGCTTAGCAGGTGTTGCAAAATGCTGTTTTTATGGCACTTGCAGCTTCGCTCAAGTGCCATATACCGATCACCTTTCGGTCGGTCGGTCGGTCTGTCCACTCATCTCGAGTTGGGGCACTTCCAGATGTGCTAGGACGATGAAACTTGGCAGGCGAATCAGGGACCCGACTAAACTAGCCTGGAAATAATCAGTTTCCCGATCCGACCATCTGGGGGGGGAGTGGTGGGCCGGGGAATTCTGAAAATTAAGTAGTTTTCGTCACACTTTTTCGAGTTGGGGTACTTCCAGATGTGCTAGGACGATGAAACTTGGCAGGAGCATCAGGGACCCGACCGGACTAACCTGGAGATAATCAGTTTCCCAATCCGACCACCTGGGGGGGTGGAGGGCTGGGCAATCCGGAAAACTGGAGTAGTGAGTAACTTTCGAACGGGTGATCGGATTGGAATGAAACTTAATAGCTGAATAAATGGCATACATCAGATGTCCCATTTGAAGTCCAGACCGGATTCGACAGCTATGGGGGAGTTGGGGGGGGGGAGACCGGAAATCTCGAGAAACGGTTATAGAATGGAGGGATTGGAGTGAAACTTGCTGGGAAGAACAATCATATAATCCAGATGAATCGTTTATACATTTGGACTGGATCCGGACACTAGGGGGGGGGTTGGAGGGGAATTTCCCGGAATTCCGGTAATGGCGGTTTTGGGGATTTTCACGACGAAACTTGGGAGGCGAATCAGGGACCCGATCAAACTGACTTATAAATACAAATTTACATGATCCGATAGTCGTGGGGGGAGTAGCGGAAGGGGGAATCCGGATTATTGAGTCATGCGTAACTTTGGAACGGTTGATCGGATTTGAGTGAAATTTGATAATTGATCAGAGGACATGTCTCTGGTGATCTTTGTCATGTCGGGACCGGATTCGACAACAATGGGGGGGGGGGAATTCGTGACCGGCTCAGACTGGGGAGATCGGGATGGAACTTTGTGGGAATGATAAAGAGATGCTCTGGATAAATCACTTACAGAACCGGATTGGCTCCGGCGACTGTGGGGGAGTTTAAGGGGGGGGGTCCGGAATTCCGGTGACAGCGATTTAAGGTACTTCCAGATGTGCTAGGACGATGGAACTGGGCTGGAATATTAGAGATTCGACAAGATTGGCTCAGAAATCGCCACTTTCCAAATCCGACATTCCTTAAAGTACCAATCTTGACCGTAAATTTAGAAAAATGCTTTTAAGCAAATCATACATTTTCATGATCCCATGAACCCATTATCATTTTTGTCTCAAGTGTTTTGCTAACAAATGAAGTTCTAGCTCCCTTAAAGTGCGCATCTGAACCGCAAGGTCGTACTTTTTTTTTTATCAAACGATACATCTCAACCCATGATCATTTATGCCACAAGGGTTTTGCTTTAAAGTTTATTTTTATCACCCTTAAAGTGCACATTTTAACCGAAAAGTGAAAAAAATACTTTTTACCAAACGGTATATATCAATGATCCCTAAGGGCCTGTGATCGTTTTGTCTCAATAGTTTTTCTTACAGACGAATTTCTAGCGCCTATAAAGTGCGTATCATTACAACCAAGTTCTAAAACAAAATACTTTTTCTCTAGCTCCCTTAAAGTGCGCACCTGAACCGCAAAGGTAACCTTAAAAGTACTTTTAATTACACACTACATCTGAACCCATGCAAGTGCCATATGAGCGTACAGCTCTTGTTTTTTATTTGTAAAATAAAATTTAATCTAATCTACTCTAATCTAAATCTGATATAAAACAAATTATTACTATTCCTTTAGTTTTACGAGAGATTAAATAAATTAACAAGAGCTGAAAGCTCATATGGCACTTGCAAGGCTGGGTCAGAGGATGAAAGTAGGAATTCGTCAATTTTTGGGTTTGTTTTGATCATTTGTAATCAAAACTGTTGAAGTAAAAAACATGACGAACTCATCGGGAGCACGAAAATGTATATTTTGCTCAAAAGTATTGTTTGTACTTTAAGGAAATAACTTGTGAGGGATCATAGGGATCACGAAAATGTGTATTTTGCTAAAAAGTATGTTTTGTACGTTGTGGTTGCGATTAGTACTTTATAAGGAATTATTAAGGAATTCAGTTGTAAGCAAAACCCTTGAGGCAAAAATGATCATGGGCTCATAGGGATCACGAAAATGTATATTTTGCTTTAAAATATTTTTTTGTACTTTGCGGTTAGCATTAGTACTTTAAGGGATGGTCGGATCAGGGAACTGACTATTTCTAAGCCAATCATGTCAAGTCTCTAATTTTCAAGCCAAGTTTTATCGTCATAGCACGTCTGGAAGTACCTTAACTTGCGATCATCGGAATTCCGGACCCCCTCCCTCTAACTCTCCCACAGTGCCCGAATCTTGTCCGGTTCTGTCACTTACGTACATAGGGCTTGTGCTTGTTCTTTCCACCAAGTTTCATTCCGATCGCTTCACTCAAAGCGTGTCACAAGTTTTCAGGTTCCCACCTCCGACCCCCCCCCCCACCTTCATCAGATCTGGTCCGGACTTGAAACTGGGCATCCGAGACATGTGATCTTTCTACGTATCAAGTTTCATTATGATCCGATCACCCGTTCGGAAGTTATACATACCTCAAGATTCCGGATTCCCCCTCCCGTCACTCCCCCCACGATGGTCGGATCGGGAAGTTGACTATTTCCAGGTTAATCTGGTCGAGTCCCTGATTTGCCTGCCAAATTTCATTGTCCTAGCACACCTGGAAGTAACTTAACTCCGTATCACCGGAATTCCGGAACCCCGCTCCAACTCCCCCCACAGTGCACGAATCCGGTCCGGGTCTGTCAATGACGTACCTAAGGTATGTGCTTGTTCCTCCCACCAAGTTTCATCCCGATCGCTCCAGTCTAAGCGTGTCACATGATTTCCGGTTCCCTCCTCCGACTCCCCCCCCCCACATTAATCGGATTCGATCCGGACCTGAATTGGGACATCTGAGAAATGACGTCTTCCCAAATATCAAGTTTCATTAAGATCCGATCACCCGTTTGAAAGTTATGCATGCCCCTAAATTCCGGATTCCGGCTCCCCTCCCTCCCCCCATGATGGTCGGATCGGGGAAGTTACTACTTCTAAATTAGTTTGGTCGGGTCCCTGACATGCCTGCCAAGTTTCATCGTCCTAGCACATCTGGAAGTACCCTAACTCGCGATCACCGGACTGACCGACCGACAGACCGACAGACCGACAGACCGACCGACCGACCGACCGACCGACGGAAAAGTGATCGGTATATGGCACTTGGCCGGAAGGCAAGTGCCATAAAAACAAAAGCCTTTATATCCTTAAACTTTCTTTACAATAATATACTCGCCCATGCCACCGTGTAAAAGGTTCTCTATGACGGAAGAGCACCTTTTGAGCGGGATGAGCGATTTTATTTAATTATTGGTTCAGTTTTGTAGGATGTTCTTTGATTGTTAATATAGAATTTATATAGAATTTTAAATATTATTTAAAATATATTTTATAGATTATGTTTTAAGATGTATGATAAATGGTAACAGGAATAAAAAAAATAATTTCTATTTACATGATTGTTATAGTTATTTTTTTAGAGAACAATAAATGTGGAAAGATAATCATATTAAAATTGTATAATATGATTGAAATGTATAGAGAAAAGAGTAAATATTGATACTGAATTTAGTTTTGTTAATTAAATTTTATAAATAAAGATAGGATGGAAGTGTAAAGATTAGAAAGAATTGAAGGAAAAAAATAATTAAGAAATTAAAAATAAACGCAGAGATAGAGGAAAGTGTAGGTGACGCTAAATAGATAGGCCAGTCATGAGATTATGTTAAAACAAATAAGAAAAAATAAGTTGATAAGACCGTTGGTGTCACCGAGGGCAAGTGGAAGCGTAGTCACCTGGCCAATTCATATTGGACTGGAAGAATGGAAAAGATACTACGAGGCTTTAAAAAAAATAAAAAAATAATAATAATATACTCCAGTAGTCGGCATTTATTCCAGTGGTAATACAATATATAAGGTGATAAGAATTATAGTAGTGGTTTAATTTAAACCATGATTTACAGTCAAGGGTAGGCTGAGATACTAGCCTACATACAATCATGTCTATAATATAAAAGACCATGATCAAATATTTCGAGCAGAACACGGAAGTTTGCGATACTGATCAGTAAAGTGGTGAGCTTTTTTTTCAGGAAGCTGGCATCCGCCCAATCTCCGTCTCGTGAACGAACTTGCAACCCAGTGAAAAAGATTGGATTTCTAAAAATGCACAAATGTGCAAGTACAACAATCCAGAATATTTTTCTCAGGTAATATATATTGAGTATATCTATTTTGGTTTCTTATTATAGCAGAAAAAAAAGAGTCTTACAGTTTTTATGACGTAAAAGAGTATGATTGTTGCGCATCCGATGTGAATCCCTAGGCAAACAACTGTGCAACCACAATGTTGTGGTTCTTAAAGAACAGGAGCAAATTTTTCCATGAGATCCCACATCTCTTTAATTTTTATTGGGTTTCCTGATCCAAACACTCAATCTTGTAGATTTCCCGTCTTCGACAGGCCCCTTAAACATGTTACTTTTTGGGATCCCAAAACGTTAGTGACGGATACCTATGACATCGCAAAAGTTGTCCGTCTGTTAGCACGATAACTCTCGATTCTCGAAGGGATTGAGATATTTTGATGAAACTTGGTGGGAGGATCCTTCGGGTCAAAGTACAAGTCAAGTTTGAAGATGGGCTCTGTAGCTCTATATTTGAGGGTGGGGGAAGGGTTAGAAGTTTATCACGAACCAACCGTATGAAAATGTACAAAAATTAAACTTTAGTGGTGTTTTTCGACAGATTACAGCCAAACAGCTAATCAGCTTAGATTACCAAGTTCAGATCTGGATTCACCATGTAAGTTTACCCCCTACGTCTCATCTCTAACCGACTTTGAAACAGTTGAAAAAATTCTCGTTTATCTGTATCCCGGGCGAACTATATACTTCTCCGATAGGAACAAGACCAAAGTTTTCGATGGGATCCCAAAAATTTAATATTAACTACGTCTTGTCTTCGCCAAATCCAGTCTTCGCCAGGCTAATCATCTGAGAAAACCAAGTTCAGATATACCTGTATAAGCTATATCTATTTTGACGATACTGATCGAAACTTCCTGGTGTACTTCTGCCAAATTTCCGGTTTCGGCCGAATTCCGAGCAAACTACTTGCCCAGCAAAAACAAAAGATAGTTCAGAAACGAGTTCAGCGTATCTCCTTATCCCTATAAAGAACATCTAATCAACTTCAAATAAAACTTTAAATTCTAAAAAAAAAATCCGGTTTCAACCGGATTCCGGACGAACTATATGTCCGGTTAAAAAATGATTGTCATATATAGATTCAGCGTTTTTTCTTACCCTTAAATCTATCATCAAACTTTGCTTTTAACAAATTTTCCGGTTTTGGCCGGATTCCGGACGAACTATTTGTCCGGCAAGAAAATGGTTTTCACCATCGTGTTCAGCACGTTTTCTTACCCCTAAATCGAATATCTAATCAACTTCAAATACAAATTTTGCTCTTATCAAATTTTCCGGTCTGCGCCGGACTCCGGGCGAACTACTTGTCAGGCAAGAAAATGGTTTTCACCATCGTATTCAGCATGTCTTCTTACCCCTAAATCAAACATCTAATCAACTTCAAATAAAACTTTTACTCTTAACAAACTTTCCGGTTTTGGCCGGATTCTGGGCGAACTACTTGTCCGGCGAGAAAATAAAATTTTTGCCCCTGATTTTGAAACCCCTCTTCGAACTTGACTTGTACTTTGACCCGAAGGATCCTCCCACCAAGTTTCATCAAAATATCTCAATCCCTTCGAGAGTTATCGTGCTAACAGACGGACAGGCGGACAGACGGACAACTTTTGCGATGTCATAGGTATCCGTCACTAACGTTTTGGGATCCTAAAAATGATCAAAACCGGATTCAGCCTGTCTCTTTAGCCCTATATCGACCCACTGACCAACTTCAGAAAGGATTTGACTTTTACAAACTTAAGGTTTTGTCCAGATTCCGAGCAAACTCTTTGTCCGGCAGAAAAATAAAGTTGAGATATGGGTTCAGCTTCTTGCTTATGTGTTTTTACTAACATGTCAGATCTAATCGACGTCTATATAGTAGCTAAAACACTTTGTAAAATGTATACAAATCCAAAGAGTTGGTGACACCGAGAGGCGAACTAAAAACCTATCGATCTGCTCTAACGGTTGAGCTAACGTCCACTGTGTTTCGTTGAGAACTAAGTCGACATAAAAATTCAACTTCTCTCGAGTCTACCAAATTTCCGGGTTTCGGCCAATTGAAGTATAATTACTTGTCTGACAAGTAAATAACGTAAAAGATGTATTTATCTCGCGTTCTTACACCGGATGCGAACCTCTAATCGGCATAAGAATGAACTTTAATTTTCTACCAAGTTTCCGGTTTCGGCCGGATTCCGGACGAACTACTTTTCCGGCATGAAAATAAAGTTCAAGAACAAACTCGGCATGTTTCCTTACCTGACGTCGAAACTTCAGATAAAACTTTTACTTTTATCAAATTTTCCGGTTTTGGCCGGATTCCGGGCGGACTTACGTCTGGAAAGAAAATAATGCTCATATTCGGATTCAGCATGTCTCCGTTCCTTTAGTTCGAAACTCTAATGAGCCTCAGATAATATTTTTTGAATTTCCGGGTTTGGCCGAATTCAGGGCGAGCTATTTGTCCAGCGAAAAAATTATTTCCGTATACTTGTTCAGCATGTCTTTCAGCATGTCTTGTTACCCCTAAATCGACTATCTCGTTAACCCATCTACGAACTTGACCTGTCCTTTAAATCAAAGAATCCTCACTCCAAGTTTGAACAAAATATTATCTCATTCCCTTCAAGAGTTATCGTGCTTACGGGCAGACGGAAAGGCAGACAACTTTTACCAAGTCATAGATATCCTTCCACGATCCCCAAAGAAGCGGAACAAGAGCTGTAAGCTCATATGGCACTTGCATGGGTTGAGATATAGTGTTTGTCCAAAAGTACTTTTAAGGTTACCTTTGCGGTTCAGATGCGCACTTTAAGGGAGCTAGAGAAAACGTATTTTGTTTTAGAACTTGGCTGTAATGATACGTACTTTATAGGCACTAGAAATTAATCTGTAAGAAAAACTATTGAGACAAAACGATCACAGGCCCCTAGGGATCATTGATATAATATACCGTTTGGTAATAAAAAAAATTTCACTTTTCGGTTAAAATGTGCACTTTAAGGGTGATAAAATGAATTTTCAAGCAAAACCCTTGTGGCAAAAATGATCATGGGTTGAGATGTATCCTTTGATAGAAAAAAGTAGTTTTCGACCTTGCGGTTCAGATTCGCACTTTAAGGGAGCTAGAACTTCATTTGTAAGCAAAACCCTTGAGGCAAAAATGATAATGGGCTCATGGGGATCTTGAAAATGTATAATTTGCTTAAAAGTATTTTTTTAAATTTACGTTCAAGATTGGTACTTTAAGGAATGTCGGATTTGGAAAGTGGCGATTTCTGAGCCAATCTTGTCGAATCGCTAATATTCCAGCCCAGTTCCAACGTCCTAGCACATCTGGAAGTACCTTAAATCGCGATCACCGGAATTCCGGACCCCCCCCCTCAAACTCCCCCACAGTCGCCGGAGCCAATCCGGTTCTGTAAGTGATTTATCCAGAGCATCTCTTTATTATTCCCATAAAGCTCCATCCGGATCTCCCCAGTCTGAGCTGGTCACGTATTCCCCCCCCCCCCATTGTTGTCGAATCCGGTCCGGAGATCACAAAGATCACCAGAGACATGTCCTTGATCAATAATCAAATTCCAGATCCAGAGCATCTCTTTATTATTCCCACAAAGTTCCATCCCGATCTCCCCAGTCTGAGCCGGTCACGTATTCCCCCCCCCCCCCAGTTGTTTTTCGGTTTCCATTCGGTCCGGACATGACAATATTCCGGATTCCCCCTCCCGCTACTCCCCCCACGACTATCGGTTCATGTAAATTTTTATTTATAAGTCATTTTGATCGGGTCCCTGATTCACCTCCCAAGTTTCGTCGTGAAAATCCCCAAAACCGCCATTACCGGAATTCCGGGAAACTCCCCTCCACCCCCCCCCCTAGTGTCCGGACCCAGTCCAAATGTATAAACGATTTATCTGGAGCAGACGCTTGTTCTTCCCAGCAAGTTTCACTCCGATCCCTCCATTCTAATCGTTTCTCGAGATTTCCGGTCTCCCCCCCAACTCCCCCATGGCGGTCGAATCCGGTCCGGACTTCAAATGGGACATCAGAGGTATGCCATTTACTCAGTTATTAAGTTTCATTCCAATCCGATCACCCGTTCGAAAGTTACACACTACTCCATTTTTCCGGATTCACCAGCCCTCCACTCCCCCCAGGTGGTCGGATTGGGAAACTGATTATTTTCCAGGTTAATCCGGTCGGGTCCCTGATGCTCCTGCCAACTTTCATCGTCCTAGCACATCTGGAAGTACCACAACTCGAAAAGGTGTGGGAAAAACTACTTAATTTTCAGAATTCCCCGGCCCACCACTCCCCCCCCAGATGGTCGGATCGGGAAACTGATTATTTCCAGGTTAGTTTGGTCGGGTCCCTGATTTTCCTGCCAAGTTTGATCGTCCTAACACATCTGGAAGTACCCTAACTCGAACATGTGGGACAAAAAAAATTCGGACCGACCGACCGACGGACGGAATTGCGATCGGTATATGGCACTTGAGCCAGAGGCTGCAAGTGCCATAAAAAATAGGAATTCGCGGTAAATTAAATGAAAATAGGAAATGACGTAAACCTCGGCAGAGAGCATCCACTAGCTTCCTTTCAGGCTCAACCACAGCTTAACTACTAGGCAGTTGCGCGGAGTCGTATCTTGCCCATAGAAAGATTTCAACACACATCTTTAGAGTAGGCGTTAACCTCCGGCGCTCCCACAGCCAATCAGCGCGGAAAGATCTTGGGTCTATTCCGTGAGTGAAAACAGAAATTTCTGTTGTGACCACCGTGGGTGCGTAATGTTATCAGAAGAAAGCAGTGGAGGTCTCACACGCCGCACATCACAGCTTAACTGCCGTACATGTTGCCTCTTCGGAATCAAGTTTCCAACTGCGGGAGTGTCTAGGTTTGACGCAGCGCCAATTAATGTCGCGACGATAGCTATGTGTTGCTTCTGAAAAATGTTTGCGCAACTGCCTAGTACTGCCTAACCTTGAGCACTGTCCGGGTACTTTCCAGCCACTGGTACTTTCCAGGGTAATTTCCAGCCACCGGGCCCGCGTTTCGTGTAAATGAGGGCACTATCCTCGCATACTTTAACAACACTGAACCTGTTCATGCGGTTAGGGTTAGGAACCATGGCGCTATGCATAACAGATGCACTGTCAGAACTTTCATAACAGATCGCGCATAACACTTTCAAGAATAACACCTTTTCACTAGAAATAAAGTGTTATGACCAATTGAGTTTACACTATTTCGTGCCTAGATCTCCAACAACACCTTCAATTGGTAAAAATACTACACTGTCAGAAATTACATAACGACAACATAAGGATGCCCGGTTTCAACAGATAACACTTTGGGATGTTATCTGTTATGTTTCTTTCGTTCCCGTTAGTATTTTTTACCAATTGAAGGTGTTGTTGGAGATATAGGCACGAAATAGTGTAAACTTAATTGGTCATAATACTTTATTTCTAAGTGAAAAGGTGTTATTCTTGAAAGTGTTATGCGCTATCTGTTATGAAACTTCTGACAGTGTGGTATACAAATAACTTACATACATGTACTTGAATCAGGACACCAAAGTTTTTCCACTGTAGAGTAAGGGGGGTCGGGGATGAACCGTACGTTTTTCGTTTTTGGCTAATAATTCAATTTCTGTACAACTTTAGCTAATTTTTAACATTGGAAATGAAAGATAATGAAAATAGCTATGCCCTGTGATTTTTTGAGAATTTAATTTCAACTGGTTTTGGTGCCACGATTTTTTCTTTTTCTAAAAAAACGGTCCCTTTCAGCCCCACCAGTTGGTTCGTACGGGTGGCGTTTTGAACCGGACATGTTAACGTAAGCTCTAAATATGACCGAATAAGTACTACCACTAAGCTAATCAAGTTTTCATTTATTAGATAAGAGTTAGACTATCCAAACATACCACTTTGAAAACTTAGAAAATTCGAACTCAAAAGAAAGTGTTTGTTGAACATGACTTGTTCCACCAGAAGCAGTTAATTTAGAAAGCATGGCTACAGCACCTTTATCCTGCTTTCAAAGCTCCAGAAACTGGTAAATATTTTGATCCGGACAGAGCGGGTTTGAACCGGACCTCTAAAATAATGTCCGATTCACCCCCCCCCCCGAACGTGTCCGGTTCAACCCCACAGAGTCCATTTCTAAGAAAATGAACAACAAGATAAACAGAAAGTAGTAGGAACCCCGCAATAGGCTAGTATGATGCAGAAATGAACCTACATTTGACCAAACGATCTCACACTCGCAAAAACGACCAACTTCTTCTCTAGCTGAAAGTGAAATCTTCCGATAACTGAAGTCCCAATCCTTCGACGAAAACAAGACCAAAGGTTCCGATGGGATCCCAAAAATTCATTATTTGATCCAGACAATCAGGTTTTGTCTTCGCCAGATCCAACTACAAATAGTAAAAACAACCGGGCAAAAATCCGCCCGGTAACCTGTTAATTATTTTCTTAACGACTACTATATTAGCTGCTTTAAGTAGCAGCTCGAAACTGTAAATAGTACAATAGCATGGAATCGTATGCAGTGGTATCAAGATAGACGAAGCGATAGCATGGAATCGTATGCAGTGGCATGGAGTACAGACGCAGCGAGTTACGGAACCGATTTCCCACACACCACGTAGTAGCATCGCATAGTACCGTGGCGCTTCATGTTAATAGTATATAGGAGCATGAAATACTACCTTCGGACTCATTAGTATCTGAGTATTATCAAGTGGTATAATAGTATAGAAGTCTACGAAAAAGTTGCATTGAGACGACATACACTTCACGGGGGTAATAGTAACATGCTAAAGTTTTTCATCGAGTACCATGACGCGGAAAATATGAATCTCAATACAAAAGTGGCTTTTCAGTGGCCAGTGATCAGCTTGCGGACGGTAGCTACTGCGTGAACACTTATTTTTCATAAATCGTTTTTGTCAAGCGTACAACACAGGTACAAGCGCATAAGGGTACCACAAATCTGACAGGGAAATTCCACTATTTGAAAACTGACTATTCGTGAACAGCAGAGCAACGAAGTAATGTTTTAGCATCGGGTCTTCAAGCCTCTTTAAGTGAATAAGTGAGGGGTAACTATACTATCCTTTCTCGGCCCTTTTCGGTTGCACTTTAACAAAATTCAAATAATGCAATGTATTCAGTCAAATGATACAAAAAGATGTTGGCTTTCCAGTTAAGCTTTAAAATAATTTTTGGCTGACTTATCCATTTAGAGTCACCAGATATGGTTCGCAATCAGCTTGTGTTGATGGAATTCATAGAATCTATCTTTTAGATACGCCCACCTGAACGACTTGAATGTGGTCCTCCCTTTGGAGCGCTGGAACTACTTAGGAAGCCCTGGACACTTCAATAAGGAACTTGTTAAAAACACACCCTGGCATGACCTTGGTTACGATATAATGGCTCTGCACACACGCTGGAACCACAGCGCGGTGCAGGAAACCTTGGGCGACGGTGCAACCTATGTCACCATTTTACGTGACCCTGTTGATCTATTTGAATCCTTATACGGATATTATAAACTTGGCCAAATGATGTTCAAAGACATGACACTTGAAGAGTTCATTGACAAAGTCGACGAGAAGAACTTTACCGATATAGAAGTCAGGTTCTCCTCCAAGATCGGACGCAATCAAATGATGTTCGACCTTGGCTTCGGAGTTGAAAACTTTGAGAATGAAACGAAAATCAGAGAATTCGTCGACCAAGTCTCGAAGAATTTTGACTTCGTTATGATCCAAGAAAGAATGACCGAGTCTGTGATAATGCTGAAAGATCTACTCTGTTGGGAATACAGGGACGTCGTCTTCTTGAAGCTCAACTCACGAACGGAGTCATCTGTCAAGAAACTCACAGCAGGGCAAAGAGACAAACTCAGACAATGGCTTAAAGCAGACGCAATACTTTACGAAACGCTGAGAAGAACGTTTGAGGAAAGACTCAACGAGTATGGTAAGGAGAAAATGGAGAAAGCTGTACAACAGCTGGATAAAACAAGGACAGAGCTTTTTGAGAACTGTGGCGCCAACGACAAAACAGGATCTTACGACAAGCTGTTCATGAAACTGAGGTAAGGGTCTCGGTCTAGGGTCTCCTGGTAGCAAGGTCCCTCTGGCAAGGTTCTGACTTCGGTTCAGCCATGGTATCTCATCCTCTCCACTCCCAAATCCTCCCCCCCCACCAAAATGTTAGAAATCGACCAAAACGAATGATATATTCTAGGGTTCCCAAGCTCTGTCCTGTACCTACAAAACAGGCTAGATAAGAAAAAGTTTTATTCACGAATTCGTGAAATTATTTAACGAAGCATGTCAGATTTTTAGATGTACTGATATTTGACACATATATTGTAATCTATTCTGTTGTCTTTTTACAATAATCGCAAATTTGGTTCATAACCACGGAAGTCGATCCGTACTATAAACTTTCTATCTATATATCTATCAGCAAAGCAAAAGAAACATGAAATAAAGGCAACTAATATATTGCTTAGATGAATTCGTTTTAAGAACATAATAGAATGACGATGGTAACTTCTACTACCTGATGGTATAGGATTTTAAAAGAAACGCATCTTTGCTGCGTGAGACAAAAACTGGCGATTAGTTCACACGATAAATAAATAAGTAAATAAATTATTCGGATTTTCTTTTAAATTAGAACTTAGGGCTCAGATAATCAGGGTCCGTCTCACTCAGCCCTCAGGTCTAGAACAAAAGTTTTTGAACAGCTAGGGTAGGTGAACTAGGTTCAAATTGCCTTGGTAACAGAAAATCTGAAGCAAACTTTTGACTGGGATAGGACAATCTAGTTACCCATCACTTATTCACTTAAATTGGCTTGAAGACCCGCTGAAAATGCGTTATTGGTTTTTCCGCTATTCAGGAATAATCGATTTTCAAATAGTGGAACTTCCGTGTGATTTGTGGTACCTCTAATTTGTTGTATGCCTTACAAGAAAGATTTATGACTTTTTTTGGTTCAGGCACTAAGCAATCTTCACCAATATCGCCACTGCCCACTGAAAAGCCTTGTTTGTGTTTAGATAAAAATTTTCCGCGTCATAGTAGAATTTTCGCTGTGGGGACAGAAAAATCCTTTTGCAGAATCCAAATAATTCAGTGTATCCAACTAAATGACACAAAAATAAGTTGGCTTTTCAGTTAAACTTTAAGGAGCAACATTACGGTTTAATTCTTTTGAGGATTGACGACAAAGAGGCACGTACCCGGCACGACATAGTGTAGGAGGCACGAGTACTAGGAAGAGGCGCGAAAACTAAAAGATTCCTTTGAGGCTTCAGAGTGAGGGGCAGGAACAATGCAACGTGCCTCCTTTTAGGCTCTGGAGCTACGAACTCTCACTTCCTTGTCTATTTCTACTACTTGCTAATCTCTTTTCATTACTCGTTCCTCCTGCGTCATCCCGTGCCTCTTTTTAGTGGATCTCATTCTTTTGCCACAGTTCGGACACTAAAGTGGCCGACAAAAGTGTTGGTTCAAGTTGCCTTGGCAACAGAAAATCTGAAGTAAACTTTTATCATCAAGTTTTAAGGAAATAAAATATAACAGTTTTATTTTAAATTAGGACTTGGGGCTCAGATAATAAGGGTCTGTCTCACTCCGTCCTCAGGTTTAGAACACAAGTTTTTGAAAGGAGAAAACAACTTGGTGAGGTTAATTAAGTTCAAGTTGCCCTTGCAAAAAGAGATCTGAAGCAACTTTTAAAGCCGCGTTCGATTTACCTTGTCTCGGTCCTGTCAGCCAAATGTCGTTTTATTTAACTTCCTTGTCCACTTCATGCGTTTTATTTGTCCTGTCAGCTGACAACCGTCAGCGCCCTGTCAGACAGGACGCCGTGAATGATGACATGATCTCGGAGCAAGTTTCGGTCCTGTCTCAGGTAGATTTCTCAACTGCGTCTTATTTGTGATGCTTGTCCGTTGACAAGCATCATAAAACGGATTTAAACCGTGACAAGGCAGTAACAAGAAGACAAGACCGAGACGAGGAGGATTCAAATCGAACGCAGCTTAATCATCTCTGGGTTGGCGCACCGATCTCCCAAGCGAAGGGTCGCTGGTTCGAGTCTCGGTGGTGCCGACCGTTTGGTTAGGGCGAGGGTTAGTGGCGTTTCCCCGTAAGACAAGCGAAAAGTCCACCCAGCTTCAAATGGGTACCTAGAGAAACCTAGGAAAAAGCACGGAAATTTACAGATTTTATTTACATACGGTTTTTGCAACAGAACTATATCCGGTTTCAGTTCTTCTATTGTTTTTTTCTTTTGCAACTGTAACGTTGCGGAATAAGAATGTTGCAAATTAATTTGAAGCACTGTAAAGTTATTTTTATCAATATTCAAATCTCGAGATTGAGTCAACTAAACTGGAGTTAGTTAACTTCTTTGCAGCCGGGCATTTGCTTAACTCGTAGGGAGCATGCCCATCTGACTTAAGTTTCTTTTTTTCGCAAGCCCGGCAATGTGGGCGAGACGAAAAGGACTTTTCGTCACAATTTTCGTAAGTGTTGCCCATGCACCATGACCATACTTCGTCCGCTCTGCAATCTGACTTCTGATGATCGTATAAGCAACATTTGCTACATCTTATCAAGTGGACATAGTCGTCGCAAGAGGCAAGGATAAAACCGACCAGTAGGCCTCTTTGAGACAGTAGTTGCGTTTTTGATCCGAATTCTCCTCGAGGTTCTCCTCCGAATTCTCCTATTTCGCGTTTTTGGACTATTCAGATGAAGCAAATTCTCCTTTTCTTGCGTTTTTGTCAGAATCGAGAACGGGGAAAGCCTCCGAATTCTGCAGAATCGAGAAGTTGCTCCGCTAGTGAATTCTCGATTCTCCACTCCCCGTTCTCCTCCCTGATTGGTCGACAGGTTGCGGTTTTTAATATGCACAAACAGGTATACCGGGTAGCAGACGACCTGTCAAAAGTGTTTTTGTCAAAAGCGAGAATGGAGAAGCTAGAGGAGCAAAAACGGTAATTTTGTACGAGAATCGAGAATTCGGAATCGAGAATTCAGAACAGAGAATCCGGATCAAAAACGCAGCTAGTATAAACTGGCGGATCTTCTGACTCACTTCCACAACCACTTTCCTTTTCGACACGTTTTCAAGAATGGTGATGATCCTGAAGCTTTCCCCTTCGTTGGACATCCACTGAATTTCTGAGTTACACTGCAACAGGCATTTTTCACTTTCTGAGGAGTGGGAACCCCATTGACTAACATTCTTGGAAAGTGCTTTTTTACCTCTTTCGGTTTGTACTTCATGTCCAACACTTTCTCTGTCAATACTGACATGGCTGACTCTAGCTCCCTTTTCGACCCCAATTCCAAGATGACTCTACCTTCCTTCGCCGGAACAACTTTCTTCACGGAAAAACCGGAATTTTCTCCTTTGACAACCCTGCTGATAGATTCCGTAAAGCCCCGTCTCCATTACCGTAAACCGACCGCTTTACGGACGGTCCGTAGCCGCAAAAATGTGGTCTTCATTAGGTCCGTAACCGCAAAAATGTGGTCTACATTAGTCCCATATAGGAGAATCTTGTGTTGAAATTTAAAAAACAGTTTATATGTGACTTGAAAAACAGTTGAAAAACAGTTACATGGGACTGTGACAAAAAAGCAGTCTCCACTACGTCCGTTTTACGGTTACGGAGGGGTCAGTACCGCCGTTTTACGGCTACGGCCGTCCGTAGAGAAAGACCCGTCTTCACTGCCGTAACGGTCAAACGGTCGGCCGTAAAACGGTCGGTTTACGGTAATGGAGACGGGGCTTAACTAACATGGCTTCGTAAAAATTCATACGGTTTCGTTTTTCGGCAGATACAGGCTCCAAAATCACAGAAAATGTCTCAGAACCCTTAAAGTTTAACCGAAAAGGACTAGGATTGTACAATCTAGTTACCCATCACTTATTCACTTAAATTGGCTTGAAGACCCCCCTGAAAATGAGTTACTTCGCTGTTCCGCTATTCACGAATAATCAATTTTCAAATAGTGGAATTTCCGTGTGATTTGTGGTGCCTCTATGCGCTTGTAATTTTGTTGTATGCCTTACGAGAAAGATTTATCATTTTTTTTTTGTTCAGGCACTAAGCAATCTTCACCAATCTCCCCACTGCCCACTGAAAAGCCGCATTTTAGTTGAGATTAAAATTTCCCGCGTCATAGTAGAATTTACGCCGTTGGGACGGCCGGAGATATTCTGAGCCTTACAACTAGAGCAGATAGTGGAAAAAAAAAAAAAAATCCCTTTGCAGAACCCAAATAATTCAGTGTACCCAATTAAATGACACACAAATAAGTTGGCTTTTCAGTTAAACTTTAAGCGCTTGGGCATAAGATGCCTGCTGGGGTGCTGGTACACATACCTGTCCATTATTTTCAGATTTCATCCGATCAAATTCTTTTTGGAGATTTACAACTTCATTCAGACGGGAGTTCTCGGTTCGGAGAAGTTTAATGTTCTCTTCGATTGTTCGCTGGTGAAGATACTGAATCCTGCTGCATATTTGGGAGGCATTAGTTGCGTTTTTGCTGATACCATGGTATCTGATACACGGTCTAAAATCGTTTTTGCAGTTGTCGTAGTATCTGGCCAGTTACCGTGGTAACAGATATTCAGATATCACGGTCCGACCGTGGTATCTGGTCGTGGTATCTGGGAAGTCATCTCACTTTCATCAAAGTTTGTCAAATTGGATATCAGTTTTTTTTTTGGGATGACTTCGAAAAGTGCAATTTCGGTATGTTTCGGTTGTTTTTGCAGTGGACCGTATATCAGATACCACGGTTGCAAAAACGACTGATTGCAGATCCAGTTACCGTGGTAACATTTGACACCGGGAACTTTGAATGATCCTATTACGTCCTTCAACATTTCCAGCAGCACTGCGACACTTTTTTCGTTTATGACCGTGACAGATTCCGAAGATTCATGGTCAGATGTATCTAGGGAGGGAGGATGGTACTTTAGGACATCTTGAGGCACAAACTAAGTATAACGATCACCGGCAAGAGATTTCATCAGTGTAAAAAGTGTATGTCACAAAAGCACTTCAGTGAAATATTCAAAATCAATAAAGTATCTCTAAAATCAACCGGATTATGATCAAAGTCACTTAAACTTGACAGAGTTATTATATATTATCGCCCTTGCTGAGGGTGATAGCGGAAAAATTTGGCCCGCGGATGGCATGATAGGCTGATATCGCCCGAGCACAGCCAAATTTTCCGCTATCGCCCGAAGAAAAGCAAGGGCGATAATGATTATAACACTAGTACATTTGTTTTAATTTTCTGGTATTCCCCTGATGTTAAAAGAAGAAAATCCCAACCGTGCGTTTTCACTTGATATGGCATGGCTGGCCGGGCGTTATCAAAATAAATAACGCCCGGGCGTTATTTATGATTATAACGCCCGGTTGGAACTTTTTTCTTTTAATATCAGGGCAATACCAGAAAAGTTTGGCACTGGGTAGAATAGGACTGATATTATGGGACTGCACGGTGTACTGGTGTTATATATCATTCTGCAGAGGTTCATCACAGACAATTTTGATGTTCGCTCGTCAAAGGGTAACACGGAACTCAATGCTGTATCTCAGCCGCAACTAGTATCTGGCGCAAATCTGGACATTGCCTCTACCCGGTACTAATTCTTGGTGTCGAACTGGTTGACCTACCCTCGAGCTGGATCTCGCACGAGTTTCTCGTGGTAAGGGTTTATCTTCCAGTTTGCTTCGGAGGCTAACAAAATATCTAAATTATCTGTTTACCAAAAGCTCTAATATCTCCTTTAACATCTTTCCACTGCTCCACCAATGTGGGAGATTACACGCCACCTCAGGCCAAAACCGTATGACGTCCTTCTCTGAGCACGAACGTTTAATAACTGAATTACATGGATACAAAATCATACGACATAACTTGAGCCATTCATTCCACTTTTATTCCGGGCGACGCAACAGAGCGTCACCCGACACATGGCATGGGCGGATGCCCACAGGGTGGGGGACGGGTTTCAGATTAAAGGGCGAAAATAAAAATTGTTCAAAAGCTAATGACATAGTCGATTTATGGGTAAGGAGACATGCTGAATCTGAATATGAAAGTTCTTTTCTCGCCGGACAAGTAGTCCACCCGGAATCTGGCAAAAACCGGAAAATTTGTAAAAAGTAAAAGTTGAATCTAAAGTTGATTAGTTGTTCGGTTCTGGGGTAAACGGACATGCTGAATCCGAATATTAAAATTATTTTTTCACCGGACAGTTAGTTCATCCGGAAGTTTAGCATGAAATTTTAAAATCCAATTATATAGTCAATATAGGGCAAGGAGACACGCTGTTGCAACTGTCGAACAACGTATATGCGATCAGTTTAGTTATCTCCTAAGTTCGGTTCGGACTTCAAACGGAACATCAGAGATATGTCATTCATTCAGGTATTAAGTTTCGTCCCAATCCGATCACCCGTTCGAAAGTTAGACAACACTCAATTTTCCATATTCCCTCGCACTGAACCACATATACAAACCCCTTTGACCCTCGATTGTACTAGCTCTTTCCGATGTTAACAGAGTGATCCGATGCAAAGAGTGACGTCACGCCACGCGCAGAGCTATTAGTGTGAAGAAAGGGGTAGGGGTTTTACAAAAACTACTAAATTCTCAGGATTCCCCCGCCCTCTACTCCCTCCACGGTGGTCGGATCGGGGAAGTGACTATTTGCAAGTTAGTTTGGTCGGGTCCCTGATATGCCTGCCAAGTTTCATCGTCCTAGCCCATCTGGAAGTGCCCTAACTCGAGATGAGTGGACAGACCGACCGAAAGGTGATCGGTATATGGCACTTCAGCGAAGCTGCAAGTGCCATAAAAAGCAGCACTTTGGGACCGGTGGGAAAAAATACTTTTTATTACTATACTTTGTCCGTTTGTTACTCGAATGAGGCATTTTGACTTTTGGGCCAGAAAACTGTCGTATTATTTCTCAGCAAATTTCCATTTAGACCCATCTCAACTGAAGCTGGAGACTGCCTGCTTGCTGCTAGAACAAAGCTTCCTACTCGAAAGCAGAAACTTGGTTTCAAGAATTACTTGGCTGCATAAACTTATGCAGTCCTCGCCGATGGATAGTAAAACTCATCTCCACTTACACCATGTAGGTTTTGTGCTGAAGACAGAAAAAAAACCTCCTTTTGGCCTCAGGCAAGAGTTTTACGAAGTTTTCCAGAATGTAATAGCCTATCATTCATCAATCTGGCATGAGCTCCAAACTTTCCGCGAAAACCAAAGAGGTTCGACCCTTACTCTATTCGAGCACTGGGCAGAAATAGGAGGACTAGGAAACTAACAGTTACAGCAGACCAAGTTATGTTTTTACTGTTGAACACATCCTAATAGGACAGTAATAAGAGCTTCCTTTACTTGACTTTTATGGTTTAATCCCTAGTTTTTCTAACACCAAGAAGTTCTACGCGTCTGATGTATGGCCGACTTTGACTTGTTCAATATGTTACTATTGTTCTCGTTATAATAGCTTACAGTTGAGTTGAATACCTGATGAATCATTTTTCTAGGGAGCGACCAGGCTGTCGGCTGCTAACTATTCGCGAGTACGACTTTTTGGACGAAGTGAAAGCAGCTCAGAAGAAAAAAGCAGATAAGGCAGCAATGGAAAGGATGAAAATATGAAAATTGTCAATATATCCGGTGGGATCGAAGGACCTGCCATAAGCTCCCGAATATCAACAGCGATCCATCAGGCATCAGGCTACAAAGGGATCTCGTGATAGGCTAGCCTTGTAATTGGACCGAAGACTTTCATAGTTGTTCTTCCGTGATCCCACGAAGTACCGAAATACGCCTGTCACGTTTGGCACCCTGGTCTAAGCCAGAAACAGTTCTCAAGGATTGAAGAAGTGCTAAAGTGCTGTGTCCGAATCATCCTTGGTGACAAATACTTGGACTATGACTCGGCACTGGTGAAGGTAATTTTAACATCCCTTGCCGATAGAAGACATGCACTGAAATTTGGTCTCCAGTGCCTTGAATCCGATCAACACAACATTCTACCAAATTCAGAATCGTATTGTACATATGAAGTTAAGACCAGACGTACTTGATCGACTAAAAAGAGGCAAGGCACGGCACGGCACGAGATAATTTAGGAGGCACGAGTACGAAAAAGAGGCACGCAAACTAAAAATTCCCTTTCAGGCTTCAGAGTGAGGTACAGAAGAATGTTCAAACGTCCCTTCTTTTAGGCTCTGGAGTTACTTAAGTTACCTTACTTGTCTACTTCTACTACTTTCCAATCTGTTTGTATTACGCGTGCTTCCTGTGCCACGCCGTGTCGTGCCTCTTTTTAGTCGACCCCCTTGTAAATACAATTCTGGGCAAAGATTTGACAAGCCTCGTGCCCATTAATCTGAGCGATTTTCGAACATTTATGTCATATTTTAATAACACCAGTACACTGTGCAGTCCTATGATAACAGTCCTATCCTACCCAGTGCCAAAATTTTCTGGTATTCCCCCTGATGTTAAAAGAAAAAAGTTCCAACCGTGCGAGCGATATCAAGTGATAGCGCACGGTTGGAAATTTTTTCTTTTAACAGCAGGGGAATACCACAAATTAAACAAGTGTACTAGCAGAGGGGCACAGGTATTAAAATCTTTGACATCTAGCTGGGTGGGGGTGGGTGGTTTGGTCTCAAGATTGTGAATTTAATCCGGGGTGGGTTTCCTTGTAAGATTTCCAGGCCAAGTTTGAACTCAAGTAAATTCAAAGTTGGATACCTCTCCTGTATAGCTGAGGGTTATTTTAGTTCAATTGGAAGTTCATTTTGAAAAGTTTTCGAATGTCGCACTATGCTATGCTTACTGAGACATTATCGACTAGAACCAACTCATACAAAATAGCTGACCCACCATTGTTCTGCTTTTCAAATATCACGCCAGGCATTACAGTGCCGTCGTTTGCGCTTATTTCGATTTTTCAAGTATACTGGTGTTATAATCATTATCGCCCTTGCTTTTCTTCGGGCGATAGACCCTCAGCAAGGGCGATAATATATAGTAGTTTTATAAAGCCATAATATTTCTTGTTTGTCTTGTACTGTAGTGTCGACGTTACCAACGTTATAACTGCTATGCATTTATATGATGGTGTATAACTCTGAGTTGAACTGAACTGAAAAACAAGCAATAAATGATGTTTGTCTCGAGAATTATAATTTTTAACCAATAAGTACACGTCGGAACTTGGGATTTGTCGAAAGTTGCTTGGCCTGAGCAAAGCTACAATGCTATATAGTGAACTCACTCTTAACTTACTAGAAAAGGAAGCAATTGCAGCATGCCTCTGCATACACGATGTCTCCAGTCAAAGGAATGGTCAACGGCGAGGCTGTCCAGAAAAAGAAAATCGCTTAAAGGAGATGCATCATAAGCATTATAGCACTTGCAACGTCTAGAACCCCCCCACCCAAGACCCAAGATGAAGACACGACTCGATCCGACCGCCGGGTCATCTAGTGGCGCAGGTCGGAAGTGCACGACATGGGGAGGCAGGGATCATAGTTTGACTATGGATCTAACAGATTGTTTTTATTGTATCAGGCACATGGAAAATATGTAGAAAAATCAAACTAACTATTTGCATCATCGATTTCTTTGAGTATTTTGTTTTTTGTTTTTTTCTTGATAATTCCCGTAAGTCGAAAGAATTAAGGATGTAAACCAGATCACAATAAACGAACGCCGTAAATTATACTAAATTCTTAGAGATTTTGAAAGTAAGCTAAATAATATTCAGCTTCCGAGACCAAAAATTGTCAAACTGGCCGAGGGTTTCTACTTCTGACATATCTAAACGTCCACAGGGCGATATACTTTTTAATCCTCTTACACGCCCCTCGATCTTCTCGAAGATTCTAGTATAACTCTGACACGCGTCAGGAGATCAGTGAATATTTAATGAGTAATGGCGAGTTGGCGACCTTGTTTTCAAGAGTGAAAGTAATTTTTGGATTACCTTGGATACCATGAAGAGTTTGGAGAAACCAAAGGTAACTATGTGTTCGTAAATATTCGACCCATCGTAAAATGATAGTGTCTCACACCTTCTCGGCCCACATGAATCAACTACTTTAAAGAGAGAAAAGCAAGAAAATCTAACTTACCTACCTTCTTTATCATCGCTAGATCTCTTATGGAACTATAAGATTCTGAAATTCCTTCTTTTTGCCGTTCTTTCGTTTAGTAATCACGGCTTCTTAGCGCGTGTTCGCCCTAGCCGAGTTATGTCCGTCACGCAACGCAAACTTCTCCAAAAGCTTCAAGGTCCACCGATAACTCGTTTACACATTAGAATTTGAGAAGCTTCGAAGTAATGTTTTCATTTTTAAGACATGGCATAACATCAGGTATCGTTTGTTTTGGACTTTCATTCATTCATTCATTTATTTGATTCCTTCAAAACTGAAGAGTATATAAAAAAAGAGAACAACATGTCACAAACACTTCAGAGATAGTACACAAACAATTAACTGACCGTTAAAAACAAACTATCATTCTATATCTACAATAAAATACAAATGATAACACAAAATCAAAATAAATAAACTAACCATGGCACTTTTTGGGATCCCAAAACGTAAGTGGAGGGATACCTATGACATCGCAAAAGTTGTCCGTCCGTCTGTCCGTCTGTCCGTCCGTCCGTCCGTCTGTAAGCACGATAACTCTCGAAGGGAATGAGATATTTTGATGAAACTTGGTGTGAGCATTCTTTGGGTCAAGAGTAAGGTCGAGTTCGTAGATGGGCCCTGTAGCTTTACATTTAGGGGTGGGGGAGGGGGTTTAAATTAAGGGGCAAGCAAAATATTTTTAAACAGCTAATGTGATAGTCGATTATGGGGTAAGAAGACACGCTGAACACGAATATGAAAACCATTTTCTCGCCGGACAAGTAGTTCGTCCGGAATCCGGCCAAAACCGGAAAGTTTGTTAAAAGTAGAAGTCTTATTTGAAGTTGATTAGATCTTTGATATAAGGGTAAGAAGGCATGCTGAACAAGAATATGAAAACCGTTTTCTCGCCGGACAAGTAGTTCGTCCGGAATCCGGCCAAAACCGGAAAGTTTGTTTGAAGTTAAAATTTTATCTGAAAAGTTGATTAGATGTTTGATGTAGGGGTAAGAAGGCATGCTAAACAAGAATACGAAAACGTTTTATCGCCGGACAAGTAGTTCGCCCGGAATCCGGCCAAAACCGGAAAATTTGTTAAAAGTTAAATTTTTATTTCAAGTTGATTAGATGTTGGATATAGGGGTAAGGAGATACGGAGAATCCGTTTTTGAGCTTTAGTTTTTCGCCGGACAAGTAGTTCTTGAATTTCGCCAGCACCGCAAAATTCACAGAAGTAAGCTGGGATCGTTTCGATCGGCTTATAGAGGTAAGCGCACATGCTGAATCCATATCTGAGGTTGTTCCTAATACCATGGTATCTGATATACGGTCTAAAGTCGTTTTTGCAGTTATCGTGGTATCTGATACCACGGTCAAAAGGTGTTTTTGCAGTTGTCGTGGTATCTGGCCAGTTACCGTGAACTTGGTTTTCTTAATGACTAGCTGTTTGGCCTTAATCTGTTTCTAAATTTTAAGAGTATAAATGTTCATGGAGTCTGGCGAAGACCGGATCTGACGAAGACAAAACCTAATTGTCTGGATCAGATATCGAAGTTTTGGGATCCCATCGGAACCTTTGGTCTTGTTTAGTGAAGAAAGGAAAAAACTTTCTTTTGTTTTGCTTGGTTTTCCAACTTTTTGGGATCCCAAAACGTAAGTGGAGGGATACCTATGACATCGCAAAAGTTGTCCGTCCGTCCGTCCGTCTGTCCGTCCGTCCGTCCGTCTGTCCGTCTGTCCGTCCGTCCGTCCGTCTGTAAGCACGATAACTCTCGAAGGGAATGAGATATTTTGATGAAACTTGGTGTGAGCATTCTTTGGGTCAAGAGTAAGGTCGAGTTCGTAGATGGGCCCTGTAGTCCTACATTTAGGGGTGGGGGAGGGGGTTCAAATTAAGCGACTAGCAAAATATTTTTAAATAGCTAATGTGATAGTCGATTATGGGGTAAGAAGGCATGCTGAACACGGATATGAAAACCCTTTTCTCGCCGGACAATTAGTTCACCCGGAATCCGGCCAAAACCGGAAATTTTGTTAAAAGTAAAAGTTTTATTTGAAGTCGATTAGATGTTGGATCTAGGGGTAAGAAGGCATGCTGAACACGAATATGAAAACCATTTTCTCGCCGGACAATTAGTTCGCCCCGAATCCGGCCAAAACCGGAAAGTTTGTTGAAAGTAAAATTTTTGTCTGAAGTTGATTAGATGTTCGATGTAGGGGTAAGAAGGTATGCTGAACAATAATACGAAAAATGTTTTCTCGCCAGACAATTAGTTAGCCCGGAATCCGGCCAAAACCGGAAAATTTGTTAAGAGTAAAAGTTTTATTTGAACTTGATTAGATGATAGATCTAGGGGTGAGAAAAGATGCTGAATCCGTATGACAATCATTTTTTAGCTGGACACATAGTTCTTCAGGAATCCGGCTGAAACCGGAAAATTTGTTAGAAGTTAAATTTTTCTTTGAAGTTGGGATGTTGGATGTAGGGGTAAGGAGATACGCTGAATTCGTTTTTGAGCTTTAGTTTTTCGCCGGACGAGTAGTTCTTTAATTTCGCCAAAACCGCAAAATAAGTAGGTTAGGATCGTTTCGATCGGCTTATAGGGGTAAACATACATTCTGAATCCATATCTGAACTTGGTTTTCTTAATGATTAGCTGTTTGGCCTGGCGAAGAAAAAACCTTACTGTCTGGATCAGATATTGAATTTTTGGGATCCCATCGGAACCTTTGGTCTTGTTAACCAAGGAGCGATCCGATGCGTCGGAGAGAGGGCCGGCAGGATAGAGTCGAGAAGCGCTAACAAGAAAATCTATAATTCCGCGTAAGAAATTATGGCATTTTGAAAACGATATTCATAGGTCGGGAAAAGATCGTCTCTAAAAAGAGTTGTGCTTTAAAGTGAAAAGGCAGCACTCACATCGCAAAGGCAATACTCACATACGTTGAAATGTTGAGAATGATCTAAGGGATGTTGTATATTTTTTCCCGGTGCTTTCGTTATATCGTGCACTGCGTATGCTTGTACGGCAACCCAAAATTCACCCAGACACCGAGAATTGAATTTCAGCAAAGGCCTACATTTTCAGGGTTTGCATTTCCATTGCATTCCTGCAGTTCCAGTATCGCCTCTAGAAAGTAGGAAAACGATGTTGTCAACTTGGATGGGCCGTCGAGTTGAGGGCTCTAGATCTAATCGTGGGGAAGAAGGTGGGAAAAATCACAGGGCACTGCTGTGCTTTCGTGATGGAAAGTTGCAATGGTCTGATCGCACTATGCTGGACACTCTCGGCCAGTGGGTGGAGGCAAGAACAAATAACCAGTAAGAACTTCTGTCTTTAGTCCGTGCAGCGACTATGAAAACCCCGACAAATTTGAGCGGAGCTGGAAGTATTTACTGTAGCTTTGAGCTGATGTCTGTCCCTTCCGTCTTCACCGTTGCCTATCGCACAAGAAATATCGAAAGAGACGAGCAGGAGGCGTACTCCGCGCGCTGATCCTCTCTGGAGCGTCTCCACTGAACCAATCAGCGTTGACTTTTAGATTTCCTCTTTGACAACTTACCGGCGATCTAGCTAATTGTACAGGTAACGAAACGTGATGTGGCGCGAACCCGCTCTTCTGCATCGAGAGTCGGTCGTATTTTACTCGACTCAGCATGTTTGTATGACCGAGATAGGGATACAGTAATTCTGTCTCGTTATTTATTCTTGGTGGAGGGCAGATGGTAGGTGAGAGATTCCGACCCGACGTCAATGTTCAAGGAGAGTGCCCTTGGCTAATGTCCTTGGAGTTCTAAATAGTGCTGCAGTAACCTGGTATTATCATACACACAGTTTTGTTTGAGAACAATCGGAGACACTGTACCTTGTGGATGGACAGAAAGACTGCTTTACAAAATTTAAAACACTTCCAACTAAAACTTCTGAGAACCTGTTAGAAAAGCTGACGGACTATATCGTTGGCTTTTATGGTCCCAGCCATCAGGGGCGTCACTAGCCTTTTACCTTTGGGGGGGGGGGGACGTCCAGTTTGTGCCGACGGACTCAGAAATAAGCCGACAAAAAACACCGTAAAGCGGCAACGGCGTATATTAGTCCTTTAATATAAATTTGTAAATCTAAATTCACATTTTCGGGTGTTCATTGTTTAAAGTTTAACCGAAAAGGGCTGGGATAGGACAGTCTAGTTACCCATCACATGTTCACTTAAATTGGCTTGAAGACCCGCTGAAAATGCGTTACATCGTTGTTCCACTATTCACGGATAATCGATTTTCAAATACTGGAATTTGTGGTACCTCTATGCGCTTGTGTTTTTTCTGTATGCCTTACGAGCAAGATTCATGATTTTTTGTTGGTTCAGACATTAAGCAATCTTCACCAATCTCACCACTACCCAAAGAAAAGCCGCGTTTGTGCTGAGACTAAAATTTCCCGCGTCATAGTAGAATTTTTGTTGTGGGGACCGCCGTAGAATTTCTGAACGTCATAACTGGAGCAGATAGTGGAAAATAGAAAAACCCCTTTGCAGAATCCATATAATTCAGTGTATTCAGTTAAATGACACAAAAATAAGTTGGCTTTTCAGTTAAACTTTAAAATCTGCATTTTTGTCTGGAAATTTTTTTGAAGCTTCCAACGGCTGTACCCAGAACTAATTAAATTAATCGCCGCAGGCGAAGTTTCTAAAACTGCCCTTTTTTCTGGAAAAATTTAGCTTACAGGTTCAAACCCCAAAAATGATGCATTAGTTGAGATTATTCCTTTAATATATATTCGTATATTCAAATTTACATATTCGGATTTTCTTTTCAGGTTTCGCTAAAATCCGAAGCTTTACAACGACTGAATCCAGAACAAGTGAAATGAAGCGCCGCAGGCGAAATTTTTTTAACTTGTCTTTTTTTCCGGAAAATTTTAGGTTATTCTATACCTATACTTTACAGGTTCTAGCTTTTAATGTGTTTCCAACCCCCGTGAACTTCAATCCTAAAACGCCAACTAAATGAGCCACCATTCTTCCAAACAGAAAACACTAGGAAATGCGCCGCAGGCGAAATTTTGTGGAAACGCTGATGAGCGATCCCAAATAGAAGTGAAATCACATATCTTTCCACCAAAAAGTAGTGGCCATCCATAACAAAGTGGGCACAAAGTTGATTCTTGTGTGTACAAATTCTCGTTTTGCCGACGAGACATAACTTTCGGGATTGGAAAAAAGTTTAACTATTACGTGTAATGAGATTCCGATCTTTCGAACGGAATTAAACTTTCCGGGTGCGCCCGACAAATGTTTGAAGAATCCGATTTCTTGCGAACAAAAATATCCCGATGAGACGACAAGAATACCTACGCCCGACTAAAGCATTCAGAATTCAAATTCTTATTTGTTTTGCCCGACAAGACTGTAAAGGGCTTTATTTCGTACGTGTAAATAGAAGCCGATGTGCCGACAAAACTTAAACTTTCGGGATGCGCCTGATAAACCTTTACAGAATTTGATTTCTTCCGTATAAAAAGAACCCGATGTGCCGACGATACTTGAACTTCACGGTTCTTCCCCAGTGCGCACGACAAATGTTTGCTGAAATTGATTCATCACAGATTAACAAAACCCGATGTGCCGACAAGTAGCCCGACGCCCGACAAAAGCAACAGAAGTTAATTTCTTCTGTGTGCAGAGGAAGTCGCTTCCTATTAGTTAGCTATGACGCGTTCTTTGAAATGCGCGTCATAACCGACCAATAGGACGCGAGCCTTTATTGACCTTCGTCTTTGTTGACAAACTTTGAAGCCTTCAAACTCTCATAAAAAAGAACATTAATTTGCAAAAGTTGTATTATTCCAACAAGAAGAAGCCAGATAACAATTACAACAACTCTCTGACTCACAGCAGCTATCCAAGGCCGGTAATTTAGTCTCAAAGTTGAAAGTCCTATACCACGTAATGTTAATTTTCTTTGTTATGATCCCGCCGATGACGTTGTAGAAATATCCGTTTCTTCGGGTAGGGTGAAATCTCTCTATAGAGAGATCCGAGAGATAGAGAGATTTCAGTATATTAGTTGGATTTTAAAGTGTAGCGGAAAAATTAAGAAAATACCCTTATCAACATTTTCAAAAGTATCTGAGGAAAATCATCCGAAGAAATTGTCCGCCGAGCAAGATTTCATTAAAATGTCTCGCTTTCAGTTCTCGCTTACTTCTCTTACGAAAGTATTCGGGTCTAAAAAATAGTTCTCTCCAGCGCCAGAGCACAGAAACTGAAACAAACTTTGAAAAAAAGAAAACAGCAAAAAGAAAAAAAATATTTACACAAAGAGGAGTCGAATCTTGGTTAGCACCTAATTTGTTAAAAGTAAGACAGTGTCGCATACAAATTTATATCGCTACATCGGATCAACATGAGTAAAACACTAAAAAAATACTATGACAGTAAATTTGCCAACGAAAGATCTTTTTAGAAAGTGTTCGGGCCCGATCTTGAACGGGGTGAAGATGCAAGTTTGCACACAAAATTCTAAACAAATCTTGAGTCAAGTTGGACTTCTCCCACCTCTTCCACCACCTGGACGGGGACCTCTCCCCCTCCCCCACCCCTAAATGTAAAGCTACAGGTCCCATCTACGAACTCGACCTTACTCTTGACCCAAAGAATGCTCACATCAAGTTTCATCAAAATATCTCATTCCCTTCGAGAGTTATCGTGCTTACAGACGGACGGACAACTTTTGCGATGTCATAGGTATCCCTCCACTTGCGTTTTGGGATCCCAAAAAAAGGAAAAACGAAAAACAACACAAAACGCCCCTCTCAAACTTGACTCCTTTCTCATTTTGTATTCAAAAACCATTTGTTGCATTTTTGTAGGATTAAACACTCAGATTCAAAGTTCTTCGACTTCACCACACTGGTAGTAATCTAATTCAGTTTTCCTGCAGGTGCCAAACAAAGACATCAATTTAGATTTTACGGAGATGAGACATCTGGCTGGTCCGAAAATTTCGTGACAGTAGGAAAAAAAAAACTGTCAGATGATGGAATAAATATACGAAGGTGACTATTTTTTGTTTATCGATTTGCCCGCCAACACAAGAAGAAACCGCACTTCTTGATAGTGTTCGTGATAGTCAGACGGTTGCTAGTTATTTATATATCGTAAGTGGTTGTTGCAACCGAAACCAATGCTTCAGATCTTTTGTGATATATTCGTGTGGCGGCGAATAATGTCACTGAACACCAAAGTCAGAGTCATATATTAGTAACATATACAATAATATAATAAACACAATTGATAACCACATGACGCTCAGGCTGGAATACCGAAGACGGTTCCCACCACAAGGGGGCAACAAGCCGGACACATAAATACCTAGCTGGAGACATTTACAGGGCTAAAGATATCAGACTCTACGAGTGAGGCAGTTTGAAGAAGCTCCAATTACATGAGAACTGGCACGAGACATTTAAGGGTGAAGACAATTTTGCATAATACAACCGAGACGAAGCCAAAAAGACCAAAAAGTACAAAAAATACATAGATCAGAGGTTAAAGCCTACAAAAAACTATTCCTTTTGTGGGTTTCGGGGGGGGGGGTCGAACCCCCTACCCCCCCCCCTGGATACGGCCTTGACGGTTACTATTCTTGGTACAAACTACCTGGTAAACTTTTCAGGATTCCAGACCCACAGAATGAGAAAAGCTGTACTATCCGTTTGCCTTCTACTGCTTTATGTACAAGCACATGCTGACGACCAGACTCCCTCCCCAGCCGAAGAGGTTGCTGAAACCCTCCTTGAGGATGAGGAACTTGACATGCAAGCAAAAGAAGCGGGAACAATGTAAGTCAAGATATCTGGATATATAGTCCCCGAATTTTCGGGGATTTCCCCGAAATACCAGAAAAAAACCCAGACAACAAAATGGCGTTCCCCGAAAACTCCCCAAATATCTTTTTTCTCCCCTAAAATTTACCGACAACAGAGTTAAGTCGGGTCTTCACCTTCCGGAATCTGGGTTCCCAGATTCTCCGTGATTTTTTCTGAAATTCTTCTGCGATACTTAAAAATTCCGGAAATCTGGAAGTTCAAAAGCCCCCTTTTTCCGGATTATTTTGATGTACTTTCGGACCGGTTCATATTCCAGATCCAATTTACAGAAGAAGTCAAAGAATAATCTGAAAGCCCAGATTCCGGAAGTTCCGGGAGGTGAAGACCGGACTTTAATGGATGGCTCACTTCAACCTTCGCGGTTGGTTCCACAGTTTTAATACTGTTTTGCACCTTTCCCTGTCTCAATATGTGTTAGATCATTCTACAAAGTCAACTGGCTTTCCCATCCCAAATACTGCCTTTTCGTGCAGATGAAAGTGAATCACAGTTAAAAATCGGCAACCTATGCTGTAGAACACCCTCGATTTTTATGGCACTTGAGCTTACTCAAGTGCCATATAGCGATCGTAATGTCTGTATGTCTGTCGGTCTGTCCGCATTTTGCTAGTTTGGGCACTTCCACATGACCTAGGACGATAGAACTTGGCACGCGTATCAGGGACCCGACCGGATTAACTTGAAAATAATCACTTCCCCGATCCCAGCATCAGTGGGGGAGTGGCGGGATGGGGAATCCGGAAATTAGCAACATCCATAACTTTGGAACGGATAATC
Source organism: Branchinecta lindahli (assembly GCA_023053555.1). Lineage (NCBI taxonomy): Eukaryota > Metazoa > Arthropoda > Branchiopoda > Anostraca > Branchinectidae > Branchinecta > Branchinecta lindahli. The sequence goes on from JAKZAO010000012.1 coordinate 25,510,262, forward strand.
GGGCGTGCATTAAACTTGACAGTTCAAGAACAAGGGTCTTGGATGTTCACTGTCAAATTCGGATCGGATCCGATAATTGGGGGGGGGGGAGCTGGAGGTGGACACCGAAAATCTCTTGAAACGCTTTTTCTAGTTTGTGTCAAACCCCTACCCCACTAGTAAAGCTCTGTGCATGGATGAGTCATTGTTTGCTCAAATCTTTTCGGTGTTCGGAGAGAGCTTGTCTAATAAGATGGGTCGATGGGGTTGGGATATGTGGTTGAATGTTGGTAGGGGTTGTTATAGATTAGGGGGCGCTAGGAGGATGAAACTTGGCAGGCGTATCAGGGACCCGACCAATAATCAGTTTCCCGATCCTACCGGGAATCCGCACAATCTCTTGAAACGCTTTTTCTAGTTCTTGTCAAATCCCTACCCCTTCTTCACACAAGTTGAGTCATTTTTTGCTTAAATCAAATCGAACGTCGAAGGAGTTGGTACGTGTTGTTGAAGCGACACGCTTCAAAAGAATTCATGTTTCAGATGTCAAGTGTGGACATGATCCGATCAATGTGGGAAGTCGGGGGGGGGGGGATTTTGTGACACGCTTAGAGTATAGCTATTGGGATGATACTTGGTGGGAAGAACAAACATAAGCCCTAGATGCATCACTCTGGTGGGACCTGGAGGGGGGTCCAGAATTCCGGTGATCGCAATTTAAGGTACTTCAAGGTGTGCTAGGACGATGAAACTTGGCTTGAACATTAGAGACTTGACAAGATTTGCTTAGAAATTGTCACTTCCCTGATCCGACCATCCCTTAAAGTACTCATCTTAACCGCAAAGTAGGCTACAAAAAATACTTTAAGCAAAACCTACATTTTCATGACCCCCATGAACCCATGATCATTATTGCCCCAAGGGTTTTGCTTAGAAATGAATTTCTAGCGCCCTTAAAGTGCGCATCTTAACCGGAAATTAAAAAAAAAACTTTTCACCAAACTATATATATTCATGATCCTAAATGGCCCAGGATAATTTTTGCCTCGAGGGTTTTGATTACAGATGAATTTCTAGCGCCCTTAAAGTGCATATCATCACAGCCAAGTGCAAAAAAAAACTTTTTTACCAAACGATACATTCTCATGATTTCCAGGGTTCGTCCCAATTCTTGTTTAAAGGGGTTTTGCTTACAAATGATCACAACAAACCCACGAACCGGCGAATTTCTACTTTCATCCTTTTACCAAGCCTTGCAAGTGCCATATGAGCTTACAGCTCTTGTTTCGAGTTCTTCTGCATAAAACGCGATGTTGCTAAACCGCGTCCCCGATTTTTCACCGGAACTCAAGTTTCGTCGCCCGAAAACGCCCCGAATTTCTAAGGCTTGTTCACGATTTTGAAAAAAAAATAAAGTGGAAGCACTGTGCGATTTCTCAGTGCCTGAGGAAGCTTTCACAAACTTATAACTTTCGGGGCATTGATTTCAGTTACCTGGCCTACGCTGACGACATCCTGCTTATAAGTAAATCTAGGAAGGGCCTTGAGGCAAATGTCGCCAGCTTAAACCAGTCGTTAAACAAGATTCGCCTCTCCATGAATGCTAGCAAATGCCAATACGTTTGCTTCAACCCCCCCCCCGCTTCTCCAAAGAAACCGTCAATAAATATTGGATGTACCGTTATCGAAACGGAACAAACAAGACCTAAGGTTCCGATGGGATCCCAAAAATCTTCGCCAGGCCAAACAGCTAATCATTAAGAAATCCAAGCTCAGATATGGATTCAGCATGTGCGTTTACCTCTATAAGCCGATCGAAATGATCCTGGCTTACTTCTGTGAATTTTGCGGTTTTGGTGAACTTCAAGAACTACTTGTCCGGCGAAAAACTAAAGCTCAAAAACGGATTCAGCGTATCTCCTTACCCCTATATCCAACATCTAATCAACTTCAAATAAAAATTTAACTTCTAACAAATTTTCCGGTTTCAGCCGGATTCCGGACGAACTATATGTCCGGCTAGAGAGTGATTGTCATATACGGATTCTGCATCTCTTCTTACCCCAAAATCTATCATCTAATCAACTTAAAATAAAACTTTTACTTTTAACAAATTTCCGGTTTTGGCCGGATTCCGGGCGAACTACTTGTCCGGCGATAAAATGGTTTTCGTATCTTGTTCAGCATATCTTCTTACCCCTACACCAAACGTCTAATCAACTTCAGATAAAACTTTAACTTCTAACAAACTTTCCGGTTTTGGCCGGATTCCGGGCTAACTACTTGTCCGGCGAGAAAATGGTTTTCATATTCGTGTTTAGCGTGGCTTCTTACCCCTAAATCAAACATCTAGTCAACTTCAAATAAAACTTTTACTTTTAACAAACTTTCCAGTTTCGGCCGGATTCCGGGCGAACTACTTGTCCGGCGCGAAAATGGTTTTCATATTCTTGTTCAGCATGTCTTCTTACCCCATAATCGACTATCACATTAGCTGTTGCAAAATATTTTGCTTGTCCCTTAATTTGAACCCCCTCCCCCACGCCTAAATGTAGGGGTACAGGGCCCATCTACGAACTCGACCTTACTCTTGACCCAAAGAATGCTCACACCAAGTTTCATCAAAATATCTCATTCCCTTCGAGAGTTATCGTGCTCACAGACAGACGGACGGACGGACAGAAATGGTATCCGTTTTGGCTACAGCAAAATTGTGCCGAACCGTTCGCGGTATAACCGGCAAGGACTCGGGAAGCTATACACTGCCTTTTGTGCACCATATGTGAACTTTCTGGCTGGAATACATGGCATACTCAGGAAAAAAGACCTACGTCGCATACGTTCAACGTATTTCAAATATCTCCGTTTCCTGCTATATTTACCTCGGCGCGCGCGAAATCGATATTTGATCCGACGTTTCTTGATTCAAGACCCACTAGTCACAATGGAAAATCTGTCCTCGAAATTATCTCCCCCGATCGGCGGTTTACGTGCTCACCACCCAATTGGCTTAGTTCTTATTTGTGATTAAATTTCTCTGACACTGTGTGTAATTTTGTGTATGTTTTTTGTTTAGTGTTTTCTTATGTTTTCTTTTTACTGTTATACTGCACTTATGCCCTAGGGCAGTGCGTAATAAATTCATTCATTCACTGATATGAGGACACACTTCCCAGGCCCCTTTGAGCTATTTCCCAAGAAGAAACTTAATCAACCGTGATCCTGTGCGTAAAAAATGTCAAACCTACTAGCCGTTCTGCTTAAAACCCGATTTGTGTTGAATTAGTTTCAAACTCGTTCTCCGTTGGGTCGTTACTATTGCACCAATTTCAAACTGAAGGAATAGCAACTTAAAAAAAAATTGTACTTCCATACAATTTCACTTTGGCCACAAACTCCAACTGATCAGCTTCACCTGTTCATAAAATTTGTTCATTAAAGATGTTTTGGAACAAAAACGCTTTCGTAAACCTGAGAAGAGGACTCATATTTCTTCTTTTTCCCTTGATCAAGAATTTTCAATATCGCATCGTCTCTTTCACCCTCCTTTCTCACTCTTTCCTCTTCTGTCTTGACTTTCTCTACTCTTGCTTTCCTACAAGCAACCATCTCCTCTCTTGCATTCCTAGACGCTACCATATCTCCTAGCGTTTCGGTCGGAAACTCTTCATTTTACTTCTAGTTTACTTCATCTTTTCCTGTAGCTACTCAAAGTTCAGCAAAATCATACAATGGATATTAGGCTACCTTGCCATTCGTGTCGAAACCCACTACTTTGTTAGCATTGATCGCAGTTTCTGGAATCTTTTTTCCGAGCCAATGAAAATAAGAGGGCCAAATTTTTAGACACCAATTTTTGTTCTTAATAATTTTCTGAAAATTTGTGTGAAAATAGTGGTTTTGTCCATTTCTGCAATTTTGCCGAAGGAACTGTTCACGGAGACCTATGATTGTAATAAACCGACATGAGGAGGGTAATCAGAACTGAGATTCCTATTTCAGCATAACGAGATTCCTACCCCAGCACCCAGCAGAATGGGATGAATGACAGGATACAACTCGGTTTCCATTCTGATAAAAACGGACAACATAACTACGACGTTTCACGAAAATCGGCTTATAGGATAACGGGATAGGGAACGGAGAACGAGTTGTTTAGAAAAAACTCGGCTATTGACTATCGCTTCGTTTGATTCCGAATCCGGAAACAATAACACCGGACTGTGCTTGTCTAAATCTTTTAGACGAGTGACTAAATATACCGTAGACTATAAAGCTTGGTAGGCAATTCCGGTCCATGACCTTTTCCATCAGTTTTCAGTAGTCCTTGGCTTTCCCCAGAGAGTGTCGATTTTTCTTGCCGAGATGATCTTCCGACTTTTGGATGGCACGGTGAAAATATTTCCGTCACACAAAAAATTTCGTCCCTCCGACTCCCAAATCTGCAGGAACATCAGATAAAGCTAACAGAAACTCATACCCTTGACTCCCCATACAAAGTTTTATGAAAATATTTCAGGCCGTTCGACGGTTAGAGTGATCACAGACACACAGACATCCAGATTTGCATGAAGTGTCAGAGCCATTGAGAGGGGGTTGCGAAGAAACTCTTTGCCACGTCCTTTTTTCCATGAGATAGTCTATACCTTGTTTTGGAACCCTTTGACTTCCTTTCATGTTAGACGGTAAAAGTAAGTAATTATTTATAGTCTTACAAACGAAGAGGAAGACATGATCGACGAAGATATTAGCCGTCTGTTTCAGATCAGCATGCCGAAACGGGAGAATCTGACCTGCTCCCGACGACCCGCGTTACCTGACATTTACGCCACAAAATGTATGTATGTTGTTCTTACTCTAGTTCCACGGGGCAGTTGATGTAGCCTTCTTTATAAGTATGCTTCACTGGGAGCTTCACTAAATTTTGGACTACCTTGCTTTTGCTTTTCGTCTCCTAACAGTCACATGCTGGAATGGTAAATTAAGAAAAGCACTGCCTTGACTTTGCAGCCAGTTGAACGTTATCCTTTTCAATCGTTGCGATTGTATTCGACGCAACGAATACAAATGATATTTCGAAAGAATGACTTAGTTTTACAATGATCTGTAAAGTGGCACCTGTGGTATTTTGATCAGGTAAAGCTACGGGCAGCTTTATGATACCAACTAGGTTATATAAGATAATGTTCCATGTTTTCTTTATGAACTATTTCATTGTTGCCATACCTCAGGGATTAAAGAGAAAGCAGAAAACCGGAAGTGGGGACTAAATTGACTTTGCAGCCTTCGTTGATTGAAAATTCAAAGCCAGGATCCTGGTTTTGAGAACCCGGATCCTGGTTTTGGGCAGGATCCCGGTTCGTTGACAATTTTAACAAAACTCTAGAAGGCCTGTGATTGGCTGCTGGATCCAAGTCTCCGCCTTAAGGGAGGAGTTTCTTTGGCCCCGCCCTATGGGAGGAGCTACGTCATTGAATGTCATTCTACGTCATTCTTTCGAAGTTTCTAGCCCCTCGTGAAACCCTTCTAGCAACCGATTCTTACTTAACAATTGTCCATTTCCCTGTGATAGACATGGTACCGTATCGTTCTTACCATGAAATACACTGGCAAAAAATAATAGGTATACTAACTAGCAAAAGCTGCCAACCCCTCACAACCAAAGATTCTAGCAACCGATTCTTAGTTACAAGTCCGTCTCCCCGTGACAGACATGGTACCAAACAATAATTGTTCGTACTATATAAAACAGGAAACAATTACGTTATCCTTTTCAATCGTTGCGATTGAAAAGGATAACGTTCAACTGGCTGCAAAGTCAATTTAGTCCCCACTTCCGGTTTTGTTGCTTTCTCTTTAATCCCTGAGGTATGGCAACAATGAAATAGTTCATAAAGAAAACATGGAACATTATCTTATATAACCTAGTTGGTATCATAAAGCTGCCCGTAGCTTTACCTGATCAAAATACCACAGGTGCCACTTTACAGATCATTGTAAAACTAAGTCATTCTTTCGAAATATCATTTGTATTCGTTGCGTAATTAAACACTTAATTCCCAGTTACATATAGAGATTCTAAAGTACAACGATAGACCAGAGACCAGCTTTCTTACCCTCAATTTTATAGAGATCAAATAAAATGTGCATTGATTGCTCAAGTTTCTAGCCCCTCGTGAAACCCTTCTAGCAACCGATTCTTACTTAACAAGTCCATTTCCCTGTGATAGACATGGTACCGTATCGTTCTTACCATGAAATACACTGGCAAAAAATAATAGGTATACTAACTAGCAAAAGCTGCCAACCCCTCACAACCAAAGATTGTAGCAACCGATTCTTAGTTACAAGTCCGTCTCCCCGTGACAGACGTGGTACCAAACAATAATTGTTCGTACTATATAAAACAGGAAACAATTATTGTAGGTACACCAAGTAGCCAAAATTGCTAACCCCTCATTGCCGAAGATCATTATGGTCTAACAGCCTGTTGTTGCTTGCAAGTCCCCTACATGTCTCACAATTCGGATCGTCCCAGTTTTGGTTTCAGTGTGTGTGTACCCTTCGACTGAAGTTGTCAACCCCTCTACACTTTCAAACTGTTGTATTCTAATGAAGGAATTTTTGTACCAAAAAACGGATGTCATATAGTTTGATCAACTCATGAAGGTCTATCGATTACCGTTGAAAAAAAAATTCTATCTGTATTAGTTCAAAAGTTGACTTTTTTGCCGTAGGCCAACTTTCTAATATCACCACTTAGAGAAGCAAAGGACAAAGCTCTAATATCTTTAGCAGTGAAAGAACTTTTGGAGTATAAGAGGTATATCTGATAACAATTCTCTTTCTCAATCCCAAGTGTAAGAAATGGAATTTATAGTGAGCAGAAATCACGAACAGAAATGGATAGAAACAATAGATGGCAGCACTGTTTGGCACTGATGGCACACAAGAAACTGGTGCCTGTCTGCTTGCCTGCTAGAACGGAGCTTTCCACTCGAAAGCAGAACAAGAGCTGTAAGCTCATATGGCACTTGCATGTGTTGAGATGTTTTGTTTGATCAAAAGTATTTTTCGACTTTGTGGTTAAAATGCGCACTTTAAGGGAACTAGATAAAAAGTATTTTATTTTTGAACTTGGGTGTCATGATGCGCACTTTAAAGGCGCTAGGAATGCATCTGTATGCAAAACCCTTGAGGCAAAAACGATCACAGGCCCTTTGAGATCCTTGATGTATACCGTTTCGCCAAAAGTTTTTTTTTCGCTTTTCATTTCAAATGCGCACTTTAAGGGTGACAGAAATAAATTTTTAAGCAAAACCCTTGTGGCACAAATGATCATGGGTTGAGATGTATTGTTTGAAATAAAGTACTTTTCGACCTGGCCGTTCAGATTCACACTTTAAGGGAGCTAGAACGTTATTTGTAAACAAAACCCTTGAGACAAAAATGATAATGGGCTCATGGGGATCATGAAAATATGAATTTGGTTTAAAAGTATTTTTCGAAATTTGCAGTCAAGATTAGTACTTTAACGAATGGTCGGGTTTGGAAATTGGCCATTTTTGAGTCAATCTTGTCAAATCTCTAATATTACAGCCAAGTTCCATCGTCCTAGATTATCTGGAAGTTCCATCCCGATCTCACCAGTCTAAGTCGGTCAAGTATTTTCGCCCCCCCCCTCCCCAATTGTTGTTGGATCTGTCCGGGCATGAAAAAGATCAACAGAAACATGTCCTCTCTTCAATTACCAAATTTCACTCAAATCCGATCAGCCGTTTCAAAGTTACGCATGACTCAATATTCCGGATTCCCCCTCCCGTTACTCCCCCCCACGGCTATCAGATCATGTAAATTTTTCTTTATAAGTCAGTTTGATCGGGTCCCTGATTCGCCTCCCAAGATTCGTCGTGAAAATCCCCAAAACCGCCATAACCGGAATTCCGGGGAAGTCCCCTCCAACCCCCCCCCCTAATGTCATGATCCATCCGAAATGTATAAACGATTTATCTGGAGCAGATGCTTGTTCTTCCCAGCAAGTTTCACTCCGATCCCTCCATTCTAACCGTTTCCCGATATTTCCGGTCTCCCCCCCCCAACTCCCCCATAGCTGTTAAATCCGGTCCGGACTTCAAATGGGACATCAGAGATATGTCATTTATTCAGTTATTAACTTTCATTCCAATCCGACCACCCGCTCGAAAGTTACACAGTACTCCAAATTTCCGGATTCCCCAGCCCTCCACCCCGCTAGTGTCCGGATCCAGTCCAAATGTATAAACGATTTATCTGGAGCAGATGCTTGTTCCTCCCAGCAAGTTTCACTCCAATCCCTCTATTCTAACCGTTTCTCAAAATTTCCGGTCTCCCCCCCAACTCCCCCATAGCTGTCGAATCCGGTCCGGACTTCAAACGGGACATCAGTAGTGTGCCATTTATTCAGTTATTAAGTTTCATTCCAATTCGATAACCCGTTCGAAAGTTACACACTACTCCAATTTTCCGGATTCCCCAGCCCTCCACTCCCCCCCGGGTGGTCGGATCCAGTCCAAATGTATAAACAATTTATCTGGAGCAGATGCTTGTTCTTCCCAGCAAGTTTCACTCCGATCCCTCTATTCTAACCGTTTCTCGAAATTTCCGGTCTCCCCCCCCCAACTCCCCCTTAGCTGTCGAATCCGGTCCGGACTTCAAATAGGACATCAGGATCAGAAGTATGCCATTTATTCAGTTATCAAGTTTCATTCCAATCCGATCACCCGTTCTAAAGTTACACACTACTCCAATTTTCCGGATTCCCCAGCCCTCCACTCCCCCCCGGGTGGTCGGATTGGGAAACTGAATGTTTCTAAGTTAGTCCGATCGGGTCCCAGATGCTCCTGCCAAGTTTCATCGTCCTAGCACATCTGGAAGTACTCCAATTCGAAAAAGTGTGACAAAACTCCTTAATTTTCAGAATTTCCCCGGTCCACCACTCCCCCCCCGATGGTCGGATCGGGAAACTGATTACTTCTAGGTTAGTTTGGTCGGGTCCCTGATTTTCCTGCCAAGTTTCATCGTCCTAGCACATCTGGAAGTACCCTAACTCGAACATGTGGGACAAAAAAATTCGGACAGACCGACCGACAGACCGACAGACCGACAGACCGACCGACGGACGGAATTGCGATCGGTATATTGCACTTGAGCCAGAGGCTGCAAGTGCCATAAAAATGGTTCGATGAAACACTCGAAAGCAGAAATATGGTTTGAGGAAACGAAAACTTGGCTGCATAACTTCAGATAGTCCTCTGTGACATAGGCTACATAATTCCACTTCACTTCACACACCGTAGGCTCTGGCTCAGTTACAAGCAAAAACCATCCTTTTTGGCCCCAGGCAAGAGTTCTACGGAGCTTTCCGAAATGTAATGTCATATCCATCAATCCGGCCTAAGGTCCGCACTTTCCGTAAAAACCGCACAGGTTGGACCCTTACCACTTTCTAGTAATAAGCTGAAATCGGGGTACTAGGAAAAAAAAACAAAAAAAAACGACAAAACCAAAGTGTTGCTCTCGAAACACAATGAGCATCCAAAACAAAACTGAAACAGAGTAGCCTTTGCTGCAACCCACGTTAAACACTGATTTAAAACTTTTCGTACCGTTTTTCAAAAGAAACCAGCTGGAGTTGAGGGGAAAAGGTACTGGTTTTTGCTGACCCTCTCCCCACCCCTTCCTACTCTAACTGTGCACTCTTTGGGGCCGTGCACCCACTTCAATTTCCAAGGGGGCCCTCAGCTATCTAGGAAAAAATTATAAAGTGATTCTCGACGCCATCAAAGATAATTTTTGTCTTCTTGTTCAGAGTTCAGACACACAAGTTGCCCAAACGTGTTTTAAAATCCCCTGAATTTTCTTGAGTGAACTTTGTCGACTGATCTGGCGCAACCAGACAGTCATAATTCTGATGAGAAACTGATATTTTCAGGCTATTTTTCTGTTTTACCTGTGCAGCTCTGGGCCCCCTTGGAAGGCAATGCCTTTGGTATTATGACGTATTGACAAGTTTGGCAACAGAGAAAGGTGCAAAACAGTATTTAAACTGTGGAACAAACCGCGAAGGCTGAAGTTAGCCATCCACTAACTCTGTCGGTAAATTTTTGGGGAGAAGAAAGACATTCGGGGGGGGTTTCGGGGATTCGGGGAACGCCATTTTCTTTTCGGGGATTCTCTGGAATTTAGGGGAAATCCCCGAAAATTCGGGGACTATGGAAGCACTGCTTATAATACAGCGATTGGGATGACAGTTGGTGGCAAGCGCAAGCATAAGCTCTAGATACATCAGTGACAGAATCTGACCAGAATTCGGTCACTCTGGGGGGAGCTGAGAGGGGGCAGGAATTCGGGTGATCGCAGTTTAAGGAACTTCAAGATGTGCTAGGACGATGAAACTTGGCTTGAACATTAGAGACTTAACAAGACTGGCTTCCAGATCCGACCATCCCTTGTAGTAGGGGAGGTCGAGGTTGAACCGTATGTTTTTCGTTTTCTGCTAATAATTAAATTTCTGTAGAAAATGAACAAATTTCTGCGGTTTTTACGGAAAGTGTGAACCTTAGGCCGGATTGATAAATATGACCTTACATTTTGGGAAGCTCCGTAAGAGCTCTTGCCTGGGGCCAAAAACGATGGTTTTTGCTTGTCGTCGAGCCAGAGCCTACGGTATGTGAAGTGAAGCGGACATGTATAGCCTATGTTAGAGAGGACTATCTGCAGTTATGCAGCCAAGCTTTCGTTTCCTCAAACCATGTTTCTGCTTTCGAGTGGAAAGCTAGGTTCTAGCAGGCAAGCAGGCAGACACCAGTTTCAAATTGAAAGTGGACTAAAATCTGAAAGTGCTAAATATATGTGACAGTTCCCCGGCCCTACAGCCAATATATCTTCTTTGAGTGACCAATAGAAAAATTTGCAGAAACAAAAAAGTGTCATTTTCCCACGGGTCCGAAAGTGCTGCCATCTATTGTTTCTACCATTTTCTGTTCGTGATTTCTGCTCACTTTGTCATTCCATTTCTTACACTTGGGATTGAGGAAGAGAATTGGTATCAGACATGCCTCATAAACTTTAAAAGTTCTCTCATTGCTAAAGATTTTAGAGCTTATCCTTTGCTCCTTTCTAAGTGGTGATATTAGAAAGTTGGCCTACGGCAAAAAAAAGTCAACTTTTGAACTAATACAGATAGAATTATTTTCGACGAATCGGTAGACCTTGATGAGCTGATTAAAGTATATGTCATCCGTTTTTTGGTACATAAATTCCTTCATGAGATACAACAGTTTGAAAGTTTTGAGGGGTTGATAACTCAGTAGTAAGGTACACACTGAAACCAAAAATAGGACGATCCCAATTGTGAGCATTTTGGGGACTTGTAAGCAACAATAGGCTGTTAGACCATAATCAACTTTGGCAATGAGGGGTTAGCAATTTTGGATACTTGGTGTACCTACAATTTGTTTCAATGTGTTTTGTTCGGTGAGAACAATTTGGTTCCACGTCTATCATAGGGAGATGACTTGTAAGTAAGAATCGGTTGCTAGAACATTTAGTGATGAGGGGTTGGCAGCTCTTGCTAGTTGGTATACTTATTATTTTTTGCCAGGGTATTCATGGTAAGAACGATACGGTACCACGTCTATCACTGGGAGATGGGCTTGTAAGTGAGAATCGGTTGCTAGAAGGGCTTCACGAGGGGCTGGAAACTTGTGCCAATCAATGCACATTTTATTTGATCTCTATAAATCTGAGGGTAAAAAGATGGTCTCTTTGGTCTATCACTGTACCTTAGAATCTCTATATGATATGATATGATATTTATTTGCCTTAAAATCCCAAGGGCCATAACAAACAACAAAATAAATGCGCATAAATACAAAAGAACTGACACACTACGATTTAACACTAACCCCCACCCAAATACTTTTCCCTGTGTAGACTGGCCACTCTGAGGAACCTCGCCAGGTTTCTTATGCTAAGAAAAGTCCTACACCTTATAACTTTCAACAGCCACTCCCTCCCATGAATCCCTCCCTTAAAAATTTCCTTTCTCAAATCCTCTAACTCATCGCAACCACACATAAAATGAATAAGATCCTCATCTCCTTCGCCGCACATTGGACAAAAGTAAGGACCAGATTTCTCCCTAACACTACCCAAATATTTACGTCTTTCACCAAGTGGCAGACTATCTGCCCTTAAATTTATAATTAATTTCATTTCCTCTTTATTTAAACCCGCTTTAAAATAAATTTCTTCTCCCCAAATCTCTTTAGCCTCTGCATACAAACTTAACGATCTACTATCTCTTATCCTAGCTGACCAAACTTATATAACCATATATAACCGAGAATTAAGTGTTTACGCTACAAATGCAAATCATATTTCGAAACAATGACTTAGTTTACAATGAGCTGTAAAGTGGCATCTATGGTATTTTGATCTGGAAAAGCTACGGACAGCTTCATGATACCAACTAGGTTATATAAGATAATGTTCCATGTTTTCTTTAGTCCCAAAGTCAACGATTCAAAAGGATAACGTTCAACTGGCTGCAAACCTAATTTAGTCCCCTTTTCCGATTTTCTGTTTTTTCTTTAATCCCTGAGGTATGGCAACAATGACATGGTTTTGCAATACTTGGTAAAGTGGCATCTACGGCAATATGGTCCTGAAACGTCAGACAGCTTTATAATCCCAAATAGGTTATATAAGATAATGTCCCAAGTTTTCACCAGTCCCGATGTCTACGATTGAAAAGGATAAAGTTCATCTTTCTGCAAAGTCAGTTTAGTCCTTACTTCCGATATTCTGTATTTCGTTATAACCTGAGGTAGCCTATAGCCATATGATTACGGATTGTGTCATAAGTTTCAGAAAGAAAAAAATCATTTTAGAACATGCCATTTAAAAACCTGGATGGGTCGACAACTTCAGCGTTTAACAGATAGTGAAGAAACAAAACCAGAGTGTTGCTCTCGCAACACTTTAGTCGGCGAAGCCGAACAAAGGTTGCTGCAACACTTCACGTTGCCCGGGCAACGTAGGTCTAGTTTCAACTGGTTTTGGTGCCACAATTTTTTCTTTACTTAAAAAAATCGTCTGGTTCAGCCCCACCGGTGGGGTTGGTTCGGACGGGTGGTGCTTTGAACCGGACATGTTAAGAACAGCTCTGGATATGACCGAATAAGTGGTACAACTAAGCGCTAATCAAGTTTTGACTTATTGGAGAAGAGTTGGACTATCCAAACATGCCACTTAACCGAACATTTTTGGAAATTCGAACTAGGAAGAAAGTGCTGGTTGAAAGGCTTTGCTAAAGCAGCTTTATCCTGCTTTCAGAACTCCGGAAAATGGTAAATATTTTTATCTGGACAGAGCGGGGTTGGACTGGACCTCTAGAATAAAGTCCGGTTCAACCCCCCAAAACGTGTCTGGTTCAACCCCACAGAGACCATTTCTAAACAAACGAACACCAAGAAAAAACAGAAAGTAGTAGGAACCCCGCAATAGGCTAGTAGATGAAGAAATGAACCTACATTGGAATAAACTATCACCAACTCGCAAAAAGAAACTAACTTCTTCTCTAACTGAAAATGAAAATGAAATTGTGCTATGAAAAAAACAAAGTCGCCTGGTTGGGAATTGGTTCGCAACTGAGAGTTCAAATTTTGTCCCCGGTCCCATGAGTCAGAACATTGTTGCCAACCTCAGTCAATCATTTCACGATTTTGTAACTTTGGGTCTGCACACACTTGAAACTGTCCGGTTCAACCCGCGTACGGTTCAACCCCGACCTCCCCTACTCATCTTAACCTTAAAGTACCAAAAATACTTTAAAGCAAAATCTACATTTTCACGATCCCCATGAGCCCATGATAATTTTCGCCTCAAGGGTTTTGCTTAGAAATGAATTTCTACCACCCTTAAAGTGCGCATCTTAAACAAAAAGTAAAAAAAAAATACTTTTCACCAAACCATATACTCATGATCCTAAAGGGCCCAGGATCGTTTTTGACTCGGTTTTTAATACAGATGAATTTGTAGCGCCCTTAAAGTGCGCATCATCACAGCCAAGTGCAAAAAAAAAAACCCAAAACCCAAAATGATCACAACAAACCCACTAATTGGCGAATTCTTACTTGCATCCTTTTACCAAGCCTTGCAAGTGCCATATGAGCTTACAGCTCTTGTTTGTCTACTAAATACATGTCCGTCGAGAAAATAAGTTTTAGATATGGATCCTGCATGGATTCTTACCCCTGTGCTGGAACAGTAATCGACGTCAAAAGAAACTTTCACTTCTACGGAATTTCCGGTTTTCACCGGACTCCGAGTAAACTAAATGTCGGGAGAAAAAAAGTTCAGAAAAGACCTGAGCAGGTCTCTTTACCCGTGAACCGACTGTGTTATTAGACCAAAATTTTTTTTTAGAACAAACTTTTTTCTTCTATGGTACCTTATTCCGGTTTTCACCGGATTACGGGCGAGCTACTTGTCGGACGAATACAAAAGTTTGGACATTCACCAGGTCTCCTTCTTTGGCATTAGAGCAAAAAAATTTTTTTTGAAGAAACTTTTCGCTTCTATCGTACCGAATTTCCGGTTTTCACCGGATTCCGCGCGAAATACTTGTCGGATGAAAAATAAAGTTTAGAAATGGAATTAGCCTGTCTCGTCACCCCTTACTCGACTGTCATATTATCAAGAATATATTTTTCTTCTCTTAATTTTTCACCCCCTCCACTCTTTCAAACAGCCCTATAAAGTTTTCTCACCGAGCGATTTTGGTGGATTCTGGATATGCTGTCCAGCGATTTCTTCTAGACATTTTGGGACAAAGAATGTGTTGCAATTTTGTCCGGGTCAAACCGTAATTTTACTTAACTATTATCATCTTCCAGTAATAAGGTGAAATCGGAGCACTAAGAAAAAAACGGAACACGATTCCGCCAACGTAGGCAAAGTAATTTGAACCGATCTGAAATAATCACAGCTACATAGAAAAATCCAAACTGAATTGTGTATTTGTGTGATGTCGTCTCTAATATTTCTTGTCTGACATCTCAAGTTTTTGGATGCATTCTGTTTTTTTCCTTTTTCCCTCCTGGTTTGATTCCGTGACGTAAGATATCTACCGACGTAAGACAAGTTCATGCATTCAGTCATTAACACAAGACCCACAGAATGAACTCATTGGTTGCGTTTTTGCAGATAGACTAAAGATTACTGCAGATTACTAGATATCGCCAGTTACCGTAGTATCTGAAAAAGTCACCTCAATTTCACGATAACCAGCAAAAGAGCGTAGGATTTTGTCAAATTGGTTGAAAACAATTTTGGCAAATTGGTTGAAAACAAGTTTTTTCTTCTCCCTGTCCCCTCCAAACTATTGGCCTCCATCATCTTGCAACTTCTGCGAAAAGCACTAGATGCAAATCTGCGAGAAGAGCAGCATGGTTTCAGAACTGGAAGATCATGTTCTGATCTAATATTTGTGCTGAGAATGCTTGTCGAAGAATCAAAAGAATGGAACAAGAAGCTCTACCTCCTATTCATTGACTTCGAAAAGGCATTTGACTCAGTTGACCGAGATTGCCTGTGGAGAGTTCTGAAGTATTATGGAATTCCCGAGAAAATAGTAGACATGATTATAGCGCTTTATGAAGAATCGGAGTGTTGCGTAAAGACCGAAAACGGTACAACCAGATTTTTCAAGATTATGTCTGGTGTCCGTCAAGGGTGTTTACTTTCCCCCATGCTCTTTATAATCATAATGGATTATGCCCTGAGATTCGCATCGGGATACGGTGTAAAAGTAAGCAACAAGCAACTGTTCGATCTGGACTTCGCGGACGACGTTGTTCTTCTCGAAGAGTCTAAAGAACGGTTGCAGCAACTACTTGACACTATCACCGAGAATGCAGAGAATGTCGGGCTAAAAATAAACGTAGACAAATCAAAGAGCATGGCCATCACAAACTCGCCACTTGTTCTCCATTGCAAAAACAAGGATCTAGAACAAGTCCAGGAGTTCAAATACCTGGGTAGCTGGATTGATTGTGATGAAGAGATTTCGACCGATATAAAACGTAGAATTGGGCAAGCAACAGGTGCCTTCAATAGATTGAAGCCTATTTGGAGAAGCAACAAATATTCACTGCGACTGAAACTACGACTCTTCAACAGCAATGTATTATCAATACTCCTTTACGCAAGTGAATGCTGGAAAATAAACACCCAACTTGAAAAAGAATCCTCGCATTTGAAAATATGAGCCTCAGAAGAATCCTGAATATAAGCTGGCAACAAAAAATCAACAATGCAGAAATACGAAGAAAAACTGGTCAGCCTCCTGTCACGGAGTTGCTGAAAAGAAGGCGGTGGACCTACCTAGGGCACGTCCTTCGTATGGAAGAGAGCCGCCTTCCTCGAGCAACTTATGAGTGGAAGCCAGACGGGAGAAGAAAGCGAGGCCGCCCCAAAAACACAATGAGGCGAACATATGACCGAGATCTGAGGACGTCTGGTACCTCGCTAATACCTGAATGGGAAGACGTCACCGCTGCGGCATCGATGCGGGACGAATGGAGAGGCTTTGTCGACGCCCTATGCGCCACCGATGGCTCTGGAGGAACTAAGGTCTAATTTGTGATATGAGTGAAAACTACGTCTTTCTTTCAGGATGACTTCTAAAAGTGCGAATTCGGCATTTTTCGTTTTGCAAAGCAACCGTAGTATCAGATAGCGTTGTAACTGAATAAACGACACAAATGCAGATATAGTTTCCGTGGTATCAGATACCATGGTATCTATGGGTGCTACCGAATCGCGACAGTAGATGATACCAATTTCGTATTGTGTCCCGGTTTGAGGTCGCGGCTTGGATGGGGGTGATCTAGACAATGCAAATACTAGGATGCTTCCGAATTAACCCCCTTAAAACGTAGACTGGGAGTACTGTTAGCTATCTGTTGGATGAGCAAATTAGGCCAACAATCGCTATAAAACAGGCGAAAAGACGATATTGCCGTCGATTTTAGCCTTCGGATATTTATTAACATATTTATAACTATACAATTTCTTGCAGTTGACGTCATCGATTACTGGAACGAAATTGCCTTGGACACCTTCCGCAGTGCTTTAGAACCGACGACAAGTGCCTCACGAGCTTTAGCAATCATCCACATCGCAATATACGACGCGGTGAACTCCATCACTAAGAAAGGCAGAGCCTATGCAATCAAAGTTCCAGCAAGGGGAAGCGAGTCGCCTATCACTGCCGCTAGTAAAGCCGCACAGGTCACACTTAGCGCTATGTATCCCCAATACGCCGATATCTACAAGCAAGGTCATTCCAGAGCCCTAAATACTGTCACTTCCACACATGGCAAAAGTAATGGAGGAGGTATTGGCAGAGCATCTGCAAAAGCGATCCTAGCCATTCGCGCAAATGACGGCTTCGCCGATGCTAATGACCCCACCTACAACCCTGACAGAAGGATTCCTGGGGTCTGGAGGCGGACGCCTATCCCATGCCCAAGCGGCGAAAACCCAGGAAGTCCCCCACTTCAACCGAGATATGGAGACGTAAAACCATTTGCGATTCCCGACGCAAGCCTGTTTGTAACTTATCCTGATCCCAGGAAATTTCCACCTAACTGCAATACCGAAGTCACCGAAGTAAAAGCAATTGGAGAAAGGTATAGCCGCATCCGCACACCTGAGCAGACTTTTATCGCTAACTTCTATGCCGACGGCAAAGGATCCGCTTCTCCACCTGGTCATCTGAATCGCATCGCCCAATCGATAGCTAATTCTCAACAACTCGACTTGCACTCAAAAGCTGAATATTTCGCTCGCGTTAATATAGCAATGGCAGACTCTGCCATCGTCACTTGGAAGATCAAGTACATCTATAATCTCTGGCGCCCAGTCTCTGCGATCAGAGACTCTCCCTGTCAAGACATACGGGACCCGACGTGGTCACCGCTTTTTGAGACTCCGGCCTTCCCGGGTTACATCTCTGGCCATTCTGGGGTTTCAGCATCATTTGCACGAGCTTCGCAAGACTTCTTCGGAACAGACAAAATAAACTTCGTTGCCCCAACTGAGGATCCACGTCTACCCGACCTTTACTACAATAGCTTGTACGACATGGCAGAAGAAATAGGCTTCAGCCGACTTTGGGGTGGTATCCACTTTAGAATCGACGCCGTTGATGGGCTAGCCAGTGGAACTGAAGTAGGGAGCTATGCTTCCAGGCCTTTTCTCTATTAAACTTGCTTCAACCTAATACGCCTCGAACTTTGGTCACAATTATTTGACCCTCATTCTTCAACGAACTGATTTGTTTGCTCCCCCTCGTTTAGTCTTTACCAACCAGCTATATTTGCTATGCAGATATTTACGGTTTTATTTACGATACAGTCAACAGACAAATATTTGGTCTAAGCCTAATGCAGCGTTTACAATCAGAGGAAACTTGAACAGATAAATATATCAGATATAAAAATACATAAAATATCATATATATATATAAATATCAAAACACTAAGGTTCGAACGAGCTTACATACCCTCAATGAACATAACTTTACAAGGGATGACGGATGTATGTGGATAGAAGATCGCTTCTTATTTACATCTAAATCCTAAAATCTAAATCCTAATCTAAGTCAGCTTTGGCTCAAGGAATACAGACAGTACAGAAATATCTATAGCTCTAGTAACATCCGGTCTTCAATCACTTCAGAAGCTAGGTTCTTGTGTATGTAAGTAGGAAGCGATCTTGTACCTACATACATCCGTCATCCCCTGTAAAGTTATGTTCCTTGAGGGTATGTAAGCTCGTTCGAACCTTAGTGTTTATAGTTTTTATGGCACTTGCCCTTCGGCCAAGTGCCATATAGCGATCGCAATTTCTGTCCGTCCGTCGGTCGGTCGGTCGGTCCGTCGGTCTGTCGGTCTGTCTGTCCGGGTTTTGCTAGTTCGGGTACTTCCAGATAAGCTAGGACAATGAAACTTGGCAGGCATATCAGGGACCGGACCAGATTAAATTAGAAATAGTCGCTTCCCCAATCCGACCACCTGAGGGGGAGTGGAGGGAAGGGGAATCCGGAAAAAATAGGAAAAATGACTTATTTTTAACTTACGAACGGGTGATCGGATCTTAATGAAACTTGATATATGGAAGGACCACTTGTCTCAAACCTTCCATTTTAAATCCAGACCGGATCCGGTGACATGGGGGGTAGTTGGAGGGGGAAACCGGAAATCTTGAAAATCGCTTAGAGTGGAGAGATCTGGATGAAAGTTGGTGGAAAGAACAAGCACAAGTCCTAGATACGGGATTGACATAACCGGACCGGATCCGCTCACTTTGGGGGAGTTGGGGGGGAATCCGGATTTGTAGTGATCCCGCTAGTTGTGTGCTTCCTGATGTGCTAGGACGATGAAAATTGGCAGGCATGTCAGGGACACGAACAGATTGACTTGATAATAGCCGTTTCCCCAATCCGACCATCCGGGGGGGGGGCTGGAGGGAGGGGAATCCGGAAAATGAGGTATTTTTAACTTACGAACGGGTTATCGGATCTTAATGAAACTTGATATATAGAAGTACCTCGTGTCTCAGACCTCCCATTTTATATCCAGACCGGATCCGGTGACATGGGGGGTAGTTGGAGGGGGAAACCGGAAATCTTGAAGATCGCTTAGAGTGGAGAGATCTGGATGAAAGTTGGTGGAAAGAACAAGCACAAGTCCTAGATACGGGATTGACATAACCGGACCGGATCCGCTCACTTTGGGGGAGTTAGGTGGGGGTCCGGATTTCTAGTGATCCCGCGAGTTCGGTGCTTCCTGATGTGCTAGGACGATAAAATTGGCAGGCTTGTCAGGGACCCGAACAGATTGACTTGATAATAGTCGTTTCCCGGATCCGACCATCCGGGGGGGCTGGAGGGAGGGGAATCCGGAAAAATAAGGTATTTTTAACTTGCGAACGAGTGACCGGATCTTAATGAAACTTGATATATATAAGTACCTTGTGTCTCAGGCATCCCAGTTTAAATCCGGACCGGATCCGGTGACATGGGGGGAACTGGAGGGGGAACCCGAAATCTTGGGAAACGCTTTGAGTAGAGAGATCGGGATGAAAGTTGGTGAAAAGAACAAGCACAAGCCCTAGATACGTGATTGACATAACCGGACCGGATCCGTTCACAGTAGGGGGGGGGGGTGGGGGGATCCGAATTTCTAGTGATCCCGCGAGTTCGGTACTTCCTGATGCGCTAAGACGATGAAACTTAGCAGGCGTGTATGGGACCCGAACAGGTTGACTTGAGAATAGTCGTTTCCTGGATCCGACCATCTCGGGGGTGGGGGTGGCTATTGAACGGGTTATCGGATTTAACCGAAACTTGATATTTAGAAAGGTCTCGTGCCTCAGACATCCCATTTTAAATCCGGACCAGATCCAGTGACATTGGGAGGAGTTGGAGGGGCGAACCGGAAATCTTTGTAATCGCTTAGAGTGGAGGGATCGGGATGAAGCTTGTGGGAAGAACAAGCATAAGTTCTAAATATGTCATCTAGAGCTTTCAGACTGAATGAACCTAGATATCCTAATTCTAGGTACGAACCGCATTTTTGAATGGCGGGGTGGGGGTACCACTACTCGTAACAAGTGCCATATGAGCTGGTAGCTCTTGTTTAGTTTAGCCTATATAGATTTTTTAGATTTTAGGATTGCAGGTTTGTTTCCTTCCCCAGCGTTGGCCCAGAAGAATGACAGCCTGAAGAGGACCCTTGCCAAGAAGGGCCGAAATATCGCTTCATAAGCATCACAGCTGACGAATCCGTTTTGTATATATTATATGAATATTTTTATTGTAGCAGACACACGGAAAATGTGTAGAAAAATCAAACTAATTTTTTTGCATTATCAATTTCTTTAAGTATTTTGTTTTCTGTTTTTATGTCACTTGCCCATCGGCCAAGTGCCATATTGCGATCGCAATTTCTGTAGGTCCGCCAGTCGGTCTGTTATCGGTCCGGGTTTTGCTAGTTCGGGCACCAAGCTAGGACGATGAAACTTGGCAGGCATATCAGGGACTCCAAAGGATAAGTTGGAAATAATCACTTTCCCGATCCGAACATCGTGGGGGGAGTGGAGGGAGGGGAAACCAGAATATTTAGGAATTTCTAACCTTTGAACGGTGGATCAGATCTTAATGAACCTTGATATTTGGAAAGACCTCGTGCCTCAGACGACCCGATTAAAATGTGGACCGGATCCGGTGACTTTGCGGGGAGCTGGAGGGGAGAGCCGGGAATCTTGGGAAACGCTTGTAGTGGAGGGATTGGGTGGAACTTTCCCCTCCCTCCCCTTCCCCCTAAGATCATCGGACCGGAGAAGGGATTGTTTTCAAGTAAATCTGGTAGAGTATTTAATACGCCTACACCAAGTTTCATGGTCCTAGCACATCTGGAAGTACCGTAACTAGTAACCCTGTGGAAACATATATTATATGAATATATGATTCCAAGTCAGCTTGAGCTCAAGGAATATTTACCTGGGGAAACCCCCTCCAGCTCCTCTCCCCCCCCCCCCCTACTATGACACGATCCGGTCCCGTTTTGTCAATCATGTATCTAGGATTTATGCTTGTTCGTCCCTTCAAGTTCCATCCCGTTCCCTAGACTCTAAGCACTTTACGAGATTTCCGGTGCCCCCCTCCAGCTCCCCCCGGTTATCGGATCCCGTCCGGATTTGAAACTGAACATTAGAGACACTTGTTGTTGACACTTGTCAAGTTTCATGCATATCCGATTACCCGTTCCGAAGTTAAGCATTTTACTAGTTTCCGGATTTCCCATCCCTCCTGTCCCCCACAGTGGCCGGTTCGGAGAAATGATTATTTCCGAGTTAATCTGGTGGGGTCCCTGATACGCCTCCCAATTTTCATCGTACAAGCTTATTTGGAAGCGTTTCAGGATATTTCCGGTGCCCCCCTTAAGCCCCCCCCCCAGTTATCGGATCCGGCCCTGATTTTAAACTGAATATCTGAGACATTCGTTCCTGAAACTTGTCAAGTTTCATGCTTGTCCAATCACCCGTTCCAAAGTTATTCATGTTACTAGTTCCCAGATTTCCCATCCCTCCACGATGGCCGGATCAAGGAAGTGATTATTTCCAAGTGAATCTGGTCGGGTCCCTGATAAGCCTGGCAATTTTCGCCGTCCTATCTTGTCTGGAAGCGTTTCACGAGATTTCCGGTTTCCACTCCAGCCCCCCCCCCCAGTTATCGGATCCGGTCCAGACATCTGAGACACCTGTTGTTGGCACTTGTCAAGTTTCATCCATGACCGATTACCTGTTCCAAAGTTACGCATATTTTTATTTATTATTATTATCTATTTGACCTTAATTTATTTCTGGCGAAGACTGGTTCTGGCGAAGACAAAACCTAATCGTCTGGATCAAATATTGAATTTTTGGGATCCCATCGAAACCTTTGGTCTTGTTTTTTTGACAGTGTAATCAATTCGGAAAGCATTATCGGCGATTTCTGCTGTACAAACAAGTCTTTAAAACAAGTAAATTTCCTAAGACTGCAAGTCAAATAATCTCGATTGGAGTCGGCCTTATTTTTTATTCTTAAACCTTAAACTCTAAATACAAGCAAGAGTGGCGGCACGAGCTAGCGTGCAAGGCCTCCAAAGAGTGGCCCCCGTAGTCCAAAGAGGACGTTGGATCGATACCACATCTCGACATTTTCCTTTTGCTCCCCTTTCGCTACCCTTGTTACTAGTTTTCCGGACTCCCGGATCCGGGGAAAGTCGGATAGGTGAAGTGATTACTTGTAAGTTAGTCTGGTCGGGCCCCTGATATTCCTGCCAAGTTTCATCTTCCTAGCTTATGTGGAAGTGCCCAAACTAGCAAAACTGGGACAGACCGACAGACATTACGATCGCTATATGGCACTTGAGTAGGCTCAAGTGCCATAAATAAGCTCGTTACAGTTTAACTGAAAAAGCACTTATTTTTACATCTGATATCTGAATACACTCGAATATTTTGAGTCATCTGAGGAATCTTGTATTTTCCCACCCAGGGCTCTAGTAATAATGTTCAGAGTGTGCGTTACTTGCACAAAAAAACAAAATTCATCCAGACGCGGAGAATTTGAATTTAAACAAAGTCCTGCATTTCCAGGGTTAAAAATGCGACATCGAAGAAAAATGGGAAAATAGTTTTAGGATATGTCTTGCAATGAATCTGATATTTGATTTTTACTTCTCGGCAATGGCTTATATTTCTAGTAGGTAAATGTAGAAGGGCAAGCACCTAGAGGTACCACGTACCCGAAAGAAGAAGTTCATTCTATAAAACTGATTATCCCTGGATAACGGACAAACGAAGTAACGCATTTTTATCGAGTTGCAGGAATATTTAACCAAGTGATATGTTACTAGACTGTGGGTCTCAGCCGTATTCAGATAAACTTTAAGATTGTCACATCAGACAAGATGGAAAACAGATGGTTGCAACGGGTTCACCAAAGGTTGTTACAGGGTTCACGAAAAGGTGGTTGCACGGGTAGTGCTTCAGATATGTTTGTTGGTGAAGGTCTTCCATCTTTTGGTGGTGAGGCGGGCATCTGCCCTATCACTTCAACGCGAATTCTGCACGTGGAGAATCCTCTCCTTCTGGTGATGGCGAGTTCCAATATGCGGCTGAGTTTGCCAATTTGGCTGCCGTAGCCCGTAGGGTAGCTTACCCTACTATATTGTGGGTTTTCTCTAGATTGATGTGCTGATGTTCTTTTGTAGTTTAAATTTAAGAGAGTGTTTGGTATTTATTTTGTCATTTTTCGACCCTCGTTGGTCGTCTCCTTGTTTAAAAATTGCATTCGATCCGACCGATGCAAAGGGTCACAAAGTGGAACCTGGATACAGAATTTTCTCATAATTAGTCTTTGTCAAGACTCTAAATGAACTTCTAAAAGTAAGTCTTATCAAGCGAACACGGAACGACGGGCTTGTAAATAAACAGTTTTCAGACTATGAACGTTTGCATTTCTCATGAAATATTCTTTTATGAGATATTCTTCTTATCACACATTTACATATAAACTAAGGTTTCGTCATTGTTGCTCATACCGGATCCAGACGCATATATGTAAGTATCTTGCCTTGTTCATAATTTTACGACTAGGCGAAATTCTGTTTCTATGGTAGCCTACTTAAAGCAAAATAGGCACTAACTATGCTTTAATTTTTATAATGTGCTCTACACATATAACTTTCTGACTTCCACTACATAGCGCTTCAAAAATGAGCCGTTTTCTTGTTATCATTTGTCATTGAATCTTCGGCGTATTCAAAAACTCTCAATTCAAAAATTCAAAAACTCTCGGCCATGTGCGAAAATCAATCGTCTTGTAGAGCTGAGTGACGAGAGTGCCATGGCTGCTAAAATAAACCGTCTCTGTAGCTGTTTTTTCCTGTTGTTTGTAGTACCGAAATAAAGTTTGTTTTCTCGATGTGAAGTTACAACACTGCCAGAAATGTACAAATATAACCGACCTAATAGCAGCTGATTCCAGAGCTTTCAAGGAATTCTCAGGTAATGTATGTCTACAATACAAATAATCCGGAGTATAAAATGGCAAAGAATAGATAAGAAAGGAATAGATAAGCTGGAAGCTCATATGTTACTTGCAAGGCTGGGTCAGACGATGAAAGTAGGAATTCGTCAATTCGTGGGTTTGATTGTGATCATTTGTAATAAAAAAATCTGGAAGAAAAAATGGTGATGAACTCATCGGGACACGAAAATGTATATTTTAATCAGAAGTATTGTTTGTCTTTAAGGAAATCAGTTGTAAGCAAAACCCTTGAGGCAAAAGTGATCATGGACTCACACGGATCACGAAAATGTATATTTTGCTTAAAAGTATTTTTGTACTTTGCTGTTAGGATTAGTACTTTAAGGGATGGTCGGATCTGGGAACTGACAATTTATAAGCCAATCTTGTCAAGTGTCTAATTTCCAAGACAACTTTCATCGTCCAAGCACATCTCGCAGTACCTTGATTCGCGATCACTGGAATTCCGGACCCCCCTCCAACTCTCTCCACAGTGCCCGAACCCGGTCCGGTTCTGTCCCTGATGTGTCTAAGGCTTGTGCTTGTTCTTCCAACCAAGTTCCATCCCAATCGTTCCACTCTAAGCGTGTCACAAGATTTATGGTTCTCCCATCCACCTTAAATTCCCCCCAACATTCATCGGATGACATCCGGACTTTAAAGTACACCTGAATGAAGAGTACCAAGTGTCATCCCTATCTGTATGACTTCCGTTAACATTGCCTGCAGAAAACCCAATCCAAATACGAAATAGTGTTTCCAAGCTATGATTTTTGCTCCATTTTGCATCTGTCCTTATTTCAGTACCGAACAGTTTTAGAAATGAACAAATGTCTCCAATCAACCCTTCTTCTGGAATATTTTTTAACCAGTTAAGCCGAAAGGTGTATCTGGAAGAAACTTCAATACGATCCGGCCAGCGCTGTACAAGATTTGAATGAATTGCGCTTTTTGTCTTGGAGTCTGCATGTGCAAACCTCCAGAAACGAACATCCCTATTTTGAAAACGTCACGCTGAGGAGAAGAATGCTCTCCGTGCCCATGTCTGTAAATGCATTCTCCATGGTGTGTTCAAGTATGGTTTTATTGTTCAGGTGTCCTTTAAATAGGACATTTGCGACATGAGGTCTTTCCAAATAACAAGTTTCATTAAGATCCGATCACATGTTCAGAAGTTATAGATACCTCAAGATTCGGGATTCTCCCTCTCTCCACTCCCCCATCGATGGTGATCAGGGAACTGATTATTTCTAAGGCAATCATGTTAAGTCTCTAATTTTTCAAGCCAAGTTTCATCGTCCTAGCACGTCTGAAAGTACCTTAACTTGCGACGACCGAAATTCCGGACCCCCCCCCTGTCCGGTTCAATCACTGATGCACATAGGGCTTGTGCCTGTTCTTCCCATCGTGTTTCATTTCGGCCGCCCCACTCCAAGCGTGTCACAAGGTTTCCGGTTCCCCCCTCCGACCTACCCCCCACCTTCATTGTATCCGGCCTGGACTTGAAAGGGGACATCCGAGACACGTGGTATTTCCACATATCAATTTTCAGTATGATCCGATCACCCGTTCGGAAGTTATACATACCTCGAGATTCCGGATTCTCCTTCCCTCCACCCCCCACGATGGTCGGATCGGGAAGTTGACTATTTCCAGATTAGGTCGGGTCCCTGACTTGCCCCAAGTTTCGTTGTCCTGGCCCCACCTGGACGTAACTTAACTCAGTATTACTGGAATTCCGGAACCCCCTCCAACTCCCCCCACAGTGCACGAATCCGGTCCGGTTCTATCAATGGTGTACCTAGGGCTTGTGCTTGTTTCTCCCACCAAGTTTCATTCCGATCGCTCCACTCTAAGCGTGTCACATGATTTCCGGTTCCCCCCTCCGACTCCCCCCCTACATTCATCGGATTCAGTCCGGATTTGGAAAGGGACATCTGAGACATGGCGTCTTTCCAAATATCAAGCTTCATTAAGATCCGATCACCCGTTTGAAAGTTATGCATGCCACTAAATCCGGATTCCGGCTCTCCTCCCTCCCCCCACGATGGCCGGATCTGGCAAGTGACTACCCTAACTCGCAAACACCGGACTGGCCGACCTACCGACAGACCGACGGAAAAGTAGTCGGTATACGGCACTTGGCCGGAAGGCAAGTGCCATAAAAAGAAACGCCGTTTATACTTGTCGAATTAGCGAAAATAAGCTGTCGAGGAATCTGCCAATTTCTGATGTAACATTGTAGCCTATTCTAGGGGCGGTAATGTGGCATCATGATTGTTTGACCCGCCCATTGAACTTTAAGCATAGCCTACTCAAGTGCCATATAGCGATCACATTGCCTGTCGGTCTGTCCGCCTTTAGCTAGTTAGGGCACTTCCACATACGCTAGGACGATGAAACTTGACAGGCGTATCAGGGACCCGACCAGATTAACTTTGAAATAATCTTTTCTCCGATACGGCCATCGTTGGGCAAGTGGAAGGATGGGGAATCGCGAAATTGGCAACATGCATAACTTTGGAACGAGTAACATGACGTCCATGAAACTTGACAAGCGTCAAGAACTAGTGTCTCAGATATTCAGTTTCAAACCCGGACCGGATCCGACAACTGGGATGGGGCTGGAGGGGGGCACCGGAAATCTTGTGAAAGGCATCGAGTCAATGGATCGGGATGGAACTTGGTGGGAAGAACAAGCATAAATCGTAGCCGCATTATTGACGAAACAGGACCGGATCGTGCCACAGTGGGGGGGGGGGGGGGTTGGAGGGTGTTTCCAGGTATTCCAGTGATCGCGAGTTAGGATACTTCCAGATGTGTTAGGACCATGAAATCTGGCAGGCATATTAGGGCCTTAATTGACTTGGAAATAGTCCCTTTCCCGATCCGATCATCGTGTGGGAGCGTAGAGATGTGAAATTCGGATTCTAGTGACATGAATGCTTTGAGCCCGAGCTTACGTCAGCTAAGCATCTTAGCTGACGTATTCCAACATCTTAGGCTGGGGATCACAGCGCGGAGCGCTGTGCGAGGCTTCTAAGTCCTCCGGTCTAACCAAACTAGCCACACCCAAACCGTCTGTGGTGGTAAATACAATCTGACTAGATTGCCTACCCCTTGTGGTGTAGTGTTCTCGGAAATGGGTATATATCGCTGTATACAGTTGTTTAAATTCGTTGTGGGAGGGGGGGTTTAGGCTCTTGGCCTGTTAACTTATGTGTAAAAACACAAGTGAGCCCTGGATTTGGATGTAGGACACCAGAAACCAAGAGGGGCATAGTTCATAGGTTTACATAGGTGGTGTGGAGGATAGATATTGTCTGCAGATATCGGTGTAATGCAGAAACTTTAATGCACAAGTCAAAATAGAAAATGGTACCGTACGAGTGGATATGATGGGGTGGTAAAAACGTGCCGAAGGGGGAGGGGGGCAGTATGGAGGTGCTATTGGTTATAGTATACTGTTGGGTGGTATAGAGATAAATGGTGTGGTGGCATGCGACGTACGGAGGGGTGGTATGGCTCTGGTGGGGTCATCAGGTGATAACCACTCCTTAGATATTGGTATTTATCGGGTGTACGGAGTGGCGGCGCCATCTCGAATTCTTCGAGATCCCCTTAGTATAGAGCCTGCCCAATGGTTTCGCTGCCTAACATCACAACCAGGGCGCTAAACGGGTATAAGTGGGTGGTTTATTTTAAGTCACGGATGTTCCAAAAAATGGACAACAGTTGGTGGTAACGTGACAAATTGGTAGTGGTAGCGACAGCTTTAATATCCGAACACAATAACAATTCAAAAGTGACTATAACAGAATGTTCTGCTGCTTCAGTTAAATAAGTAGAGGGTTTTCTCTGAGGCGGTCAGCGCTGATTGGCTTGTTGTAGAGCGCAGTCACAGGTCATGCTTTGCGTACGTGAGGTCAGCATACCTCTGGGAATTCATTGTATAGGAAGAAGGCATTTTTGGTATAACTTGTCAGCGCAAAGTTACAGGGGTGAATAATGGTATACGTAACTTATTCAGAGTGGGTAGAATAATAGGGGTTAAGTGAAAAGGAAAGGTAATCAACTGGTTAGGTATGATCGCCTGACAATGGTCGCTAGTGATCCGTTAACCTAACTACCCCAACCTAATCCTATTCTAACCCTACCCCTAACCCAACCCCTATCTATACCATCCACCCCACCTTATCTAAATTGTAAACGGCCACACTAGAGCAAACCATGCCAAACGGACAAAACCACCGTTGGGGGGGGGGCGAGGTTGCCTCTGAATGCCTTTTATAAAGAATAGTGCTCAATCGTGTAAAACAGGGGTGATTTTTCATAGTGGGGGAGGGGTGGTGATAGACGGAGAGTGACTAGGATCAAAAGTATACAAGATACTTAGATTCCGGTTGGGGATCACAGCGCGGAGCGCTGTGCGAGGCTTCTAAGTCCTCCGGTCTAACCAAACTAGCCACACCCAAACCGTCTGTGGTGGTAAATACAATCTGACTAGATTGCCTACCCCTTGTGGTGTAGTGTTCTCGGAAATGGGTATATATCGCGGTATGCAGTTGTTTAAATTCGTTGTGGGAGGGGGGGGGTTAGGCTCTTGGCCTGTTAACTTATGTGTAAAAACACAAGTGAGCCCTGGATTTGGATGTAGGACACCAGAAACCAAGAGGGGCATAGTTCATAGGTTTACATAGGTGGTGTGGAGGATAGATATTGTCTGCAGATATCGGTGTAATGCAGAAACTTAAATGCACAAGTCAAAATCAAAAATGGTACCGTACGAGTGGATATGATGGGGTGGTAAAAACGTGCCGAAGGGGGAGGGGGGCAGTATGGAGGTGCTGTGGGTTACAGTATACTGTGGGGTGGTATAGAGATAAATGGTGTGGTGGCATGCGACGTACGGAGGGGTGGTATGGCTCTGGTGGGGTCATCAGGTGATAACCACTCCTTAGATATTGGTATTTATCGGGTGTACGGAGTGGCGGCGCCATCTCGAATTCTTCGAGATCCCCTTAGTATAGAGCCTGCCCAATGGTTTCGGTGCCTAACATCACAACCAGGGCGCTAAACGGGTATAAGTGGGTGGTTTATTTTAAGTCACGGATGTTCCAAAAAATGGACAACAGTTGGTGGTAACGTGACAAATTGGTAGTGGTAGCGACAGCTTTAATATCCGAACACAATAACAATTCAAAAGTGACTATAACAGAATGTTCTGCTGCTTCAGTTAAATAAGTAGAGGGTTTTCTCTGAGGCGGTCAGCGCTGATTGGCTTGTTGTAGAGCGCAGTCACAGGTCATGCTTTGCGTACGTGAGGTCAGCATACCTCTGGGAATTCATTGTATAGGAAGAAGGCATTTTTGGTATAACTTGTCAGCGCAAAGTTACAGGGGTGAATAATGGTATACGTAACTTATTCAGAGTGGGTAGAATAATAGGGGTTAAGTGAAAAGGAAAGGTAATCAACTGGTTAGGTATGATCGCCTGACAATGGTCGCTAGTGATCCGTTAACCTAACTACCCCAACCTAATCCTATTCTAACCCTACCCCTAACCCAACCCCTATCTATACCATCCACCCCACCTTATCTAAATTGTAAACGGCCACACTAGAGCAAACCATGCCAAACGGACAAAACCACCGTTGGGGGGGGGGGGGGGGGGGCGAGGTTGCCTCTGAATGCCTTTTATAAAGAATAGTGCTCAATCGTGTAAAACAGGGGTGATTTTTCATAGTGGGGGAGGGGTGGTGATAGACGGAGAGTGACTAGGATCAAAAGTATACAAGATACTTAGATTCCGGTTGACCAAACATAGTCTGGGGATCACAGCGCGGAGCGCTGTGCGAGGCTTCTAAGTCCTCCGGTCTAACCAAACTAGCCACACCCAAACCGTCTGTGGTGGTAAATACAATCTGACTAGATTGCCTACCCCTTGTGGTGTAGTGTTCTCGGAAATGGGTATATATCGCTGTATACAGTTGTTTAAATTCGTTGTGGGAGGGGGGGTTTAGGCTCTTGGCCTGTTAACTTATGTGTAAAAACACAAGTGAGCCCTGGATTTGGATGTAGGACACCAGAAACCAAGAGGGGCATAGTTCATAGGTTTACATAGGTGGTGTGGAGGATAGATATTGTCTGCAGATATCGGTGTAATGCAGAAACTTTAATGCACAAGTCAAAATAGAAAATGGTACCGTACGAGTGGATATGATGGGGTGGTAAAAACGTGCCGAAGGGGGAGGGGGGCAGTATGGAGGTGCTATTGGTTATAGTATACTGTTGGGTGGTATAGAGATAAATGGTGTGGTGGCATGCGACGTACGGAGGGGTGGTATGGCTCTGGTGGGGTCATCAGGTGATAACCACTCCTTAGATATTGGTATTTATCGGGTGTACGGAGTGGCGGCGCCATCTCGAATTCTTCGAGATCCCCTTAGTATAGAGCCTGCCCAATGGTTTCGGTGCCTAACATCACAACCAGGGCGCTAAACGGGTATAAGTGGGTGGTTTATTTTAAGTCACGGATGTTCCAAAAAATGGACAACAGTTGGTGGTAACGTGACAAATTGGTAGTGGTAGCGACAGCTTTAATATCCGAACACAATAACAATTCAAAAGTGACTATAACAGAATGTTCTGCTGCTTCAGTTAAATAAGTAGAGGGTTTTCTCTGAGGCGGTCAGCGCTGATTGGCTTGTTGTAGAGCGCAGTCACAGGTCATGCTTTGCGTACGTGAGGTCAGCATACCTCTGGGAATTCATTGTATAGGAAGAAGGCATTTTTGGTATAACTTGTCAGCGCAAAGTTACAGGGGTGAATAATGGTATACGTAACTTATTCAGAGTGGGTAGAATAATAGGGGTTAAGTGAAAAGGAAAGGTAATCAACTGGTTAGGTATGATCGCCTGACAATGGTCGCTAGTGATCCGTTAACCTAACTACCCCAACCTAATCCTATTCTAACCCTACCCCTAACCCAACCCGTACTCCGTACACCCGATAAATACCAATATCTAAGGAGTGGTTATCACCTGATGACCCCACCAGAGCCATACCACCCCTCCGTACGTCGCATACCACCACACCATATCCACCAATACGTTATTATCTCTGTTTTTTACCTGCGAGTTAGAATCTACGCAGTACACCTATATCTGCCGAAAATATTTATCTCTATACCACCCCACAGTAGCCTATACTGTAACCCACAGCACCTCCATACTGCCCCCTCCCCCTTCGGCACGTTTTTACCACCCCATCATATCCACTCGTACGGTACCATTTTTGATTTTGACTTGGGCATTAAAGTTTCTGCATTACACCGATATCTGCAGACAATATCTATCCTCCACACCACCTATGTAAACCTATGAACTATGCCCCTCTTGGTTTCTGGTGTCCTACATCCAAATCCAGGGCTCACTTGTGTTTTTACACATAAGTTAACAGGCCAAGAGCCTAAACCCCCCCTCCCACAACGAATCTAAACAACTGTATACAGCGATATATACCCATTTCCGAGAATACCACACCACAAGGGGTAGGCAATCTAGTCAGATTGTATTTACCACCACAGACGGTTTGGGTGTGGCTAGTTTGGTTAGACCGGAGGACTTAGAAGCCTCGCACAGCGCTCCGCGCTGTGATCCCCAGACTATGTTTGGTCAACCGGAATCTAAGTATCTTGTATACTTTTGATCCTAGTCACTATCCGTCTACCACCACCCCTCCCCCACTATGAAAAATCACCCCTGTTTTACACGATTGAGGACTATTCTTTATAAAAGGCATTGAGAGGCAACTTCTCCCCCCCCCCCCCCCAACGGTGGTTTTGTCCGTTTGGCATGGTTTGTTCTAGTGTGGCCGTTTATAATTTAGATAAGGTGGGCTGGGAGGTTTGGTATAGCTAGGGGTAGGGTTGGGATAGTGTTAGACCTGTGACTGCGCTCTACAACAAGCCAATCAGCGCTGACCGCCTCAGAGAAAACCCTCTACTTATTTAACTGAAGCAGCAGAACATTCTGTTATAGTCACTTTTGAATTGTTACTGTGTTCGGATATTAAAGCTGTCGCTACCACTACCAATTTGTCACGTTACCACCAACTGTTGTCCATTTTTTGGAACATCCGTGACTTAAAATAAACCACCCACTTATACCCGTTTACCGCCCTGGTTGTGATGTTAGGCACCGAAACCATTGGGCAGGCTCTATACTAAGGGGATCTCGAAGAATTCGAGATGGCGCCGCCACTCCGTACACCCGATAAATACCAATATCTAAGGAGTGGTTATCACCTGATGACCCCACCAGAGCCATACCACCCCTCCGTACGTCGCATACCACCACACCATATCCACCAATACGTTATTATCTCTGTTTTTTACCTGCGAGTTAGAATCTACGCAGTACACCTATATCTGCCGAAAATATTTATCTCTATACCACCCCACAGTAGCCTATACTGTAACCCACAGCACCTCCATACTGCCCCCTCCCCCTTCGGCACGTTTTTACCACCCCATCATATCCACTCGTACGGTACCATTTTTGATTTTGACTTGGGCATTAAAGTTTCTGCATTACACCGATATCTGCAGACAATATCTATCCTCCACACCACCTATGTAAACCTATGAACTATGCCCCTCTTGGTTTCTGGTGTCCTACATCCAAATCCAGGGCTCACTTGTGTTTTTACACATAAGTTAACAGGCCAAGAGCCTAAACCCCCCCTCCCACAACGAATCTAAACAACTGTATACAGCGATATATACCCATTTCCGAGAATACCACACCACAAGGGGTAGGCAATCTAGTCAGATTGTATTTACCACCACAGACGGTTTGGGTGTGGCTAGTTTGGTTAGACCGGAGGACTTAGAAGCCTCGCACAGCGCTCCGCGCTGTGATCCCCAAAGCATCTTAGCTGACGTATCAGTTTTATGCATTATTTGAATGTATGAATAACTTTGGAACGGGTGGTTGGACGTGCATGAAACATGACGAGTGTCAAGGACGAGTGTCTAAGATATTCAATTTTAAGTCCGGCCTGGATTTGATTACTGGGGGGGGGGGGGCTAGAGGGGGGCACAGGAAATCTCGCAATACGTTTAGAGTCGAGTGATCGGAGTGAGACCTGGTTGGAAAAACAAACGTAAACCCTAAACACATTATTGACAAAACAGGACCGGATCTTGTCACAGTCGTAGGAGTTGGAAATCGACATTTGTCAAGAGACGTGTTCCAGACGTTCCATTTTAATTACGGGCCGCATCCGACAATCGCAAGGTGAAGGCATGAGGGGAACCGGGCATCTCTTGACATGCTTATCGAGCGAAGAATCGGGATGGGACTCAGGGACTATGCGCGAAGAACAAAGGTAAGCTCTAGACATATCATCGACAGAACTGGACCAGATTCAGGCACTGTGTGTATGTGTGTGTGGGGGGGGGGGGGCGACTTGCGATATGAAAAACTCTAAACAAGATATATGATTAGGGCGGAACATGGGAAATGGCAAGAGCATACGACAAGCTCCTCCAGACAGATCTGGTCACTTTGGGGGGAGGGGGCTGAAGGCGGAGAATCTAGTTTCACGCGTGGCAGGTTACTTGCCAAGATTTGTATATGGAGAAAATTCACGGACAAGATCATCACACTCTCAAAGGAGAGGGGGGGGCTGTCTGAGAAAAGCATTCTGACTCTGACAGCGCAAACCTTGGCTAATATCCATGCTTGTTTCTCAGGGATCGACTAAAAGCAGGAAAGGAAAGGAAAGAGAAAACCAGGAAAAGCAAGCCATGGTGCACGAGAAAAGCAGGCAAGATACTAAAACCAGGAAAGGCAAGAACAAAACGGGGAAAGAATTTACCAGACATCGAGGATTCGAAAAAGTGGCAAGCTGCTCCGTGCCTTTCCTCTGTTTAGTATCTCGTGATGAGTCAGCAACTTACGTTTTGTATAAGTACACCTTTTCCTCCTTTTAGTATCCTGTTGGTAGGTAACTAAAATCATGCTAGTCCAGCGAGGGGTCGGCCAATTAGATATTTGAAGTACACCTTTTCCTGCTTTTAGTATCCTGTCGGTAGGCGACTAAAAGCATGCGAGGGGTCGGTCAAGAAGATGTTTCAAGTACACCTTTTCCTGCTTTTAGTATCCTGTCAGTATACTTGAAACATCTTCTTGGCCGACCCCTCGCATGCTTTTAGTCTCCTACCGACAGGATACTAAAAGCAGGAAAGGGTGTACTTATACAAAATGTAAGTTGCTGACCCATCACGAGATACTAAACAGAGGAAAGGCACGGAGTAGCTTGCCACATTTTCGAATCCTCGATGTCTGGTAAATTCTTTCCCCGTTTTGTTCTTGCCTTTCCTGGTTTTAGTATCTTGCCTGCTTTTCTCGTGCACCATGGCTTGCCTTTCCTGGTTTTCTCTTTCCTTTCCTTTCCTGCTTTTAGTCGATCCCTGTTTCTCACCCAATTTAATTATGTGAATAACAATATAGTCCCCTTTTCTAGGTCTACTGTCATGAAGTTCCAAGTCTGTATACTGCTTCTTGCAAGTCTGTCAGGGATATTTTCTCAGTCGGAATGTGAGCCTGAGTGGACTTCCTTCTGCTCCCCAAAGGGCTGCAGTTGCCTTAAATACTTCCCGACATATCTCACCTGGACTGAAGCCTACTTTGCCTGCCAAAATGTCGGAGCTCAAATCACCTCAGTCCACAGTAGTCAAGAACAGATTATAACCGCAAGCTTGATACCGAATGACGATGCTTGGATCGGATTTAACGACATTCCAAGTCTGAATCAGAAATAAGAGCTTGAGGGAATCAACCTTTCACTTCAAAAACGAATCTTGCTTCCTCTCAATTGGATTTTGGGATCTCAAAACGTAACTGGATGGATCCCTATGACTTGCATGAAGTTGTCTGTGTGTCCGTCTGCCCGTCCTCTCAAATCATTTGAGATATTTTGTTCAAATTAGGTAAGGGAATCTTTGGACCAAACGAGAGATCAATTTCATGGACAGGGTTTACAGCCTTATATTTAGGGGTGGGGGAGAGGGTTCAGATTAAAGGAAGACAAAAAATATTTTTCAAACACAAACAAAATGATTTAGGGGTAAGAAGGCCCGTGGAATCTCTGGAATTTATTTCCTCGCAGGTCAAATAGTTCGCCCGGAATCCTCGCCGGAATCTGGTAAGAATGCATGCGTGATCCATATCCTTCTTTATTTTTCTCGACGATTCACTCGCTTGCTATAGTTGGCTTAGTTTAAAAATATTATATATCTAATATTAAAATGGATATGATAAAATGGATATGATCAATCGGGCGGTTGAAGCTGACCAATGAACCTAATTATCAGATACTCTTTTCGGTGAAAAGTATTACCTCTAAAGAGATCTGCGAGTTTACACTGTAAGTTTATGGATTTTGGAAATTTGTCAGATCTAATTTTTGTCTGTATCAGGAATTCAGAAATAGCTAGGTTTGGGATCCCCATCGAAGCCTTTGGTCTTGATGAACGTCGTGCCGTATTCGACCAACTGTTTTTTAGGGAGGGAATGGAAATCGTGAATTCGGGTACTTCCAGAAGCGCTAGGTCAACGAAACTTGGCAGCCATATTAGACAAGACCAAAGGTTTCAATGGGATCTCAAAAATTCAATATTTGATCCAGACAATTAGGTTTGTCTTCGCCAGATCCAGTCTTCGCCAGACTCCTTGAACATTATTACTCTTAAAATTTAGAAACAGATTAAGGCCAAATAAGTAATTATCTGAGAAACCCAAGTTCAGGTGAGGATTCAGCATATTGTGTGTTTACCCCAATAAGTCATATCCATTTTGACAGAACCGATCGAAACGATCCTGCCTTACTTCTGCCAATTTTCCGGTTTCGGCAAAAATCCGGAACTAGCCTACTTGTCCGGCGAAAAAATAAAAGCTCAAAAACGAATTCAGCGTATCTCCTTACCCTTGTATCTAACGTATAATCAACTTCCAATAAAAATTCAACTTATAACAAATATTCCGGTTTCAGCCAGATTCCGGACAAACTATATGTCCGGCTCAACAATGATCGTCATATAAGGATTCAGCATCTCTTCTTACCCTCAAATCGGACATCTAATCAACTACAAATACAACTTTTGCTTTGAACAAATTTTCCGGTTATGGCCGGATTCCGGGTGAACTACTTGTCCGGGTAGAAAATGGTTTTCATATTCGTGTTTAGCAGTTTTCTTACGCCTGGATCGAACATCTAATCAACTTCAAATAAAACTTTTACTTTTAACAAACTTTCCGGTTTTGGCCGGATTCCGGGCGAAATACTTGTCCGGCGAGAAAGTGGTTTTTATATCCGTGTCTTCTATCACATTAGCTGTTCAAAAATATTTTGTTTGCCCCTTAATTTAAACACCCTCCTCCACCCCTAAATGTAGGGCTACAGAGCCCATCTACGAAATCGACCTTTCCCTTGACTCAAACGATCCTCCCACCAAGTATCTCATTCCCTCAGAGAGTTATTGTGCTTACAGACGGACGAACAGACGGATAACTTTTGCGATGTCATAGGTAACCCTCCACTTACGTTTTGGGATCCCAAAAACCGACCAAATCGACTCATAATTTGTCACTTCCCCAACCAGACTTCCATGTGGGAAGCAGAGCGAGGGGGTGGGGTCCAGGAATTTGAGGGAGGCACAACTTTTGAACGGGTGATCAGATCAGACTGAGGACTGATAACTGGAAGGACTTGTGATATGGATAACTATAGAACAAGATAACCGATTAGGACGGAACATGACAAATGTCAAGAGCGCACATCTTAGGTGTTCCTATCACTGGTCTGGACAGATCTGATTACTGCGAGAGGGGAGCTAGAGTCGGGGAATCCAAGATTTGTATCTGGAAGAAACTTAAAAGACAGGATCGGGGGTGGGGGACTTGGAAATGCCATCCGACCTTGGTAGTGCAAAACTTGACTAATATCCCTGCTACCCGACCCTTGCTAGTGCTATACGGGCTTACAGGTCTTCAATTCAATTCAACTTATTTTCAAAACGGGAAGCGGACAAGCCGAATATTCGTTTAGTCGTCAACAAATACATATATTTGTTGACGACTAAACGAAGTCGTCAAAAAATTGTCAAATCGTCAACAGTTCAGTTCAGTCAGTCAGACAGTGCACATCTCAATGCTAATCATCGCAAAGCTCAAGCCAAGTGCAAGTGTACAGACTATTTTGCTGACAAGTTTTCGTTTGCCGGAGAAACAAATTTGGATACCTCGATATTTGCAAACAGACTGGATAAAGTTCAAATGTTTTGGAGTTGCTGGGATTAGATATGAAGATCTAGATGTCGAGCAGGTGTGCTACATGCAACGACTCATTGAAGTTGTCCAAACGAGATACAATAGTGTGTTCTATTCACGCCGGAGGCTGTGGAGGCCTATTCCACAAGGGATGCGACGTTTTCCAAGAAAAGTTCAGCGCGAAAAATCAACAGTCATTTCCCGTGTGCAAGGATTGCTATCAGAAAAGTCCCCCCTCCATAGCTATGCCTGAGTGTGACCAGAAACTAGTCTACTCCCCAGTCCTTAGCTTTCTTGAACACTCATTCCGTTCTGGCATTTCACGTACCGATGTCGTCTCAGCCGCAGCAAAATTCTACAAAATCGAACAATTATCCATTGCTCGGGACTTGTTAATTTCGCTCGCCCGGCCAGTAAAACATTACACGGAGCGCAGAGGCGAAAATGCTAAGTTGTCCTTGAGCAGTGATATTTATTCCATGTTTGCTGATTGTGACGTGGGTGATATGAGCGGCGCGTTGCCAAAATTCGTGATGTCAGCTGGCGATGCAATACCTGCTGTGATGTCGGAAGAAAACGCTAATTTCACTCGTGTGTTGCTGACGTGGGACAGGGAGCTAAAGGATCTGTCCGAGAAAATTGATCACGTGACTGAGTTAGTCAAATCAAGCCCGTGCGATAAAGTAGCTTGGTCTGATCTGGAGTCTTGCGTAAAGGACATAAGGAAAAATCAAGAGGAAAAGCTTACTGTGAATCCGCCGGAATGCCCCCCCCCCCCTCGGTTCTCCTTCTGAAGACCTAGTGCGTATCGAGGTCCGTGATCCGCCTGCAAATCTTAATGATCCTCACAAAAGGAGAATGGCATTGAAAGACCTGAATGGCGCTAGTGGTATAGATAAAGTTCAAGCGATAAGCGATTCTCAGTGGGTTATTCACGCTTCAAAATCTACCGCATCAGAGCTGAACAAGTGCGCAAGCGCTCAGACGTGGAGTGTGAAAGTAAAATGTTTATCATATTTTATATTAAAACAGCGTTAAAACCAAGACATTTCATATCCCCAATAACCAAACAAGTTTGCATCATCCCACTTTAAAAGCTTTAAATGTAAACAAACCGCAAGTATAAATCCAAAGAAATGTTGAAGATCTTGCAAGAACAGCATGAGTTCTAACACTAGATCAGAGAATCAGAACACTGAATCTGAATGGTCTGCCAGCCAGTCCGACCCTTTAAACCTCTTTTCCATTAGCAAGGTATTAAAACAAGTGCAATAACCAAATCGTAGCAGCCTAATACCCCCTTTGTCACAATTCATTAAGAACGGCATATCATCGATCATATGACAACACCGTAAAGTTTCCAGCTGTTCATTAAAGATACGTCGCGTCGTCTTATTTCTTGCTGCAATACACCAAAATCCTCATTCATAGATATATCTCCTCAAATATACAAGAGTTGAACTTGAGACCTGTCATAGACGAACGTAACTCATGAAAAATCTGGGCCCAGTTACGCATGAACGGGAGGGTGGGGGGGGCATCAGTTGCATATATAGACCTAAATATCCTCGACTATACCAGCTTAGAGTTTGATTCCAGTCACGGGCCAAAAACTTGACTCATGGGCAAATTGGGCCCACTTGCCGATGAACGGGGAGGGTAGGGGCCAGGGGGTGGTTCAACTCCACATATAAATCCCCAGCCCTATGATCCAAAAGCACAAAGGAATTTCATCGCCCTATCTCCAGTTATTGTCAAGTTGAAATCATTAAAAAATGGGCAATCTGGGCCCAATTGCCCCTGAACCAAGTGGGGGTGGGGTTTGGGACCCGCAAAAATGAAAAAGGTACACCAATACTCACAAACCTACCAAGTTTCAACTTGATACCTGTTGATTCCTGTCACGGGTAACGAACTTTACTCCTGGGCAATCTGGGCCCATTTGCCCATGAACGTGATGGGTGGGGGAGGTGCAACTTTAAAAGTAATGTCCCAGCCCTAGGGTCTACATGTACAAGGAATTTCATCGTCTTATGTCCAACTCTGGTCAAGTCAAAAGCTTGAATCCATGATCAGTACGGATGGGATAACTCGTCGTCTGGAGTCAGACTGCGAAGAAAAACGGCTCAAAATCAACAGGAAAAAGTCAGCAGTTATGAGAGTTTCATTTTTAAAAAATGAGATTCCTAGTCAAGGTGATCTAAATGTGCCAATTGTAAATAATATGAAGATTTTAGGTGTGACTTTTAACTCAAAGATGTCATGGTCGGATCATGTACATAATATTATTAAGAAGGCGAATATAGCACTAAGGAATCTAGTAACTACAAAGCGTTTTGGTTTTAGTCGTCCTTCACTTTTAAATTTTTACAATTTGTATATATTAAGTATTTAGAATATGCTTGTCCTGTGTGGCATCCAGGGTTGAGTAAGGAACAAAGCAATGACCTCGAGAATGTGCAGAAGCGGGCTGTTCGTGTGATATTGGGCCACGAGTACACACATTACGAAGAAGGTATAAAGCTCCTTGGTATAGAAAGCCTTGTTGCCCGGCGTCACCAGCTTACTATGACATGCGGGAATAAAATGTTAGAATCAAGTAAGCATCGTGATTTGCTACCGGAAGCGGCGCGAACCGGCTATAACACGAGGCATCAAAATAAATTAGAGCCCTGCAAACCATCAGCTTCTAACCGGTATAGATCTTCTTTTCGTCAATATTTTGTTAAGCATTTTAATGAGTAAGTTGACAATGTTGACATGTATGTTTTATAAATTATTGATATGGTCTTATTTAACTATTATGTTATTTGACCTAATAAATTCGTATCGTATCGTATCGTAAAAGTTATGAACATTATTCACTGGACAATCTGGGCCCATTTGCCCCTGAACCGGGTGGGTGTGGGTGGTCGGAGCCCCAAAAGGCACAACTAGAGCCCAATACCAACAAGTGTACCAAGTTTGAACTTGATACTTGCACTGGTTCACGAGTTATGAGCTCCACAAAATACGGTGAAAACCGAAAACCGGAAACCGAAAGCCGAAAGCTGCTACAGCGCTCGCAATAGTGGATTGTTCCAAGGAACACTCCACTAAAAACAGTATCAGTGACGGCCTTTCAGCTAACGTTTCACTCAAGTCCCCTGTGTCCGTTGGTCTTTTGAGAGCAAAGTTTGAATTCGATGCAGATTTTTTAGTAAACGAAAACAGTGGTATTTCGAAAGTCGAACGTATCGGTAGATCGAGTGCTTTTAAGATTTTCTTTGATTCTCGAGCTGCAAAGTCATACTATCTTCGTAACGGTATTCATCTGGGTTATGAGCACTTCCGGTTATTAGAATTCAGACAGTTGCCAAAAATGTGTTACAAATGCTGTTCGCTCGATCACGTTGCGTCGTCATGTTCGCGACCCCAGCCCACCGGTATTTTTTGGGAAATCGAGTGGGATCGTTTTTGGGATCCCAAAACGTTAGTGACGGATACCTATGACATCGCAAAAGTTGTCCGTCCGTCCGTCCGTCCGTCCGTCTGTCCGTCTGTACGCACGATAACTCTCGAAGGGATTGAGATATTTTGATGAAACTTGGTGGGAGGATCCTTTGGGTCAAAGTACAAGTCAAGTTCGAAGATGGGCTATGTAGCTCTATATTTGAGGGTGGGGGAGGGGTTTCAAATTAAGGGGCTAACAAAATATTTTGAAACAGCTAATGTGATAGTCGATTATGGGGTAAGAAGACATGCTGAACACGATGGTGAAAACCATTTTCTCGCCGGACAATTAGTTCGCCCGGAATCCGGCCAAAACCGGAAAGTTTGTTAAAACTAAAAGTTTTATTTGAATTTGATTAGATGTTTGATTTAGGGGTAAGAAGACATGCTGAACACGATGGTGAAAACCATTTTCTTGCCGGACAAGTAGTTCGCCCGGAATCCGGCCAAAACCGGACACAAAATTTGTCGACCAATTTTCGGCTACCCCTTTTCTTCAAAATAGTATATAAGCTCTGCATAATAGTATAGCTCTGCGCAGAGCGCGAGCTCAATGAACCTAAGAGCTAGTTGTTTTCGAAGGTCGAAGGGGTTGATATGTGGGGTTGGTAAATGAGAAGGTGGTTGCGGGCTATATAACAGTTGGAAAGTTTAGAAGGATTGACAACTTCAGTAGAAGGGTGAACACTGAAACCAAAAATAGACCGATCCCAATTGTGAGACAAGTCATCTTCGGCAATGAGGGGTTAGCAGTTTTGTCTACTTGGTGTACCTACAATTTGTTTCCTGTGCTTTATATGGTACGAACAATTTGGTAACACGTCTATCACGAGGACATGGACTCGTAAGTAAGAATCGGCTGCTAGAATCTTTGGTGATGAGGGGTTGCCAACTTTTGCTAGTTGGTATACCCTTTATTTTTTGCCAGTGTATTTCATGGTAAGAACGATACGGTACCATGTCTATCACGGGTAGATGGACTTGTTTACCCTGACATATACTTCGTCCGGAATCCGGTTGAAACCGGATTTTTTTTATAAGTTAAAGTTTTATTTGAAGTTGATTAGACGTTCTTTATAGGGATAAGGAGATGCGCTGAATTCGTTTCTGAACTATCTTTTTTTGGCTGGACAAGTAGTTCGCTCGGAATTCGGCCGAAAACTGAAATTCGGCAGAAGTAAAGCAGGTAAGTAGTATATAAACGCCGAAGCTGGCTCTAAAGTCCCCCCAGTTCAAACCCCCATTTTAACACCAATTTCTTAAATTTTAACATGATTTTTTCCAAATAATCCACCTTTTTATAGATATTTTTATTTTCTTATTTCCCAAATAAAGGTCCCAAGAAATAGGAAATATTACCCTTTATTACATATATACTACTACTTTTTTACATTTTTCATTTTTACTGAGTAAACAGTTCTAAATCAACATATTGGTCAGAGTTCTTATTCACCCTCATAATTGGCTGTAAAACCAGATTTTTCTTTAGAAGCAACTCATCAGCAATTGCATTATATCTCTGTGGTATAAACAAATCACAGGCTTTGTTATTATGATTAATAACAACAACCAGCTTATCACCATATTTTGTCTTGGCCATTCTCATTTTAACGATGCTATATTTCAATCCTAGAATTAGTTCTTCCTTTCTGATTGTATCATTGTATTTATTCATTCTAATTGTAGACAAGACTTCTCTGATGGACTCCATTTATTAGCGGCTGATTTTATTTAATAAAAATCCCAATCGCTTGAAACATCTGGTAATAGAAGCCAACCACCTTTATCACATAAATGCGATAGATAGAGACGCAGTACTGAGTTTGCGTGATGATGTGATGATTACCGATTTTGAACTTCATAAAATATTTTTGCAAAACCCCACACCCCCAGACTTTGAAGAATAGTTGCGTTAAGCACACGCAAAGCAAAATATGGTAATGGCTATTAGTCTGGGGGGCCCCTGAACAGGGAAACTCCGAGGAGTTTTTTGAATCGCTACAAACTGCCGTCAGTAGGATTCGATCTTGCGAGGTCTGTGGAATGTCAAGTTAGAACGGGCCAGTGCGCTAACCGATTAGACCACGGGGTCCTCATTCGACTGGCCAAGCTTTTGTTTTCTGATGTGATATGACTCATCGGAAATAGTTGCAAAACCTCTCGCCTCCAGACAAGTAATACGGAAAGTTAAGAGGTGCGATGGAGTTGCACCCCGAGTTTTTGGTTGTTGTTGTTGTAGTTGTGGTTGTATTACTTGTCTG
Organism: Branchinecta lindahli; assembly: GCA_023053555.1. Lineage (NCBI taxonomy): Eukaryota > Metazoa > Arthropoda > Branchiopoda > Anostraca > Branchinectidae > Branchinecta > Branchinecta lindahli. Next base: position 25,554,021 of record JAKZAO010000012.1, read on the forward strand.
GAGACGGCTCCGACTTGAGGAGTTTTTCCCCCGCCATCACCCCCTACTAACAGAAATTGCTAGCAGTGGGATTCGATCCGATGACACAGAATAGCAGGGTCAATTACGTTAGCTAGACGCTAGACCGTTACACTGTCGGAGCTAGTCGTGAGATCTGAAGGAAGGTTTTAAGATGAGAAAACTGGAGACAATTAGGCTAGGAAATTAATGGTGGGTACTGGTTATGAGTGATGTAGGTAATTATTGCGCGTAGAAACTGGATCTGAGAGGCGGAGCACATTGAACGTTTTATAAAGAGAATACCAGAGAAAATTATGCTTTGCGTCACGAGTCAATGTTTGTCTGAATTCATCCACCAACCCAAGGGGCCTGGGTGATGGGTTACTCACTTGGACAAAGGTGTACTAGGTGGTGAGGGGTTACTCACTTGGACAAAGGTGTACTAGGTGGTGAGGGGTTACTCACTTGGACAAAGGTGTACTGGGTGGTGAGGGGTTACTCACTTGGACAAAGGTGTACTAGGTGGTGAGGGGTTACTCACTTGGACAAAGGTGTACTAGGTGGTGAGGGGTTACTCACTTGGACAAAGGTGTACTAGGTGGTGAGGGGTTACTCACTTGGACAAAGGTGTACTAGGTGGTGAGGGGTTACTCACTTGGACAAAGGTGTACTGGGTGGTGAGGGGTTACTCACTTGGACAAAGGTGTACTAGGTGGTGAGGGGTTACTCACTTGGACAAAGGTGTACTAGGTGGTGAGGGGTTACTCACTTGGACAAAGGTGTACTAGGTGGTGAGGGGTTACTCACTTGGACAAAGGTGTACTAGGTGGTGAGGGGTTACTCAGGTACTGGTTATGAATGACGCAGGTAATTAATGCGTATATGAATATGAGGATCTTATGAAAGCAATATACTACACTTTGGGTAATTTCTCTTGATTTATTATGGAATTATTTTTACAATATTTATAACCGTTTAAGCGAACTTGTTTCATGTATTTTTCGCGAGGAAAGAATCGAAAGGTTTTACGCATTTCTGCTTCACGTTGAATAACCTCTTCAACCGTTAATTGCCCACATTTTAACAATGATAACAGTTCAGTGTAAAAATTATAAGCGGTTTTATGCTCTGACTTTTTCTCTGCAATGTTTAAATGTTTTTCGATTATTTCGATGATAACAGCACCCAAACTTAAAGAAGCTAAAGGCAGTACTAGAAACGCAGACAGCCCTGCTGCTGAAAAAAGGAATTTGGATAAAAGTAAGCTATTACTTATATGATTGTAGTACTTGTAACTCCTTCTGTGAACAAATAATCGTTTTTCCAATTCTTCCATTTAGAACAAAATAAAATTGTTACAAAAATTATTTGATTGCTTCACGATTCGGAACACACCCGCCACCTATGAAACTGTAGCTTACTCCGTGAAATGTAAAACACTTCTTGATCAGTCGGAGACAAAGAGGTAGCGTATCTGTTGTGAAATGTACATTGAAACCAGTGATTTTCTTTACGGCTGAGAAAACGCAGTCAGGAGAAATTCATTAATAAAAATATTCCCCTATTAAATGATGAATGTGGCAGAGGTTATTCAGCTTTGTAAAAAGGTTATATCGAATAACAAATCGATTATACAAAGATTACCGAATTACACATATAATGAGCTGCGGACTTATGCGAAAATTAATAAAATCAAAACAAATGGAACAAAGAAACATGAAATAACAAATAATATAATAAACCATCTTAATAAGTATATTTTGATAGCGGAAGATACAATTAATATTCGGCGTAGAAACGAAAGGATTCAGAACAAAAACAGACCATCCATTTATACACCAGAGCCAGCATTAAGGAAGATTTTGGAAGATGAAATCAAAGAAAATAATATTGCTATTGGAAATATAAAAAAAGAGGAGAAAAGGATACAAGTGAATTAAAAAGGTTTCTAAAAAACAAAAGCCTACCCACTCGCGGTAACCGAGATGAAGTTTCAAAACGTGTTACGGATTACTATGGTAGGATAATTAATAAGCAGAAAAAAACTATTGATAAAAATAGAGATATCATAAGAGATCAAACAGAAAGAGGTGATAAAAATAGACACAAAGCAATCGATTTATCAACTCTCTTCATAAATAAGAAACAAATTAAAGAAGAAAAAATAATTCCTGATCATTTATTTGAAACGGAAGAAGAACAACAACCTACTATTGCTAGGGTAACTGAAAATTTGTACACCGTAAACGTTTCAATTGAAAGCAATGGAAGAGATGAACATAATCTTATTGCTTTTGTTTTTAATGATTTACTCCGAAGAATGAACGAAATAAATCATTATAGAGTTCAATTTGTGACCAGGGTTATATTCTATAGACAGGAAAATGATGAAGAAGTTGTAGTATTTTATAACAGTACTTCTTGGATTTTAAATAAAAATAGCATACTTACGCATAGTCATTTGGATGATAATAACAAGAGACTGAGTTCTTTAAGTAATACCCCTCGATCGGGGCTACAATTTAGTCGGTATGAAGGAATTGATTATAGGATGACTCGAATCGAATCTTATATGGGAGGAACGTTTAAAATACTGCCAGATTTCGTAAAAAATAAAAAAGCGTGCATAAATATAAAAAATAAAGATAAAAAATGCTTTCTTTGGTGTATCTTGGCACATTTATACCCAGCTAAGGACAACGCTGAGAGAACTTCGAAATATAAACAATATGAGAATGAATTCGATTTCAAAGGGGTTACCAACTTCCCGATGGATACACAAGACATCCACAAATTTGAAAATAGATACAACATTAAGATTTGCTTATTCCAAATTGATAAAGAGAAAATAATCAGAAGTCATATATTAAAAAGTACAATAAATGGTAAAACAGCACAACATATCATTCATTTATTATATTTTGATAATCATTATGTGCTAGTAAAGAATCTGAGCAGACTAGTTGGTTCTGAACTATCTACAAGACAAAAAAAGATATACCTCTGCACTTTTTGCGGAAGACATTTTTCGAAACAAGAACAATTTGAACAACATGAACTTAAAAACAATTGCGAAGACCCTGATATCATAATGCCTCCTGAAGGTTCAAGTATACACTATAAAAATATTGCAAAACAGATGAAAGTGCCTTATTGTATAATAGCAGACTTTGAGTCTTATAATGAAGAATACAACCAGGTAAACGGAAAGAAAACAATAAAAGTAGCTGAACAGAAACCATTTGCATACGGTTTTCAAGTCTGTTGCTCGTTTGATACGAAGCAAAATAAATATTATTGCTATTTCGGGGAAGACGCTGCTCAGCATTTTGTGAAAACAATTAAAGAAGTGTCCACAGAAATTGCATACAAGTATGAAAAAAGACAAAGAAATCACACTTATACTGATGATGAAATTAAAGAAAAATGGAAGACCCTAAAGAACAAGACTTGCCATATCTGTAACACAGAAATCACTGAAAATCCCCAATTTGATCATGACCACATGACCGGAAAAGACAGAGGTTTCACACACGCTGAATGTAACATGAAATACAGAATTCCCAAGCATATCCCTGTAGTCCTACATAACTTATCAAAGTATGATTCCCATCTATTTGTAAAAGAGTTGATACCTGATAACGGAATATTTGAATCAGCAGAAAGTTTCATATCATTCTCGAAATCAATAAGTATTCCAAGACAGGATACAGAAATAAAATATGAAATCAGATTCATAGATTCCATCAGATTCATGGCTTCATCTTTGGACAAGCTATCAGCAAATTTAGCAAAATGCGATTGCAAAGAATCGTGTAATCATCTAAGGGAGAATTTCAAGTACACATCGAATAGTTTCAAAAACGATGAAGAGTTCAAAGAAATAATTAAAAAAGGGGTGTATCCTTATGAATTCGTAGACAGTTTCAGTAAAATGGATTGTACAAAGTTACCACCCATAGAAAGCTTTTATTCTAGGTTAACAGGAAAAGATATCAGCAAAAGTGACTATAAGAGAGCGGTCTCTATTTGGAAGCAATTTAATTGCGAAACATTACTTGATTATACCAAGTTGTACCTAAAAAGTGATGTGTTAATATTGTCTGATGTTGTAGAGAATTTCAGAAATGTATGTATACATAATTATGATTTGGATCCACTACATTACTTCTCAGCTCCAGGACTAACATGGGATTCTTTCCTAAAGCATTCGAAAGTAGAACTACCGTTATTCTCAAAGGAAGACATGTATACATTCGTTGAAAAGGGAATAAGAGGTGGTGTATCTCAATGTATAAAAAGATACGCTAAAGCAAATAATAAATATATGAGCAGTTATGACAACAATAAGCCATCTAACTATTTAATGTATTTCGATAAGAATAATTTATATGGGTGGGCGATGTCACAAAAATTACCAGCGAATGATTTCCAATTCATTCCCATACCGGATGATTTGAAAGAGAACACTGAAATTAATTCTTTAGATTATTATCAACTATTAAAAAATCATGTTCAAACAGAAATGAATTTGGAAAATGTGGGGGCAATTTATGAAGTTGATTTAGATTATCCTAGAGAGTTACACAAGTTACAAAAGGATCTGCCATTAGCACCAGAACATTTCAATGGCAAACTATGTACGACCTTACTGGATAAAAATAACTACGTAGTTCATCACAGAAACCTAGAATTCTATTTACAAAAAGGTCTGATACTGAAAAAAGTACATAGAATACTAGGATTCACTGAGAGTGCTTACTTAAAAGGATACATAGACCACAACACAGCACTTAGAACAAAAGGTACTAACGATTTTGAAAAGGACTTTTTTAAACTGATGAATAACGCTTGCTTTGGGAAAACCATGGAGAACGTAAGGAAACGAGCTGATATGGAAATAATAACTGATGATAAAACAAGAGAAAAAATAATAAAGAAACCCAACTTTAAATCTGAAATTATTTTCAGTGAAAACTTTTCTGTAGCAAGAATGTCGAAGGAAAAGATAAAACTAGACAAACCAATGTATATCGGTTTTGCTGTACTGGAACTCTCCAAGCTCTTGATGTATGAATTCCATTATGATTATATGAAACCTAAATACGAGGATAAAATAGATTTATGTTATATGGATACAGATTCGTTCATATATGACATAAGAACTGAGGATTTCTATGAAGATATCAAACAAGATTTGAACGAGAGGTTCGATACATCTGATTATGCGAAAGATAATCCATATGGGTTTCCTAGTGTAAATAAGAAAGTGATAGGAATGATGAAAGATGAATTAGCAGGACAAATTATGACAGAATTTGTTGGATTACGATCAAAAGTATATGCTTATGATAAGGACAACCAAGACCCTTCAAAGGCTAGCAAAAAACTAAAAGGAATAAAAACGAACATAGTGAAAGATAAAATTACGATTCAAAACTATAAGGATGTACTGTTTGGTAAAATTGAAAACCTATCTGTAACCCAGTATAACTTAAGACCATACAAGCACCATATGTTTCTAGAAGAACAGAATAAGAAAGCGTTAGATCCTAAGGATGATAAAAGGATAGTAACAAGCGATAAATACACAACTTTACCTTTAGGTTATAAACATTAAACTCAAGTACCTACTTCAAATTCAAGTACCTACTTCAAATTCAAGTACCTACTTCAAAATTCAAGTACCTACTTCAAAAATTCAAGTACCTAGTTAAAAAATTCAAGTACCTACTTCAAAAATTCAAGTACCTAGTTAAAAAATTCAAGTACCTACTTCAGTAAATCTTATAATGAAAAATTCTTCCTAAATAAATGAATGAAAAGGCACCAATAAAAGTGTATGATTTTAGCGAAAAGAATAACTATCAGAACAAACACGAACTTGCACCTCAGTGGCCATTTAGATTATTAATTTGTGGAAGTTCAGGAACAGGGAAAACCAATTTACTCTTGAATTTAATTTATGAATACATCTGTTTCAACCGAATATACTTGTATGCAAAAGATCTTGAAGAAGACAAATATAAAGACCTTATAGACAATTTAAACACTTTAGAATCAAAATGTAAAACGAATATTTTAACCGTAAGTAATGACCTTAATGATATTATCGATGTTGACGACCTAGACCCCCAGTATCAGAACTTGATTATCTTTGACGATTTTGTAACTGAAAAAGACCAGAAGAAAATAGAAGATTTATTCATAAGAGGAAGAAAGAAAAATGCTTCAATTGTTTACTTGTCTCAGAGCTATCATAAAACGCCAAAGGTGGTAAGACTTCAGTGTAATTATTTTGCATTTTTTCAGTGTTCTAATCCAAAAGAAGTAAAATTAATTAGACAAAGCCATGTATCCAGTATAGACAATGAAAAATTTCTCAAACAATTCGAGGCTGCAACTAAGGGCTACGGCTTTTTCTTCATAGATTTAAAAACAAAAGATAAAACCCTGAAGTACAGGAAAAACTTTGAAAAATTTACCGGATAATTTATTTCTATAATAAATGAATAAATTTGGTAGTGTTGGAAAAAAGGTTGGTAACGAATCGAAAGTTACTGACGAAAATGGTAACATTAACCTACACGATAGACGAATTATAAATTTAGGTGATGCGAAAACAGATAAGGATGCTATTAGCTTAAGATCTATGACTGTGATTTTGAATCAATTTAAAGAACAAATGACTGCGGGACAAGTGCAAACCAATCAATATTTTAGCGAAGATATCAACAGATTAACTGCGGTAGATGATTCTCCTGATAATTCATTGGTAAGGATTAAAGATAGAGGATTATTTGTGAAACAAACAATTCAAGTTACTGATAAAGAAATTGATGCTGGGGATAAAGTAATCACAAATGTTCAAGACCCTAGAAACAAAAAGGATGCTGTTAATTTAGATACGTTAACAACAAACCTTTTAAAATATGATCAAAAGCTTATTAACCAACAAATTCTTAGCAAAAGTATTGAAACAAAGATTGGTGACCTTAGGAAAATCATTGACAAAAAGGCTCTTGACCTTAGCAAAAGTATTGACAAAAAGGTTCTTGACCTTAGGAAAAATGATTTTGACCAAGAAGCCCATATCTTTGGTATTGAAAGAGCAATCGTATACATTTTAAAAAGGCTTTTAGAGCAAAAACCTGTTGATCAAGATTTTGTTACGCAAACAGAAGACTTTATGAAAACTAAACTAATCTAAAGAAATAAAATTTATATGATAAATTAATTTTCTAATAAATGGTTGAAACAATGGAGTATACAGTTTATTTATCAAAGCTTCAGAAAGGAAAGCTGAAGAAATGTTTTGGTGCTAAACAAAAATGTCAGATACGTGTTAGTCATAGCAGACAGAATGAACGAGAACCAGTAAAGTTACTATTAAGTAAACGACAAATTGATAAAATTGAAACATGTAAAATGAATAATAAGGGTTGTGACATTGATGTATCATATAAACAGATGAAAGAAGCGATTCAAAAGGGTGGATTACTTCCTTTCCTAATACCGTTAGCAATTACGCTTGGTAAGGCAGCTTTAACAAGTGGTGCTGCTGCTTTGGGTACATTCGCTGGTAAGAAATTGGTGGATAATATAGCAAACACAGGTGGGGCGCTTACACTTCCTTTAACACAAAAAGTTGTGGGTCGGGGAAGGCCTAAGAAGATAACCGATGATGTCAACACAGGTGGTGCGCTTACACTTCCTGGAACACAAAGAGTGGTTGGTCATGGGGTACGGGGAAGACCTAGGAAGTCAAAAAACGAGGACATCAAAAAAGAAGCAAAAGTAAAGTAGGACCTCTAACCAATTTTGATATTATGGATTCATTAGGGGATATACCATATTTTAGAGGTGTTTTCTCTATAGATACGCTACCTAAACAAATAAATAACCTAGAATGTGGTGTCATTAACTATGATAAACTCGGAATGCCTGGAACTCACTGGGTAGCGTATTGTAATCTACCTGATCAACCCTATGTCGAATTTTTCGATTCTTTCGGTATACCCCCAGGAAAAGAAATAATTAAATATCTAAAAACTTCAAAGAAAAAAATAGCTTATGAAAATCTTGCTGTTCAAAATATAGATGAATTAAACTGTGGATTTCACTGTATTTCCTACATTCAGCGCAAAATGAAGTTGGTAGCTTTTCGTTTATAAAAATTGTTTTCTAATAAATGGATATTTATTGTATGAAGTGTAAAAAGAAAACTGACACTGAAGCAATGTTTAAGGCCGTGTCACAGAAAAATAATGTTCCAATGCTAAAAGGTAATTGTGTTTTTTGCGGATCAAGGAAAAATCTGTTTTTAAAAAAAACCTCGACGCAGAAAAAGATATTTTAAATACGTATTATTCTAATTATTCAGGTGTGGATGATATTCATAGAAAATTAAAAGAAAATGGAGTGAACATTTCTAAAGATAAAATAAAAAATGTGTTGCAAAATGAGAATGTATATACCTTACACAAACCTTCTTATCATAACTTTGAAAGGAGACGAGTCTATGTTCACTATGTGGATGAGCAATGGCAAGCTGATTTAGTTGACATGCAGAAATATAAAAAAGCGAATGATAAAACAAATTACAACTTAACTGTAATTGATTGCTTTAGTAAATACGCTTGGTGTGTCCCTTTGATAGATAAAACGGGTGCTGAAATAATCAAGGCATTCAGTCATATATTTAAAGAAAGAATTCCTAAGAAACTACAAACTGATAAAGGTAAAGAATTTGTAATGAGAAATGTTCAAACTTTTTTGAAAAATAATGACATACACTGGTTTGCATCTGAAAGTGAATTAAAATCGCAAATTGTTGAACGATTCAATAGAACACTGAAAGAAAAGTTGTGGAAATATTTTACTCACAATAACACTAATAAATGGATTGATATTTTACCTTTATTTGTTAGTAATTATAATAACTCTTATCATCGTTCAATACAAATGAAACCCATTGATGCTAGTAAAAAAATGAATCAGAAAAAGGTTTACAATGCTTTGTTTCCTCCAGCTGATGACTACACAATCACAGGACATTATAAAGTAGGAGATTTAGTCAGAATTAAAAAAGAAAAAAGTATTTTTGATAAAGGATATTTACCAAATTACACAAATGAAGTATTCCAGATAGCAACCGTTAGACCTACCATCCCTATTACTTATGAAATATCTGACAAAAGTGGGGAATTAATTCAAGGAGGGTTTTATGAAAAAGAACTTTCAAAATTTATTATGAAATAAAATTACTTGTATATAAATGGATTCAAGACGCTTGAGTGATATGTTATCGGGTATAGTGAAGAACAGAGAAATTCAGAGAAGAAAGGTTCAAGAATATGAGATGGAGAAAGCAGGATTTCGGGAAATGGCTTCAGAATTTAACGCTCCAGTTGTTATGGCACAAAAAGAAAACATGAAGACACAAAAAGAAAACATGATGGTACAAAATGAAAATACTGACGCCATCATGAAGAAATTACAGGCGATTGATGGAAAATCAAGCGTACAGTTTCAAAAATTAGTTGATACATTTAAAACAACTCATCCATTCCAGATCACTGCTTCAAAGGAATCGAGTAGAGCGCCAACTCCTGCTTTAGAACCAACTCCCGCTTTAGTCCCATTATCCATTGAAATGAATAAAGGTATTACCCAAGAGTTGTTAAATCAGATTAATTCAAAACATGTATCGCGGGGTGGTAATGATCATTATTTTAAAATACCTACGTATTACATTAATCATCCTGCGGATATAGAGGAGGCTCTGGATCATTTAACAAATATAAGTCAAAGTTATGGTGGGACAAAGAGTAAAGGTTACTCTAGCCATAATCAAATTATTGAATTTATAAGAGTTTACAAGGATAGGTTAAGAACCATTCAAAATAATGTTGGATTAGTCAAACAACAAGGAACTGGAATATTTATGAACTGCAATGAAATGATTTCAAAATTATACACTTTGATAGGTAGTAGAGTAAATGGAAATACATCTGATGAGGTGAGGAATGAAGCTATTGATATTTTGGATTCGTTAATGCGAAATAAATTTCTTACGAAGAGAGATTACAATTCAATATATAAAAAATATTTCTAATAAATGGTGTTGTTAAACATTGAAGGTAATGAAAGTATCATTGATATAACATTTAGTCAACCAATTGAATTAAATCGTCATTCAGATTATGAAATAGGTTTGAATCAGTGTACTTTGTGGTATTCGTGGCATAATATAAGTGATAAATTTGGAAATAATACATTTCAGTATAGGAAAGATGGGGGATGGGTGAATGTTACTATTCCTAATGGGATGTATAACGATGATTGTTTGAATTATTTTTTGTGTCAGTATTTTGATACTCCCAAAGATAAATGTCCTATTGTAATTTCATCCAATCCAGCATCTATGAGATTTGTCATCCTATTACAAGAAAAATATGTGTTTAGATTTAATAGTGACTTGTGTCAGATTTTAGGCTTTGAGAAGGATAGTGAGCTATCTAAGAAAATCAATGAAGGTACAAAGCTTCCGAATATAACAAGAAGCGTTGATAAAATTCAAATTCACTGCTCTCTCGTAAACAGTTCTATCGTAAACAAAAGTAAATCAGACGTCATTTGGACATTTGTTCCGAATACAGAACCAGGTTGTCAAATTGTTGAGAATCCTAGACAATTAATCTACCTTCCTATTAACACAAAAGACTTTATTTACTCCTTGAGAATGACAATTACTGATCAGTTGGGAAGACCTATCGATTTGAATGGTGATAACGTTGGATACGTTCTGCATTTAAGAAAAGCTTAAAGGATTAGTGAAATAAAATTATTTACCTATAAATGTTGATTAATAATAAGCGCTTACTTTATAAAAAGCAGTACGGAAGTGGAATCGGTAGTATATTCAAAAATATTGCCAATTCCCAGTTATTTCAAACGTCAGCAAAACAAATAAAAGATGGAGCATTGTCAATGTATAATAATATTATTAAACCAAGATTCGAGTTGTTGAAAAATAGAGCAATAGAATACGGGAAAGATCTGATTGATGTAAACAGGAAAGAACTCATTGATGTGATTGGAAAGAAGAAATCAATGAAGGATCTTCTGGGTACAAATAAGAGATTTTTAAATCAAAGAAGTCAGGACTTGATCAACACGATAATAACTGGAAGTGGTTTAAAGATTCTGAAATAATTTTTATCGAATAATTTCTTTCTTATATAAATGGCAGTAAATAAAGTTATCAGTCCGCAATGGAACATTTTTGATGAGCCGCTTGTTGATGATACAGTGGTCAAATATGAATTTAAAGAAATTCGAGAAACAGATGTGAATGTTTCCAATAAACAAGAGTTTGAATTCGTCACGAAGAAATTAGATTCCTGGTTCTATCCAAGTGAAAGTTATCTTGATGTTAGTGTAAGAATTGTAAAAGAGGATGGAACTAACCTAGCTGCAACCGATGTTGCTACTTTAACTAATAATGGATTTAATTTATTCAGTACCGCTGAGTATGTAATAAATGACGAATCGGTTGAAAAAATCAATCATGTTGGTATTACAACTACCGTTACAAAGTTGATTGAATATTCTGATGATTATTCTAGAAGTGCAGCTAGAAATCATTTCTGGTATAAGGATTATAATCAGGGAATAGATATCAACCCTATAAGTAGTAGTTCATTTACCGTACCTGTAGATGGATTAAAAGCAGGAACTGTGACTGTCAGCACTAAATCTAATCCAAATTATAATAAGGGTTTTGAAAAGAGATATAACAGAACTAAAAACAGTAAATTAGTAAATATGTATTTACCATTATCAGAGTTGTTTGGATTTCTGAAAGGAAACAAACGATTTTTTAGAGGTGCATCACACAAAATATCTTTAAGAAGAAATGATGATAATAATATGATTATAAGAAATGGGGGTTCTAATTGTAAAGTGGTCATTGAGTATTTATCCTGGAAAATCCCTATCATAGCTCCTAGTATCGAAATGATGAGTGTATTGGAAAAGGGTTTGGCCAAGGATAAAAAGTATAATTTGATGTGGGAAGCTTGTAATACTTATAAAAGCGATGTTAGTCAGAATAAGGAACACACCTGGAAAGTTGTGTCGGAGAGAAATAGCCCAACCAAAATCGTTGTGATGTTACAGAAAAATGAAAAGCATAACAATCAATTAATGAATAATATGGTGTTTGATCATATGACTTTAACAGACATAGAACTTAGAATTAATGGGGATAAATATCCTGAAGAACCACTCAAGTGCGACTTTAGCGATGAGAAATGTAAATACTCGAATCTTTACAATAGGTTCATACATTTGGGTTATAAACAATTAGCATTTGATACTGGTAGTGTTGTTAGCATAGAAGAATTTAAATCAGTGTATCCACTATTCTGTTTCGATGTTTCCAAACATGAGTCTAATATTTATAATGGAACAACTGCTGATATTGAAATAAGTTTAACATTAAAAGATCCTCCAACCATACCCTATAATGTTTACTGTGTTATATATTATGAAAGAAAAGCTACATTAGATATTATTAACAAAAATATGTATGTGAGTTTGTGAGTTTGGATTTTTATTAAATAAAATCAGCCGCTAATAAATGGAGTCCATCAGAGAAGTCTTGTCTACAATTAGAATGAATAAATACAATGATACAATCAGAAAGGAAGAACTAATTCTAGGATTGAAATATAGCATCGTTAAAATGAGAATGGCCAAGACAAAATATGGTGATAAGCTGGTTGTTGTTATTAATCATAATAACAAAGCCTGTGATTTGTTTATACCACAGAGATATAATGCAATTGCTGATGAGTTGCTTCTAAAGAAAAATCTGGTTTTACAGCCAATTATGAGGGTGAATAAGAACTCTGACCAATATGTTGATTTAGAACTGTTTACTCAGTAAAAATGAAAAATGTAAAAAAGTAGTAGTATATATGTAATAAAGGGTAATATTTCCTATTTCTTGGGACCTTTATTTGGGAAATAAGAAAATAAAAATATCTATAAAAAGGTGGATTATTTGGAAAAAATCATGTTAAAATTTAAGAAATTGGTGTTAAAATGGGGGTTTGAACTGGGGGGACTTTTGAGCCAGCTCCGGCGTTTATATACTACTCAGGTAGTTTCGATCAGTATCGTCAAAATAAATATGGCTTATACAGGTATATCTGAAATTAATTTTCTCAGATGATTAGCCTGGCGAAGACTGGATCTAGCGTAGACAAGACGTAGTCAGGACGTAGTTGTCTGAGTCAAATATTAAATTTTTGGGATCCCATCGAAATCTTTGATCTTGTTCCTTTTCACGTGTTATCTTCCCACTAATTACCGTGATTTAGCTTCGGAGTACGAATTCAGTAATGCATGTAATGAATTGTCGCAAAAAATTACTAGTTTGCCAGCATCGTCAGATTGGTTAATCGTTGGAGATTTTAATTGTGATCTTACTAGCCAGAGCGATAACCGATCAAATGTGTTTCTTTCTATGTTGGCGACGTATTATATAATCCCGAAAGATTCTGATTGGACTTTTCGGCACAATTCTGGTTCGGTTTCAAACCTTGACCATGTGGTGTGCTCTAGGCAGGATTTATGTGTTCCTTCGCTTCCAGTTCATGTTTCTGCAAATTTACTTATTAGCGACCATTTTCTTCTGTCATTTCAGGTTTCTTACTCTCTGCCAGTATCAGATTTTTTCCCGGTACCCCGTCGTCGAAAACGGATTTCAGTTATTAAATGGAACAAAGAATGCGTTTCAAATTATCATAAAGCTTCAGATGTTGTAATTTTGTCAAAAATATCGGACAGGTCTAATACTGAGTCTGCAGATCAGGTTGATATTGATATATTTTATTTTGAAATTGTTCATGCTTTGAAGGAAGGGGCCCGGTCGGCATTTGGTGTGGATACATTTTTTCAAGGAACGCGGATTTTGGGTTGGAAATTTAATGATTTTTTAAAATCGGCTAACCAGATGGCAGTTTTTTCTTTTAAGCAATGGCATTCTGCGGGAAGACCACGTTTTGGACCGTTTTTGGAAAATATGAAACTTCATAAATCTGTTTTTCGTCGAGAATTAAGAAACCACAATGATTTTGTGCGTGATGAAGTTGGCGGCATGATTGCTGGTGATGAAAATCGTATGTGGAATTTTGTTCGTTCTTTTTCAGGTTCGTCAAGAGGGACAAATAAAAGCCGTATTTCGTTGGAGGATTGGTCTTTCCGTTTTAATGATTTATTTTCAAAGAATTTTCCTACGGCACATGATGATCTTGATACAGAATTTGAGCTGGAGCTGAGTAAACATGAGCAAAAAAATATAGTAATTCATGCTTCTGAGGTAGAGTTGGGTTGAAAAAACTTAAGAGTAAAAGTTCTTACGACATGGATGGATTGCATTCTAATCACCTTAAGTGGATGTCAGCTAACAGCATGATTTTGATTTCCATGCTTTTTACTATTATTTTGAAAACCGGTATTATTCCTAGTAGTTTTAAAAAGTCGACAACAATCCCAATTTTAAAGAAAGGTTCTAATTTAAATGATCGGAAGTCATATAGGCCAATAACTACATCATGCCAACTTAGTAAACTTTTTGAATTGGTCCTTTTACCACATCTCATTATTTGTAACCAAGGCTTGAATCAGATAGGCTTCCGTAAAGATTTAAATATTGATGTTGGTCATAGTATCCTATCTCGTATTTTAAGTTTTTCAAATTTTTTGAATAGAGTTTTTATTTTGGCATTAGATATAGCGTCAGCATATGATACCATTATTCATTCGTGGGCATTAGCTTCTCTCCTGCGTAATGGTGTTCCCCCTTCAATTGTTTTGGTTTTGCGGAATTGGTTTTCATCATCTCGTATCCGAGTTGCATGGAAAGGAGAATTTTCTGATTTTAATGTTGTTTTAAATAGGGGTCTGAGGCAAGGTGGAATTCTGTCACCGACGATTTTCAATATTACTTTAGCTGCATGTTTAGATAATATCCCTATTTCTTTTCTTTTTAATTCTAGATCTTTTCTGTCATGGGTTGCTTATGCTGATGATATTCTCTTAATAAGCCGGTCCTTGAAATCCCTTCAAATTAATGTTGATTATGTTTGTCAAGTTTTTAAAACCCACGGATTGCTTCTATCTCCGCATAAATGCCAGCTTCTTGTTTTGGGTATAAATTTTGCTGATTTAGTGCATCCTATTTTTATTAAGATTGATGATTTTATTTTGAAACCAGTTTTTTCTCTAAAGTACTTAGGTTTGCCTATTAGTTCGTCAATGGTACTAACTCGTTCTTTGATAATAGCTGATCTAGAAAAAAGAATTGCGAGAAGTTTTGGTAGTATTGTTTGCCTAAGAGATTATCTGTCTAAATAGCGACTGGTAAAGATTTTTAATAGTGTAGTTTCACCACATGTTTTACTGGGTTCTCCTTTTTTGCCATATTTTTCTAAAGGTAATTTATCTTCCCTGAAAACAACTTTTTTAAAATTTGGGAAATTCTTATGTCGTTTTTCGAAATTTGAATCTTCTTCTTTGATGATGAAAGATTATAATATGAAAAATCCGGTTGAAATCCTGAAGCAGAAACACGCTAAGTTCATGATTAAGCTCGATAGCTTAAAGCATAGCCTGGGTCAAGGTTTGAAATAGATTGTGTCTGTTAGTATGGTATGTTCTTTTGTATTTGTTTTCTTCAAAATTTGTTGAGTATTTGATTGTGCAAGTGTTGGGCCACGTTTAATGTATTTTTGGCCGTGTTGTACTATTATTTCTTTTTTATACTCGCCAGCTTTGGCGGTCAGAAATAAATGAAATGAAATGAAATGAAATATACAATTTATAGTCAACACATGAATTAAAATACAAGTGATCGTCTAATTAACCTCAGGTAAATAATGACTGACTAGTTTTGTCGATTACAATACTAAAAGTACAAAATAACAGTATAATATAAATATAATTGACAAACTATAGCGTAGCTGATCGACGAGGGAACAAAGCTTTTCAGATAACGGTTTAGAGACACCTGAATAGGCTGTATATGAGGTACAGCTTCTGCCATGTGGGTCTTTCTCGGTGTGGCTCGAACCAGGGGGCAGTATAGATCGATGGGAAGTGCTGTTCAGCAACCCTGTACCAAACGCAAGCGACAGCTTTTGTCGACGGCTAGCAAGAAAATCTAAACCAAACTGTTTGCTTATCTTCTGACTTAATCATGCAAATAAAATCACGGTCCTTTTTCTAGGTCTACTGTCATGAAGTCCCAAGTCTGTCAGGGATATTTGCTCAGTCCTGTGAATCTGAATGGACTGTCTTCTGCACCCCCCAGGGCTGTAGCTGCATCCAGGGGCGTCGCGAGGGGGGGTGTGGGGGGGTGCTGCACCCCCCCCCCAGAAGGCCCGTGGGAAAAAATTCCGGTAAATTTTGACTGGTGCGGCGAAGCCGCGCCAGTTAAAATTTGACAAATTCACCTGAACTTGACGATTTTTAGGGAATCTACCGGATTATTGTTCAGGGAACCTACCGGATTTCGCTCAGGGAATCTACTGAAACCTTTCACAAGGAATCTACCGGAACTTGACTTAGGGAATCTGTCGGAACGTGTCTCAGGGGATCTACCGGAATTTGCCCCACAGAATCTTCCAGAATTCGGCTGAGGGAATCTAGCCTACCGGAATTTTCGCTCAGGGAATCTAACGAAACCTTTCACAAGGAATCTACCGGAACTTGACTTAGGGAATCTGTTGGAACGTGTTTCAGGGGATCTACCGGAATATGCCGCGCGGAATCTTCCAAAATTCGGCTCAGGGAATCTACCGGAATTTTGCTGCTTACCGCTTACAGGGATGACCGCGAAGCACAACTTATCAGAGTGAATCGTGCAGACGGACAAAACATCGAACCTGGAAATTCACCGGGTGATTCCGGTAATCTCCAAAATTTCTGTAGCTTTCAAAAATTAGGCAACCTACCAAAATTTACACCATTTCCAGCTACAAATATTGTTCCAGGAATAAAATCACAGTACCATCTACTCTAGATTCGACAGCCTTCTCGACTCACAAGTTAGCCTTGTTCCGACATGATCTAGGAAGTCCCCAGGACAGCTTCGGAACAAAAAAAAGTTTGAAGAAATATGGTATTCGAATTCTTTCGTGAATTTTAGTTAAAATTTAACGTTCGTCAACTAGATCGGTTTCACATGCGATTAGTAACAGATTCTCATGAAAGAGTCAGAATATTTCAGTGTTTTCAGATATCAGAAGTAAAAATAAGCTATGCCTTTGCAGTTAAACTTCAACGAGCCTGTCTTTGTTTACCGTCGTTTGTAACACACAATCTAAGTCAGAACACAACAGTATTCTAGAGTAACAGCAGACAGAGGCGTTACTAGCCAAAATGTTTGAGGGGGACAAGGTATTTACCGACTGGCTGGTCATTTTTACCGACGGTTTTTGCAGATAAAAACGACTATTATTGAGAAAAAAAACGACTGTGTTGACGAAAAATCGGCTGATTTTAAGAAAAAACGACTATTTTTAAGAAAAAACGACTCTATTTCTAAGAGAAAAATTGACTGCGTTTTTACTAAAAATCGCGGCGCTTTGCGCCGACTCGGCTATTTTTTACCGACTGGCCGAAAACATTGGGGGTGTCGACCCCCCCCCCCCCCTAGTAGTGACGCCTGTGCCTGCAGAGATATTCACTATGGAAAATCTCCGGCAAAATCTTGAAAAATTCCGGTAAAATCCCGAAAAATTCCGGTAAAATTCCGAAGCCGCACCCCCCCCCATCAGGAAGGTGTCGCGACGCCCGTGGCTGCATCAGATTCTTCCCGGCCTACCTCAGCTGGACTGAAGCCTACTTTGCCTGCCAAAATGTCGGAGCTCAACTTACCTCAGTCCACAGTAGTCAAGAACACATCATCACCGAAAGTCTGATACAGTTTGATGACGTTTGGATTGGATTTCATGACATTCCAAGCGAGGGCAACTTCGCTTGGGCAGATGGCTCGCCTGTCGATTACACAAACTGGTCAGGTGGGGAGCCAGACAGCACCGGAAATGAAGATTGTGTGTTGATGGAACGGGATTCTGGGTATGCCTGGCATGATTTTAGTTGCGATGCACTCTTTCCGTATATCTGCAAGAAACCACTAGTATGATATTCTGTTAAATGAATTTCAAATTAAATTCGAGACCTTATCCGCACGCCAGCGCGTTGGTATGTTTTCAGAACTAGAACCCATGAGCGTGTAAGGAGGCGGACAACTAAGTATTATCAGGTTTTACGTTAACACACACGTTGTTTTATTTATATAAATTTACATGGCGTAGCTTACTTTTTTTCTAATAAACTCTAGTAAAAATTTACCAGAAAGACCGATTAGTTTTGGCAGCATCAAAGTCATCGACAATTTGACTCGAGTCCTGAAGACCAATTCACAATCCGTTACTTTTCGCTGTCAAATTAGCCGCCGTCAAGGACCTTAAGGTTTTATTTCTTAGTCATTCATCGGTGCCTTCTAACTTATATCGGCGATCATCTGCCTCCATTTCAAGTTTCTCCCATTTCGAGTAGATGACAAGAAGCTGCAAAAGAAAGAACAGGGCGCTGTTTCTTTCAAGACCAGCTTTAACTCCAGCGAATTCTGCGAAGCAACTCAACAAAACCAGACAATTGTGGTTGCTTGAGTCTTAATCTGTTTTATCACACTTTCACTACTGGCTTGATTCCCTTGCTAGCCGTAGACAAAAGCCGTCGCTTGCTTTTGGTATAGGGTTGCTGAGCAGGACATCCCATCGATCCATACTGCTCCCTGCTTTCAAGCAATATCGAGTACGTAAGACCCGCAAGAGCAGTGGCAGTAGCATCTACCTCACATATACAGCCTCTCCCCGTAGGGAAAAAAGGTACCCGGATTCCCGTAAAGGTGTCCGGAATTTTGGAACAACATTCCGGGCACGGAAAACGTAACGGAAATCCCGCCTGGGGAGTCTTGTTTCCTGGAATTCCGCAGTTTAACGCGGAATTCCTGTCAAACCGCGGAATTCCGGGACGTTTTCCGTGCCCGGAATGTTGTTCCAAAATTCCGGACACCTTTACGGGAATCCGGGTACCTTTTTTCCCTACGGGTCCAGGTGTCTCAAGACCGATATCTGAAAAGCTTTCTTCACTCGTTTGTCAGTTTTTTTTAGCGCCAGTGCTAGTAAGCAAACCTAGCTACAGCTATAGTTTATCAGTTATTGATTGCCATCTAGCAGCGAAATGAATGAATGTGAGAATTTGCTTCACGTGAAACAAATAACACAAGAGATTTCATAAATCCGGACAATTACTGAGGAACATTAAAAAAGAATTAGCAGTGTTTGCTGATTCTACGGTTTTGAGAATCGTCGTAGAAAGTGGACTGTACTAGCCAAAATTCCCATTCGAAAAATAGTGGAATTTGGACGACATCTAGCCTGTTATTGTGTCAACTCTAACGAAGTGACATCTATTAGTTTTCTTAATTCGCCTGGTGGTATAATTCCACCTTAGAGGCATGTTCTCGCCGTTCCCCGAGGACTTCACTTAAGGAGTCCCCGCGTTCTTGTTTGTCCCGGGGACTCACTCCCCGTGTTCTCGCGAGTCCCCACGGACGGGAAATGCTCCGATTATCATCACCATCATCAAAAAGGACTCCCTTTCAGAATCGGAGGGGAATCAATTTTTGCTGGTGCTGGTGCAATATAAAATTAGTTAAAATAATCATAATAAACAAAACCAAAAATAAAGGAGATCCAGAATAATTTTGTCAACTGCATATTTGTTTTAAGAACAAAATCCACTTTTTAAGCATTCAACGTGTTCTCTGTACGCGGAGTCCGCGTGGAGTGAGTCCCTGTATTTTCGCCGTTCCCTTCGATTCCCCGAGGAGTCGTCGGGGAACGGCTAGATTACGCCTCAGGTACATCTAAGTGGCAGGTTTCCGCTTCATCAATCATAGATGGCGGTTAAGGTATGTCCAACTTTTGAACGGGTGATCGTATCTTAGTGAAATTTGATATTCGGAAAGAATTCATGTCTCAAATGTCACATTTCAAGTGCGGACAGAATCAGGGAGTCGGGGGGGGGGGGGGGGGGTACCGAAAATTTCGTTACACGCTTAGAGTGTAGCGGTTGGGATGACACTTGGTGGGAAGAACAAGCATAAGCCCTAGATACGTCAGTGACAGAACCGGACCGGACTCGGTCACTCTGGGGGGAGGAGGGTGGTCCGGAATTCCGGTTATCGCAATTTAATGTGCTTCCAGATGTGCTAGGACGATGAAACTTGGCTTGAACATTAGCTTACAAATGATCACAACAAACCCACGATTGGCTAATTCCTACTTTCATCCTTTTACCAAGCCCTGCAAGTGCCATATGAGCTTCCAGCTCTTGTTCTTTTTAGTTTTTTTATGGCATTTGAGCTTACTAAGTGCCATATAGCGATCGTAATGTCGGTCTGTCCGCATTTTGCTAGTTTGGGCACTTCCACATGACCTAGGACGATAAAACTTGGCACGCATATCAGGGACCCGACCGGATTAACTTGAAAATAATCACTTCTCCAATCCCACCATCAGTGGGGGAGTGGCGGGATGGGGAATCCGGAAATTAGCAACATTCATAACTTTGGAACGGATAATCGGGCGTGCATTAAACTTGACAGGTATCAAGAACAAGTGTCTTGGATGTTCACTGTCAAAATCGGATCGGATCCGATAATTTGGGGGGAGCTGGAGGGGGACACCGGAAATCTCTTGAAACGCTTTTTCTAGTTTGTGTCAAACCCCTACCCCACACTAGTAAAGCTCTGCGCGGATGAGTCAGTCTTTGCTCAAGTCTTTTGGGTGGTCGGAGAGAGCTTGTCTAATTACGATGGTCGAAGGGGTTGGGATATGTAGTTGAATGTTAGTAGGGGTTGATATAGATTAGGGGGCGCTAGGAGGATGAAACTTGGCAGGCGTATCAGGGACCCGACCAAACCATCCTGGAAATAATCAGTTTCCCGATCCTACCTGGAATCCGCACAATCTCTTGAAACGCTTTTTCTAGTTCTTGTCAAATCCCTACCCCTTTTTCACACTAGTAATAACTCTGCGCATGGATGAGTCATTCTTTGCTTAAATCTAATCGAAGGTCGAAGGGGTTGGTACATGTTGTTGAAGCGTAGTAGGAGCTGATATAGATTAGGGGGAGCTAGGACGATGAAACTTGGCAGGCGTATCAGGGACCCGACCGTGTCCTAGACCACTAAGCTAATCGTATTTGTGATTCGACCGACTGCGGGAACATGTACAGTTTAAGGATGAAAATAAGACCGGCTCTAACAGAGATTATTTGAATTGCAGTTCTGTGAAATTTACTTGTTTTAAAGAATCTTTTGGTATAATTGGTCCTTGAATTACGCGTCTTTCGACAATTCGACTTATATTTGACTTCTCCGAGGAATAAAAAAAGAGATGGTCGTTACTTTTTAAGTTACTCCCGTTTGAAGATTTCCTCTAGTTGCCGTCTTTTATGACACTTGAGCTTTCAAGTGCCATATACCGATCGTAATGTCTGTCAGTCTGTCCGGGTTTTGCTACTGTGGGCGTATCAGGGACCCGACCAAATTAGCTTAGCAATAATCACTTCCACGATTCGGCCATCATGGGGGAGCAGAGGGATGCGGGGTCGGGAAACTAGTAACATACATAACTCTGGAACGGGTAATCCGACATGCATGGAACTTGACAAGTTGCAAGGACAGGTGTTTCAGAGGTTCAGTTTCAAATCCGGACCGGATCCGATAACTGGTGGGGGGCTGGAGGGGGAACCGAAAATCTCGTGAAATGCTTCCACATCAGCTAGGACGAGGAAAATTGACAGGCGTATCAGGGACCCCACCAGATTGACTTGGATATGATCATTTCCCCGATTCAGCCACTGTGGTGGGAGTGGAGGGATGCGGAATCCGGAAACTAGTAACACGAGTAACTTTGGAACCGGTAATCGGACATGCATTAAACTTGACAAATGTCAAGAACAAGTGTCTCAGATGTTCAGTTTAAAATCCGGGGGGACCTAGAGGTTCGAACTTTGCCAGGAAGAAGAGGAGTTGTAGACCTGCCCTTTTCACTTCTTTTTACTTCAACAAGTGTAAAATAAAATGATATTCGACTCTGTATATAACTCTCAAGCAAAAAACTCCCGCCTACACTTCGCCTATTCTTACAAGTGCCATATGAGCTTTCAGCTCTTGTTCTTATATGCTTATCATTGCTTTTTTCTGTTCTCTCTTTTCCTGTTTCCGTACTTTGAGGATAAATATTCCTTCAGCCAAAGGTGACTGCGAATCATATTTGACAGTGCAAAACGGATACCGATACGTCATCTGAAATTTACTGGAGCTATATTTAGCCCTTCTTGGCAAGGGTCCTCTTAAGTCTCAAAGCCGCTCAAGATGGAAAAAAAGAAACTTGTGAAAAACAATCACAAGTTTTCTTTCAAGCAGCAAACACAGCAGCCGTATGAAATCACAGCACCAGCTTTAACTCCAAGCAGTTTTCCGGCAAGAAGTTCACAAAATCAGATATTTAAGGAAGAATCTTTAATTGTTTTTCAACAAGTTCGTTTTCCAACTTGAGCCTGAAGAAGACCCTTGCCAAGAAGGGCCGAAATCCAGCTCCAATAAAATGTAGCTAACCTATCCATTTTACTTTTTCAAATATGATTCGCAGTCAGCTTGGGTTGAAGGAACATCTATGGCTCTTTGGTATCAGTCTACTGAACTGAATCACAGAAAATTAAACAATATCCTAGTTGGAGGAACTTGGAGAGAGGTCGGGCCCTTCCACTTGGCGACAAGCTGTTATAGTCCAGGGCATAAGGGTGCCGGGTGGAGGGTGTGTTGAACAAGAATCTGCAGTCCGAAATTCCAATCGTGAAAATACGATTGGAAACGACTGGTTTGATCGTAAAAATGCAACTGGAAACAGGTTGTTCTCAATAGTAAAATTGCGATTGGAAATAATCGGTTCCAATCGTCACATTAAGATCGTAACAACGACTGTTTCCAATCGTAAACAACTGTTTCCAATCGTAAATAACTGTTTCCAATCATAAACAACTGTTTCCAATCGTAAGCAACTGTTTCCAACCGTAAACAACTGTTTCCAATCGTAAAAAAACAATTGTTTACGATCGTTTCCCATTGTTTTCAATTGTTTACGATTAGAAAAATGTCCCATAATACAACTATCGTTAACGTTCGTTTACGACTTGAATGATTTCCATACGGGTTGCCAGAGTTCAAGTTGAAATTTGGTATGACTGTTGGCGCTAGGGCACACAGATGTGTTCTCCGGGACCCCCACCCCCATCCGGTTCCAGGGCAACTGTGCCGATGGGCATTCATGGGCATGTGGGTCCATGTTGCCCAGGAAGTTAAGTTGGTGAACTGGCAACATTTAAGAGATTGGACTATTAATGGTGTACTTCGAATTCATGGGATATAAAAACAATGTTTCGAGTTAAACCACCCCCACTCTCCCCGTTCATTTTAAACTGGGCCCGGTGACCTATGTTCGTAACTTGACCACGGCTGGGTGCAGAACGATTTAATCCGGGGCCGCAGGGTCTAGCAATAATTATTCGAGCTGCACCGTCCCGACGTAGCCCGTTCGTGGGCCACTGTACCCAGATTTTCAAGTTAGTCAATTTCATGGTTCGACAACGGTTAGAGGTAGGACGAGGAAATTCTATGCGCTTAAAGGTCGTAGGGTCTGCATCTCTCTTTTGACGTCATCACCCTTCCGGTTCTAAGGCAAATGGGCCACATAAGCCAAGGACTTAAATTTCGTAATTCGATAATGGTTTGGGTTTGGAAACGAGCCAACATCGTTATGCTGAGTACGGTTCAACAGGGTTTCAAGTTCTCCCCTCCACCTGGGTCATGGACAACTGGGCCAAAGCTCAAAACGAATAACTCGGATATTCTTTAGCGGTATTTCTCATTTCTTGCCAAGAGTTCTTGAGGTTGTAGCTGGATATACGTACCCGCAATTCGTATCCATCTCCCCGTCCTCACAAGTAGCTGGATAGAGTCCGGATGAATATATCTCGCATCTGAGGCTCGTGGATCTCTAAACCCGTTACGCGTATCACAAGATGTCCGATAGGCTGCCCCTCCAACCCCTAGAGTAACCGGAACCACCCCGGATGAATACATGGCAAACCTACGGCTTATTATTGTTTATATAAGATAAGATAAGATAGATAAGATTTATTCCACTAAAAGCACAAAGGCCATGGGAAAAAAAAATGACACACAAAAAAAAAAAAAAAAATAAAGAACAAAAACCAAATAAATGGTAACTATTTTACACATTCCTTTACAGGAACCTTTCTCTGTGGTTCATCGAAACCGAAAGGAATCTTCCCAACTTTTCAATATCACCAAATAATTTACTTCCCATTACTTTTACCAACCAATCCTCCCCCCAATAACTAACACCAAAAATTTCCCCACGAAGATCTGAAAGCTCAGGGCAAACACACATTAAGTGAAAAATATTTTCATCCAATTGCCCGCACATTGGACAAAAGTAAGGACCAGACAACACTCTTACCTTACCCAAATATCTTCTACGCATTCCTAATGGTAGACAATCACCCCGTAAACTCATTAACAACCTCAAATGATCTGCTGGAATCCCCACCTTAAAATAAATTTCCTCCCCCCATGTCTCTTTGGCCCTCGCGTACAACCACAATGAACCAGACGCAGCCACCGCACACTGCCACAATTGTATTTCCTGGTCGTGTAACCTACCCTCCACCTCCTTAGCAATACTCACACCATTTCCTGCACTAGGTCCTTTTCCTTCACACCAAAAATGAGACAAACCGCTACTATCCAAAATATTTTTTACCTGTTTTGACCACGCTTCCTTTGCACCATCCTGAAGGGATTCCAAATATGCAGCCTTTAGCGGTCTTACTCTCGGCAACGCTATTATTTTTTCCCAAAACCGTATCATACTAACAAGACGCCTACTCCTTAATGAAAATAAACCTAAATCTCCTCTTATCACTAATGTGTTAATCTTACTACTAAGGCCTAGAACTCTTTTGAAATAACCTAACTGCACTTGTTCTAGCTTAATACCCGGACTATACCCCCAAATTTCCGCGGCGTAATGCATTACTGGAACTAACTTAGACGAAAACACCTGTTTATGCATTCTTAAATTATTTATCTCTCTCAACTCGCTTTTCAACAACATATTCAGGCACTTCTTCCCCTTCACTAAACTAGAATCAATATGTTTCCCGTATTTCCCCTTTGACGACAATTTAAATCCCAAATAAATAAAATCTTCTTTATATTCAATTTCTTCTCCTTCAAACTTTATTTTAATATTATCTAATTTTCCCCCTTTCCTAAAACACATTACTGCCGTTTTACTAACATTTAATGTCAACTCTTTCTTTTTCAAAAATTCGGCCGTAATATCCATCAAAACCTGCAAGTCTTCTTTTGAATCAGCGAAAAGTGCCACGTCGTCTGCGAACAATAATAAGCACAACTTAACTATATCAACGGATAACATGGGTTCCATTCTCACATTCATATACTCTTGCCAATCATTTATATACAAAGAAAATAACTTTGGAGAAAGACTACATCCTTGCTTTAATCCAATTTTGGCAAAAACTCCCTAGAACATTTCCCTGCAACCCGGACCACCAGTTTAACTACATTATAAA
Source organism: Branchinecta lindahli (assembly GCA_023053555.1). Classification (NCBI taxonomy): domain Eukaryota; kingdom Metazoa; phylum Arthropoda; class Branchiopoda; order Anostraca; family Branchinectidae; genus Branchinecta; species Branchinecta lindahli. Next base: position 25,579,857 of record JAKZAO010000012.1, read on the forward strand.
TTTCCATTAAAATAGCCACGAAAGGACGTGGGAATCCGATTTCGATTAAAGTTTTCATTAATAATTCCCTTTTAACATTATCGAAAGCCCCCTTTAAATCAAGGAAAGCCACGTACAACCTTCCCCCTTTCCTTTTAGTATATTTACGTATCAAAACATTCAAAATAAATATCTGGTCTAGCGTACTATATCCCTCCCTGAATCCGGCCTGTAGCGAAGACATTTTCTCATTATCATTCAACCACACTTTCATTCTTAGGTCTAGCACTTTACAAAATATCTTACTTAATACACTGCCTAAATGGATCGCTCGGTAATTATCATGTATAGTCCTAATTCCTTTCTTATATATAGGGATAACTATTGACGTCCTCCATTGGTCCGGCCAAGTAGCTGTATTAATTATACAAGAAAATATAACCACCAACACTTGCACTATCGCATCTTTACCCCATCGCCACACAATTGCCGGTATACCATCATTTCCGGGGGCCGATCTTCCCCTCATTTTCCGTAATACATTCCGTCCCTACCCGTCCAGACGTTCGGCCCTTAGACATGTCACGAGGTATTTCTTCAATTCCTCCAACAGTGACCGGATCCTTTTTGACAGCGCATCTCATCCGTACGCATCAGATCCATCGTTCGGGAGTTACTTGTGCCCCATCGCACCTGGCTCGGGAATCAAATGGCCACATTAAGGTTCCTGATCTTCCCCCTCCCTCCTTCATACGAATGGTCTAATAAGGGAAATAACAAATCTAATAAGGTCCCTCATGTGCCTGGCAATATTCATCGTCCTAGCTAATCTAGTGCCACAACTTGTGATCAGCGGATCGACCGACAGAACGAAAAACAAAGAAACCTGTACATCTGTAACATGGCTCTTGAGCCGAGGACTTCAAGTGCTGTCAAAACTAACTTGGCAACACAGTTTTCCGCAGCTTGGTACACTAAAGTACAACAAACGAATGTAAACAAAAGAATTTATCAGGCGAGCCAGAATCGCCTGTACGAATGTAAACAAAAGAATTTATCAGGCGAGCCAGAATCGCCAGCGACTAACTTATGCATATCTTATCGTATGTATAAAAACAAGAGTGCAGTACCCAATGCAAGCCATCTTCATATCAACATGTAAGTAATGTTTAGTTCATAGTCGTACTACCAGGCACTGCACTCATTAATGTTACATAATGGCCTAACTTATCGTTCACAGTTCTCTCTTTACTTTAACCAAACGATGTTCAAATATGCCTTCAGTATTCGACTGAAAGGCAGGAACAAATTTTCACGTAGGCTAAGTTCAAATAATCTACCGGATTCAGGTTGTAAAGCGAGAAACATGGAGCGTGTTCCACCCTTCTAACAATAGCAACTATTAGTTACCATTTTCGTACCACGCTCACCGTTCCAACCTTCTCGAAATAGTAACTAATAGTAACTGTTTGCTAACAGTAACCAACTTTTTTCTTTGTGTGCTGTTTATTTTTGTGTACTGCAGGCCCGAAAGGCCATGTGATTTTTTGTGAATAAACATTCTATCATATAATGTATGAATGGTTTCCAGTCGCGGAAAGAGACGTTTGATTTTAGATCAAAGACGACGAGACCACTAGCGTTAACTAAATCATGAACTTGGCCAACAATCCCTGGAAACTGACCTTAAAAATAACTCGCGAATTGTTTTCTAAGAAAGCCCGAAGCAAACTTTTACTCAGACGGTTTGACTAGTCTCTGGAACGAGCGTCGACGTAAGTCTTGAAACGACACCTGGTCATAACAAAAGAAGAAGCCTTGGAATTATGACTAGATATCCCCAGCCCCTCCCAGTGCAATATAATCAGATATTCAACCATCATATACGGACTACTCAACGAGAATAGAAAATGCTTATTTCACTCTAAATATGATTCTAGGTAACAAACAATTTTTCTGCAAATCAAAGGACCCCGCTTATCATGCCTCTCATATTATCCCTAGCTCCCTTATGGGATTATAAAATTCGGAAATCCCACCTTTCGCCGTTTTTTCGTTTGTACCTATGTTTTTAGCGCTTTTTGGGTCTGCCAAATTTTAAAAATGGCGCAACGCAAACTTCACATGTCCTTATCTCACAAATAAGGACATGTGAAGCTTCAAAGTATTATCTTTCATTTTGGAAGACATGAGGCGTATTCTCGCCGTTCCCCGAAGACTCCACTTGCGAAGTCCCCGCGTTTTTGTTTGTCCGGGGACTCACTCCCCGTATTCTCGCGAGTCCCCACGGACGGGAAATACTGGGGAATGCACCGTCATAAAAAAAGGACTCCCTTTCAGATTCGGAGGGGAATCAATTTTTGCTGGTGTTGGTGCAATATAAAATGAAGTAAAAACACTCAGAATTAACAAAATAAATAATAAAGTGAATCCAGACTAATTTCGTCGACTGCATATTTTTTTTTTTTCGAACCAAATCCGTTTTGGAAGCATTCCCCGTGTTCTCGCTGTTTTCTGAGTGACTCCCTCTATTCTCGCCATTCCCTTCGATTCCCCGAGGACGCCTATGTTCTGTTTCGAACTTCTTCTATTTTGCTCAGTCCCCCACTTTTTACCAAGGCGCGTTCAAATTTTAAATATTTTGCGTCCAGCCGCCGCGTCGGAGACAGGGAGGCTGGATAGAGTCGACAAGCACTAACAAGAAAATCGCCAACTTCTCGTGAAAAGTAATGGTATTTTTGGGAACAATATTCCTGAGCCACTTCTTTTTGAAAAGGTCATTTCTACTAGTAAGAGTTGTGCTTTAAGATTAGTCTTCTTTTCCAGGTCTGCTACCATGAAGCTTCCTATTTTTGTACTGCTTCTCGCAAGTCTGTCAGGGATATTTGCTCAGTCCTGTGAGTCTGAGTGGACATCCTATTGCACTCCACAGGGATGCAGCTGCATCAGATTCTTCCCTGCCTATCTGAGCTGGAGCGAAGCCTTCTTTGCCTGTCAAAACGTGGGAGCCCAGCTCACCTCAGTCCACAGCGGCCAAGAACACCTTGTAACTTCAAGTTTGATTCAGTTCGGCGATGCCTGGGTTGGACTATATGACATAGCAAGTGAGGGCAACTTCGTTTGGGCAGATGGCACACCTGTCGACTACTCAAACTGGGCAGGTGGTGAACCAGACAGCAACGGAAATGAGGATTGTGTGGTGATGAAAGAAGATTCTGGGTACACATGGCATGATTTTGCTTGTGATTCATTCTTTCCGTATATTTGTAAGAAACCGTTAGTATAATTTTGTATTAAATAAATCTCAAGATCGAATCTGTCAGAAAAACTGATTCATTAGCTTATTTGTAAAACCAAGTTCTCACTGGCCAGATCTTGTTCAAACCAGCCAGAAATCTATCGAGATTTTCGTATCCAGAATGCTTGTCAGATTTTTCCACAAATTTCGGCATTTTCTGGTCAGGCTTTTCGATCCAAAGGAGTTTGACATACTCCTGACATACTCTTGACAGATAAAAAAAACTTACCAGAATTTGGCCTTGATAGCAAGTCAAGCCATGACACAAGAATCAAGTCACAAGGCATTTTCTGGTCAGGTTTCTTGAACCAAAGCAGTTCGATATACAACTACCTGTCCTACCAGGTACTACCTGTCCAGTGTACTGTGGACCAGGGGCGTCCCGAGGGGGGGTGTCGGGGGGGTGCTGCACCCCCCCCCCAGAAGGCTTGCGGAAAAAAATTCCGGTAAATTTTGACTGGTGCGGCGACGCCGCGCCAGTTAAAATTTATAAAATTCACCTGAACTTGATTTTTAGGGAATCTACCGGATCATTGCTTGGGGAACCTACCGGAATTTTGCTCAGGGAATCTACCGAAACTTGCTGAAGGAATCTACCGGAACTTGTCTCAGGGAATTTACTGGAGGTTGGATCAGGGGATCTACCGGATTTCGACCCACGGAATCTGTTAACATTTTTGAATCTACCGGATCATTGCTCAGGGAACCTACCGGAATTTTGCTCATAGAATCTACCGAAATCTTGCTGAAGGAATCTACCGGAACTTGTCTCAGGGAATTTACTGGAGTTTGGATCAGGGGATCTACCGGATATCGACCCACGGAATCTGTTAACATTTTTGAATCTACCGGATCATTGCTCAGGGAACCTACCGGAATTTTGCTCATGGAATCTACCGCTCATGAAATCTTGCTGAGGAATCTACCGGAACTTGTCTCAGGGAATTTACTGGAGGTTGGATCAGCGGATCTACCAGATTTCGACCCAAGGAATCTACTAGAATGTTTGAATCTGCCGGATCATTCCTCAGGGAATCTATCGAAATCTTGCTGAAGGAATCTACCGGAACTTGTCTCAGGAATTTACTGGAGGCTGGATCAGAGGATCTACCGGATTTCGACCAACGGAATCTACTACAGTTTTTTGAATATACCGGATCATTGCTGACGAAACCTACCGGAATTTTGCCAAGCGACCGTGTTTAGGCAAAACGCCCTAAGTTGAGATAGGGCGGTTTGGCGTGAATGACGGATTTTGACACTAGATGGCCTCCTCTATCACTTTCTGTTGAAATCGTAGAGCTACTACTTTAAATGACAAAAATGTCATGTAGCAGGAGCGCCCTAACTCTTCAAGGATTTTACAGTGTTCAAGGCAAAACGCCCTATCTCAACTTAGGTCACTTTACTGCGAATAATCATTCTCTGTTTGCTGCCCCAAGTTAAGATAAGGCGTTTTGCCGTGAATTTGGAGGCTGAAGGAATTAGATAGGGCGGTTTTGGAGTCATAGATAGGGCAGTTAGCCGTGAATTCTGGTACCGAGTGAACGGAAATTTTAGAAGCTGGAGTAGTCCAAAATAAAACGCTGGTAACGTTCATGCTTGTATCACAAAAGGGATGAACAAAGTAGAGAGTGTCTACGATCTCGACCAATATGTTCAAATCAACGAAAAGTCTCGGAAGTTTACCTCCACAAACGTCTTGAAATTCAACCAGTTTTGCGCGTTTTCGAAACTAGGAAAACCGTCTCTTAATAATAAGGGAATTTCTGAGATGAAGGTTTTAGAAGTGCTGAGGGATTCCATGGAAAATTTTGGGAAACGGTCTTACACCGATGCCGAATTCTAAGAATGCAACATATTCGGAAGAAAAAAAATACCCTAAAAACTCATAGGATTATCAAGAAGGGGTTTGATACGTTCCGGTTCCAGAGTTCTCCTCGTGGAATCTCACTGGAAAAGAAGAAAGACTTGGAGACTCTACTTAAAGCACAGCTCTTACTAGAAATGATCTTTTCCCTACAACAGGGATCGGAAAAACGTTCTTTGAAAATGTTATTACTTTCCACCTGAAATTTGCGGTTTTCTTGTTAGCGCTTGTTGACACTATCCAGCCTCCCTGCTCTCCGACGCGGCGCCTGGGAGCAAAATGTTTGAAAACAGAACTTGCCGTGGTTAGAAAGTTGGGAAACTAAGCAAATAAAAGAAGTAAAAAACAGAAGATTCTTATATCCTTATGTGTATAAGTTGTCAGCGGACATCGAAAGTTCCGGCAAACGTTGTGTTGTGTGACGGGCAAAACTCGGCATGACCGAAAAAGCGCTAAAAATTCGTAGGCACAAAACGAAACAATGGAGAGAGGTGGGGATTTTAGAAACTTGTAGTTCCACAAGGGAGCTAGGTATATTATAAAAGGCAGAATAAGCAAGAGGGGTTCTTTGAATCTATGCCACAGAAGAGGACCATCCGCAAATTTTACGAGTCAATAGTAGTGACTAGTGACCGAAAATGTTGATGACCTTGAAATCAACCGTGAAGACGATGCATCCTCGGAGGGAGACGATGAAAGAGATTAGCAGTGGAATTGCGGCATTTTTTTTTTTTTTTCCCACCTCCACTCCTCTCAGTGACGCAACTTTCTTTATTATTACAACTCAAATTTCTTATCTTTATACGTCACCTACACTTTACTCTTACACTAAATTCAAATTATTGCTTATTTGCTGCTTAAATAATTATCATTCTTTTAATTTTATTTGGGCAGTTAAAACTATTAAACTAAAAAAGAGCCGTATCCTACAAACAAACTATAACATTCACATTAAAATAATGGCTCAACCGGTATCACAGGGTGCCCTTCCAGCATAGGGCACCCCTTCCACCGTGACCAAAATTACCAAAAATAAAATAAAAATCTTTTTTTTTACGGCTCTTCACCACTTTACAAAATTATCATTCCAACCTCCCAAACCACCCAATAAATGAGATAAAATTAAAATACTCTATTTTAACAATTGCGCAAACTGCGGCATTTACTTATCTTCTTTTTATATTGTTCGTTTTCTATCCACTTGTTTAAGCTACTTCAAAATAAAATTACAACTGACATGACCTAAGTCAACTTAAGGCGGTATGACGGTTAGAAAGAAAAATTTAAGTTCAAGGAAAAACGACCTATTTTGAGATAAGGCAGAACATCCATTTATGAAGTGAACGATATCGTCATAGTAAAACGCTCTATCTGTACTTAGGGCGCATTTTGGCGAATATATCATTTTTTCACTGGAGCCTATCTCAAGATAGGGCGCTTTACCATAAATTTTACAAAAAAAAGAATGCCCTAAGTGTAGAAAACTGGTTCTAGCTAGAGGAATACTCAGAATTCATCATTTAGGACTTGACAGTGCACTGGAGGTGAATATACTGATCAGACAGAATTAATCAAAACCCCATAAATTTTCTTAGAAAAAAAGCTGCCACAGAAAAAAGATTTCAAATCTTTGAAGTCATTTTTCTCGAAACTACGATTTTCGAGATAGGGCGTTTTGCCTAGACACGGTCGCAAGGGAATCTACCGAAACCTTGCACAAGGAATCTACCGAAACTTGTCTAAGGGAATTTACTGGAGGCTGGATCAGGGAATGTACCGAATTTACTCCGCGGAATCTACCCGAAGTTGGCTCAGGGAATCTACCCATATTTCGCTGCTTGCCGGATAAGTGTAGACTCACGGCATGCCAGGATCACCCTAGAACACAACTTAGCAGAGTGATTCTTGCAGACAGACAACACAGCCTACCGGAACATTCATCGGGTGATTCCGGTAATCTCGTAAGCTTATGTAACTTTCAAGAATTAGGCAACCTAATGAAATTTCCATCATTTCCATCTACAAATACTGTTCCAGGAATAATATAACGGTACCGTCTACTCCAGTTTCGACAGCTTTCTCGATTCCTTTCCGGTTACAAGCCGAGACGATAAACGAGTTAGCCTTGTTCCGACATGATCGACAAGTTTGAAGATATGTTCGAAGTCTTTCCTGAGTTGAAAGATGTCTTACCACTAAAATGGAAATCGTTCATGTCGGCTAAGACAATTCCTTTTACCTCATTAAAAGGGGAAAGAAAGAGAGATTCTCCACGTCTGGAGGATTTTTTTTTAGTCATGCAAGCAGCGCACACTCCGAACGTTGTTACCAGAGCGGTGTATTCAAATATCAGATTTAAAAATGAGCTGCCTTTTCAGTTAAACTTTAATGAACCTATTTTTGTGTCGTTTGTAACACATGCTCGAAGTCAGAACCTCAGAACACAACAATATTCTAGAGCTTCTGCAGAGGTTGACTACGGAGAATTTCCGGAAAAACCTCGAAAAAATTCCGGTAAAACTTTGAAAAATTCCGGTAAATTTCTGGAGCCGCACCCCCCCTATCAGGAAGGTCTCGGGACGCCCCTGCTCTGGACAGGTAGAAAATTTATTCAGACTCCATTCTTAAAAGCATGTAAAAATGCCATGTGACTCCACAATGCTAAGTCTATCATAACCATGCGCGTCCAAACCCAGCGTGCTCTTACTGGCTGAAAACTGCCAAAAATGACAGTTACGACATGTTATGGTTGGTTTCGGACAGCTTAAGATTGCCAGTGGAGACTCTACTCCATTTCTGAATCGCTCCACCTATACTTAAACCCGGAGGCTCCATTTGTACATACAGAGCCGTCACTACTGGGGGGGAGGGGGGGCGCCCCCCCCCCCAATGCTGTCGGCCAGTCGGTAAAAAATAACCGAGTCGGCGTGAAGCGCCGCGATTTTTAGTAAAAACAGTGGATTTTTTTCTTGGAAATAGTCGTTTTCTTAAAAACAATCAAAAACAGTCGGTTTTTCGTAAAAATAGTCAATTTTTTCTTAAAAACAGTCGTTTTTTCGTCAACACAGTCGTTTTTTTCTCAATAACAGTCGTTTTTATCCGCAAAAATAGTAGGTAAAAATGACCAGCCAGTTGGTAAATACCTTGTCCCCCCTCCCAAACATTTTGGCTAGTAACGCCTCTGTGTACATATATGGTACCGTACTTTCCATTCCCCCTAACCACGACTAGCTTCATTTATTTGGTTGGGCGCTTGTAGTACAAGCGCCCAGCTTATTTTTTTTTCTTCGATGGGTGGTCCCCCACACCCACCATAGCGACGCCCCTGATTGACTAACCTGGCTGGCAAGTACAGCTCCAAGTGCAGACAGTACGTCCATGAAAGATCCCCAAATAGGGTTCCATGACTCATAAACGGCCCCAGTGAGGATATGCCACGATCCAACGACGATCCGCTAAATTCAAACTGTAACACAATTTCTCACAAGTTTTAACTCACAACACAATACACACGTTTTCACCACTTTAAAAATTACTCAGGAACCAATTATCATTTGCAGAAGAAAAGAAAGTGTCCTTGTTCGCGTGAAATTCAAATGACAAGGAACATGTACACCTCCCAATATTCCCAAGTTCTGAAACTCTGTTGCATGCGTCAGTTGAAAGTACGAAACGATTGAAAAAGAAAAGATCAAGGACAAGAAAAGGTGCTGCATCAATCCAGCAGATACTCTGTGTCCTCTGTTGGTTGTTGATCATGCAGAAATCAGCGTCTGATTTCACAGTCCTTCGGCTTCATAAATCATACTGTGAAGGTGATAACAATTGAGAATAGGCTAACACAGCATGCATGTTTCTGGCATGTTGTTCTACTGTTTATTAGTAAGTCTTGAATTTTGACAAAAATAGGCTGGGTTCATAGAGCATATTCCACCATCCTTAGTAAGGATTAGTAAGGACCTTACTGCTAATGATAGGATGGCCACAAAAACACCTAGTGACAAAAATTGGCGATTTTTTTTGTAATGAATGTATTAATTGCTGTGAATTTTCCTTATCAGTTTTACCTATCTAAAACATCTCCAAAAAATATTTTAAAAATACCATTGCATTCAGGACAAAATTAGTTGCATTTTTGATCCGAATTCACCTCGCGATTCTCCTCCGAATTCTCCTATTTGGCGTGTTTAAACTATTCAGATGAAACGAATTCTCCTCAGATGAAACGAAAGAAAGGAGAATTCGTTTCATCTGAATAGTTTAAACACGCCAAATAGGAGAATTCGGAGGAGAATTCGGATCAAAAACGCAACTATTGTCTGTTTTGTAAGGCCATCACTAAGATGTCCTAGCTATTTAATATTATTTCTTAATATTCAATGTTAATTTAGATGTAAAAAAAGTAGCTGAACTTGCCTACTACAAAAATTTGTTGATACTAAGGAGGAAAAGTCAGCAGCCTATCCTATAGCAGCATTAGGTCTATTGGACTATAACCTTGATGATCATATTCATATTTTCTCATCTAACTCACTTGCTGGGGCTCCCCATGCACTCTAAACCAGCTCAAAATCACCCAGTTTCATAGAATTTCATTGAAGCACATAGTTCCAAGCTGGCCACTAGATGGACAAAACCCCAAAGTCAATGGATGAACATAGGCATTTCCTTATGTAAAACACTGTTTTTTAAAGAAGATTTAAGATGCTTAGAGGGTCTAGACTTAATTGTAACGAAATTCCATACAAGCGTGACGTCACACCCATTTTATCTATTTTAGCTCAGAAAACGAAAAACTGTAGTTTTTCCAATCGGTGAATATATATTTGAATGTATATATATAGAGCCGAGCGGCCAGCGAGGCGCCGGTCGCATTTACATTTATGAAACGGTCTAGGGACAATCAATTGCTATGTTGGGGCCACAATCACGTGACGTCACTATATACGTCACGGCTGTATGGAATTTCGTTACGATTAAGTCGACACCGCTTAGAGGCAAGATAGAGAGGTGATTTTGGCCTCAAATCAAAGCTAAAAGATAGGAGAATCACATTCTGATCTTCAAAAGCTCAGGTTTGATTATTTTTTTTTTAGTGGCTACCCTACTAATGACGATGGCATGGTTCCTGGCTGGAATCCTGGCTTCTGCTCTGGGCATCAAAGGCCAAAGCTGGAACACGGTTCCTATTTTTGGCAAAATATTTTTTCATGGGCTGGTTGGGCTAATCACATCACAGAGATTGCACACCACCAGGTAGACCACACTAGCTACACTCTCAATGGCCAAGCATGGTAAGCAAATAGTTACTATTAGCCAAGTTACTATTTCAAGAAGGTTGGAATGGTTGGCCTAATAACTTTTCAATAGGTTGGAACAAAAATAGTAACTAATAGCTACCGAGTCAACCACAAACCCCTTATTTTTGGATACCCTATGCCAAACGCTGTATATGCCCAGTGTTTTGCATAGCCTACGCTTAACCCTGGACACCCCATGCCAAACGCTGGATAGCTATTGGCACCTTAACCTTGACCTATTTCACTACAGTTGAATTCTGATTGGTTGATTTTTTAGCTTTAATCAAATCATCAATATTTGATTGGGCCCCAGTATCCAGCATCTGGCATAGTGTATCCAGCCTTTGGCATATGGTATACCAAACACTAGATATATCCAACATTTCGCATAGGTTTTCCCAAAATCAGGAATTAGTGGTAGACTGTAGCTACCATTGTTAAAAGGGTGGAACACGCACATCATGATAACTGATGCTGTGCAATGGAAGGCCGCTTTGATGCTACTCTTAAGCAGGGTCTTCTGGGGTCTTCACTTTGCAGCAAACTTAAGTCTCACCATATCTCCATCATTCAAACACCACCGCCAAAAATGTGAACATTTTGAAAGAAAAAATGACTCCCTTGCAATACCACAGTAAAGGGTGGTCTCCATATGGTCCAGAACTTGGTATCTCCACCATAGTGTAAGAAGTAAAGGTGTTCCTGATATTTTCTTAACTATCCGACTCCTTTTTTCTTCCAGCTGTGAGGAAAGTAGCATGTATGTGAAGTGTGAAGAAATGGAGGAAAAGGACCCAGGTCTCTTCTTTGCTTCAGACTATACGAACAAGAAACAGTTTTATTTTGTCATATTACCTGTCCTGACAGCTTTACCACAGCATGACATCCAATTCAGGGAGGCTGTGTCACCAGAAGCAAGACTTACTGTTATCATTAGGTAAGTTCCAAAACCTTTAATGGGAAGGAAGGAGAAATAATCAGTAGATATTCCTCGAGTCCAAGCTGACTGGGAATCAAAGCAAAACGGATAAGTCAGCTACATTTTATTGGAGCTATATTTCGACCCTTCTTGGCAAGGCTCAAGCTGGAAAAATGGACTTGTAGACAAACACTTAAGATTATTCCTGAAATACCTGATTTTGTGAATTTCTTGCCGGAAAACTGCTTGGAGTTAAAGGTGGTGCTGTGATTTCATTTCATTTTTTCGAAATATAGCTCCAAAGAAATGTAGTTGACTTATCGGTTTGCTTTGTCAAATATAATAATCAGTAGTTGAGGCAGTTTACACTACCCAACAAAAAGGGTTTTAAAGGACCCCTCTTGCATATTCTGCCTTTCTGGTGCTTTTTCGGCTTAGCCCAGTTTTACCCGTCACGTGTTGTTTCGCTTGGAAAGTAACTTTAGCCATTTTATCAGGAAAAGATGTGTGCTGTAAGGTCTCACTAACGAAACTCTTAAACTCCTCGCCGCTGCCCAGACAGAACCAGTTCCACAAAACAAAAAATAAAAATATCTCTTGGTAGATTTTAAAACTCGAATTTTTGAAAGACAACACAGGGTCTTGACCACATTATTAGCCCTAGGTAAACCATTCCCTTGACAAGTTACAGCACAATATAATGCCTTTCCAAATCCATGCCGAGATCGCTGTTTAAACTGCCCCCTTCGAGAGCGGTTCAAGTTGTGAAGTTGGTAGACTCGAACCCTGGACCCGTCTCGAGACGACCTTTCACGGATTCTGAACAGCCGATGGTTATGTTATTTATATTACTGTAGTGTATGTTATTATTCTAGTTATTTATTAAAAAAAAATATTGTTAGGACTTAAGACTCGGACACAGCTTGACTAAAAGAGCAACTCTGCTGACACTGTGGCTTAGTGGGTACACGGTGGCTAGGAACGCTGCGTTTCTTCTCAGACAAAAAATAGGTGGATTTATTTCGGAAGGTAGGCTATTAGGTGGGCTATTAAAGTCTCAAAAAATATAATTAGTTCATAAATACCAATAAAATACAGAACACGAGTAATATGAATAATATGCAGTTTCAGTTGTCGAAGCCGCTGCTGAGCACCCTTACAGGATGGGACTGGAGACCAACCCAGTACTTGCTGAATGTTTGAACGATAGTAGCTCTGAAGACAACCTAGAACGTGAAACTGTAATCAGTACACAAACACTTATTTTGGCAACATTCTGCTTAAAGGAGTTAAATCGTTCAAGAATTTGCCATATCTGTTTGGCGAAACAGAGGGATCGTCTAGTGGCACAGTTATGACAAAGGATGCCTTAGATTTTAGAATAGAGTGATTGCCGATTTACCGACAGGAAGTTTCCTGATTTACCGACAGAGCTTTATTGTTGGTTAGAATGTAAACCTTTTTTATCTTGAATTTACACACGATATATCCTTTATACACTTAATTTAGAGCACCACTCTTACTAGAAATGATATTTTCATGGGGAAATAGCTTACTACAAATGTTTTTCGAAAATACCGTCAAGTTCAGTGTGAAATTACCGATTTTCTTGTTAGCGCGTGTCGGGGCTTTCCAGCCTTCCCGTTCTCCGAAGCGGCGGCTGGGCGCAAAATATTTTGCGCTTAATTAATTTTTAACACGCCGTGGTTAACAAGACCAAAGGTTCCGATGGGATCCCAAAAATTCAATATTTGATCCAGACAATTAGGTTTTGTAGTTTTGTCTTCGCCAGACTCATTGAACATTTTTACTCTTAAAATTTACAAACAGATTAAGGCCAAACAGCTAATAATCAAGAAAACCAAGTTCAACTATGGTTTCAGCATGTGTGTTTATTCCTATAAGCCGATCGAAACGACCCTGCCTTACTTCTGCGAATTTTCCGGTTTCGGCGAAATTCCAGAACTACTTGTCCGGCGAAAAAATGGTTTTCATATTCGTGTTCAGCATGACTTCTTTACCCCTATATTGAACATCTAATCAACTTCAAATAAAATCACAATTAGCTGTTTAAAAATATTTTGCTTGCCCCTTAATTTGAACCCCCACCCCTAAATGTAGGGCTACAAAGCCCATCTGCGAACTCGACCTTACTCTTGACCCAAAGAATCCTCACACCAAGCTTCATCAAAATATCTCATTCCCTTCGAGAGTTATCGTGCTCACAGACAGACGGACAACTTTTGCGATGTCATAGGTATCCCTCCACTTACGTTTTGGGATCCCAAAAAGTGGGAAACCAAGAAAAACAAAAGAAATCAAGATAGACCTTCCAAAATGAAAGAGAAAACTTTGGAGCTGCCCATATCCATAGGCTATACATGAAGGAGTTGTCGGCGGACCTTGAAGCTTTCGGCAAAATTTGCGTTGCGTTCCTGGCACAAATAAAACGAAACAATGGCGAAAGGTAGAGATTTCAGAAGCTTGTAAACCTATGCGGGATCTAGGGATATTATAAAAGGCAAAATAAGCAATTGCTTGCTCGTCTTAGTACCTTGTTTTATCTCCGTCTGGAGTTTACTAATTAGTAATTAGTGATAAATAATAATGAATTGTCAATGGAGTTTTCACCCTTCTCTTGAAACCTCAATACTTGCCACTATCCTCTCAAGGCTTATAGTATTCTGTTTTTTCCTCCGTCGGATATAATAATTAATCCGCGATTAGTGACGAATAATCAATTATGAAATTGTAATAAACAGTTTTCAGGTTCTCGAAAATAAGAAATGATCAAGGATGAAATAACGGATCTGAGAAAAGAAACGAATCGTTTGAAAATGAAAAATTGGATCCTTCAAGAAGAACTAAAAGACCAGACGTGTTGTTATTAAAAAAAATTCTGCGAAAAGTGATCAAGAATGAAATAATCAAAATTAAAACTTGGATCTTTTGTGAAGAACTATGAAGGAGGACGAGTTTACTCACCTCTCCCTCAAAATGGAACGGGGAAATCCACTTCAGAACCACACTAGACTTAGGTTCGCTGCTTGCGTGGGTAACTGCTGTCCTTGCTCCATTCCCACAGTCTGCATACCGTCCGGGACCTCGGGAAATCAGGAAAGTACCAACCGACTCGGAAGAGTTCGCCGACCGGGCTTGAATGAGGAACCCCTTGAAAGGCTCACCGTCCACACTGTTGAGCGTAACTGAAAGATAACAAAATACGTATCACAAAACGCTAAACAAAATACAGTAACTCTCTTCTTCCCGGATTACCCAGAAAGTTCACATTTTAAGTCTTTTCGATCAGGTCTGTACTTCCGTAACTATTATCGTGCGAACATGCCATCAGGATTTCCTGGTCCGATTTCCTGCACGGAATCCGGCCGGGAAATCTTGATCGTGTGTTCGCACTTTTAACCAATAAAATATCAAGAAACATCTCGATTTCCCATTTCAGAGAACAAAAGCCAGACGATTAACTTTTACTGCATTTGTTTTCTTTTTCCGTCAGTGGTGCTGGTGAAGAAAAGCTTGGCAGGAACTAATCCAAGTAGGAACCAGTATCTCCTAAAAACCAATACCGTAACCGGAAAGAAAAATCGACCCCGGATTGGAGGTTTGCAGAGATAGACGGGCAGGGTTAATTGATTGGAGAGGGCCACGCTCTAGTAGGCTATAATTGTTATTTCATTCATTTTCTTTATCATGGACCTCGGACTTTGTGCTAGCTTGTAAAAGCCTGATAAAAATCCGGATCAGCCTACCATATCTTTGCTGGATTCCAGATCCTCTTTTCGTGAAGGTGAAACGGAAGGTGACTATGGATCTAACAAAATGTTTTGTTTTTAGCAGGTATAAGGATAATGTGTAGAAAAATCAAACTAATTATTAGCATTATTGATTTCTTTTAGTAGGCTAGTTTGTTTTCTGTTTTTTTCTTGTTAATTACCGTAGGTTCAAAGAAAGAATAATGTAAACTAGATCACAATAAACAAACGCCGTAAATTATACTAAATTCGTTATTTTGTGGATAACGTAGGCTACCGCTAGGATTTAGAAGAAAACAAAGGTAACAGTGTGTTCATAAAAATCCGACCCATCGAAAAATGATGGTGTCTCTCACCCAGGGGCGTCGCAAGTCCATTTTCGTTGCGGGGGAGGGGTGCAGAGCCAAATTTTTACCGAATCTCTCAAAAATTTAACGAATCCTAGAAACTGAGAATTCGAGGTTTAAATTATGGAACATCAAAGGATTGCGTAGGAAGAGTAACATTAAAGGGCAGCATGAAAGACGATAAGCCAACTATTAGGCAGCGTTTTGGCGAAGCCCACTTGGAGACTATATTGCCGGGCACGATTGCAGTGACAGCTTCTATCTATTATATCCAAGAGAAAATAAAATCGAGCGCCACATGCGAAATTTTTTGTCTGTATGCTAAAATTTAACTGCTTCTCTTGCAAATTCTATCATTTGCCGTGGATTAAATACCGAGACTCTAAGAAGTTCCGGCAACAGCAGCTACTGTAGTCTAGTCAATAGCGCCGCAGGCGAGATTTTTTTTAAGTTAGCTTTTTCCTGCCAAATTTAACTATTTCCATCCGTATTCTAGCTTTTAATGTTTCGAAATCCCAATCCTAAAACTGAAGCGCCCTACCACAAATAGAGAATATTACGAAAAGCGCCGCAGGCGGAGTTTTCGAAACATTTATAATTAGATCTTCTTTTTGGGATCCAAGATAAAAGTAAGGACTTTCGATGAAATCATAGATCAGTCCTTTTGTCTGCGACTAGTGCTTCACTCGACCTCTTCCGAGTTTCGATATACGTGGTACTCCCAAATCCTGGCAACTATACCGAACAAATTATCGAATCCCAGTTATTATACCGAAAAAGTTTAGACCGATAGCATGTTCGGGATTCTGTGTGACTAACATATCTCGGTTTTTATACCGAATTGTTTTGGGATCGAAAGACTACCGAATAATATTCGGATTTGGTATAATTTCGTCGAAACTGGAACAAAAGTCATGATTCGTGGTAACAACCGAATCTTGGATGTTATACCGAATAAACTACCGAATCCCAATCATGATACCGATTTTTTTGAACCTATAGCTTATTCGGGATTCTGTGTAACTACCGAATCTCCATAAATATACCGAATAGTTTTGGCATCGAGAAATTACCAAATAATTTCCGTAAATTCTCTCACCGAATTCGTGATAACTACCGAATACTGGCCAGTATACCGAATCCCGATCATTATACCGAATAGATTTGTACCGATAGCCTATTTGGGATTCTGTATAACTACCGAACCCCGTAAATATACCGAGCAGTTCTGCTATCGAAAAAATTCCGAACAATTTTAGTGAAATTTTGGGTCCCAGGCCCAAAATTTTACCAAATCTCAAAAAGTTGGGGGGGGGTGCTGCACCCCCCGCACCCCTCCCTTGCGACGCCCCTGCTGTCACCTTCTCGGTCCACATGAATCAAAGACTATAAAGAATGGGGTAGGGGAAATATGCGAGTGGCCTGGGTAGTGAGAAGAAAAGAAATGTGAAAGGGATATCTACGAAATACGAAGAATAACGAAATTAACTACCAGCATTATCCTACCATGCAAATCTATAAAGGTTGGCTTGACTATGTGGTCACAAGCCCCAGAAGTCTAGAAGGTGAGGCCTAGCGAAAAATTGAAGGGTTAGAGGGCACTTTCGGCTAAAGGAGTAGCGAGTTCAGGTTACTCTTAGAAGCAAGTATCGGAGCATAGCATAGCTAACTTGCATGTTGTTCAGTGGGTTGTTTAGAGTAGCTATGACTCGTAAAAAACAGAACTGTGTTTCGTTCTGCTAAACGGGTAGCAACTTCGGATTTTTGGGACCCCAAACCGTTAGTGACGGATACCTATGACATCGCAAAAGTTGTCCGTCCGTCTGCCTGTGAGCACGATAACTCTCGAAGGGAATGAGATATTCTGATGAAACTTGGTGTGAGGATTATTTGGGTCAAGAGTAAGGTCGAGTTCGTATATTTTGAAACAGCTAATGTGATAGTCGATTATGGGGTTAAACCATTTTAAACCATTTTATCGCCGGACAAGTAGCTAGCCCGAGATCCGGCCGAAACCGGGAAGTTTGTCAAAAGTAAAATTTTATTTGAAGTCGATTAGATGACAAGATTTAAGGGTAAGAAGAGACGCTGAATCTGTATATGACAATCATTTTTTATCTGGACATATAGTTCGTCCGGAATCCGGTTGAAACCGAATTTTGTGTATAGCCTAAGTTAAAGTTTTATTTGAAGTTGATTAGATGTTCTTCATAGGGATAAGGAGATACCCTGAATTCGTTTCTGAACTATCTTTTTTTGGCTAGACAAGTAGTTCGCTCGGAATTCGGCTGAAACCGGAAATTTGGCAGAAGTAAAGCAGGAAGTTTTGATCAGTATCGTCAAAATAGATATGGTTTATACAGGTATATCTGAACTTGATTTTCTCAGATAATAGCCTGGCGAAGACTTGATCTGGCGAAGACAAGACCTAGTTGTCTGCGTCCAATATTAAATTTTTGGGATCCCATCGAAACCTTTGGTCTTGTTAACGTGACCTGAAGAGTAACCTCGAGAGTAACCTGCTGAGCCGAAATAAAATGCAAGCTGACCAATCTGTTTAGCCCCACCGATTTTGATTCGGTCATGAATTATAAAAATACTTACTTGTCACTACATGGTTTCCTCGTCCCTCCTCTCGGCTAACTCCACCATCCGTTTTCTTAAGCGGTGCTACCACTCTTGTTGGTGACGATTTTAAGGCGAACGGTGCAAAGTCGTGGTTCTGCGCATTGAAGCCATGACCTGGCATCATCTCTCCACATGCCATCCGCGGAACTCCATTTGGGTAAGCGAAAGTTGTGGCAATCATCAAACACAAAACACAAAGCCTTGCAAACATTTTCTGCAATTACCGAGTTCACTGATCAGGTCACTGCGCTACTGATGTGATACTTCTAAACTGGCTTAGCAAACCACGTCATTTATATAGCCAGAGGGGAGGATTATTAAAAGAGAAGTTAAACCGATTCGGAAGTCGGATTAATTTTGCGTTGTTGCGAGGTGCTGTGGTTTAATTACTGAATGCTGAATCGATTTTCGGGGAAGTTTTAGGTGACAAATTTCAGAGGATAATCATGGGGGAATTTGTTTTGTTGAGTCCTTAGAGGAGGGTTTTCGGGAAGTCTCGGAATCACTTTAATTCCGGCGAGCAAAGCGCATCACGGAAACTGTGGGAAAACGATTCCTGGAAAAACTTTCCCGCTGGACAGATCGCGAATACGCATGGAAAGCTGATATCGCCGGGAAAGTATTGAATGATAAATTATTCCGAATAAATATGGTTCACTTAACGGGTCTTTGATTCTCATATATTCATCGAAGTCACTTTATTAACGCTTGCCATTTGTCTTTATTTATTAGTGATACTTGAACTGTTTTTTGTGGCACTTGCCTTCCGGCCAAGTTCCATATACCGATCACTTTTCTGTCGGTCGGTCAGTCCGGTGTTTGCGAGTTAGGGTATATACATCTAGATGGGCTAGGACGATGAAACAATTAGCAGGCGTATTAGGGACCCGACCCTTGGAAATAGTCACTTGCCCGATCCGATCATCGTGGGGGGAGGGAGGGGAGCCGGAATCCGGAATTTAGTAGCATGTATTACTTTCGAACAGGTGATCGGATGGTAGGTAGGTAGGTAGGTAAGTTTTATTTTTATCCAAAATATAAACATAAATAAAAATGACACGCCTAATAATTATTGCAGCAAAAAGAAAGTCCTAAGGACTTGTGCTGCAAATTCCTGTTACTATTTATATCTTATAAATAAATATCTAAACATAACAACTCATGATTATCCACCTAGCCTATCTTATATATGAAAAACAACAACGCAAAAACATGAACACTATACAACAAAAGATTCTTATTAATTATTCTTTACCGGTTTCAGCCCCCCCCCCCCATCCCGAAAAACTGCGAAAAAAAACATTGATATTTGCAAAGACTTCATGTCTCAGATGTCTCATTTCAAGTCCGGACCGAATCCGATGAATGTGGGGGGGAGGGGGAATTCCGGTGATCGCGCATCCCGCGCATCAAGGTACCGTACTTCCAGATGTGCTAGGACGGACGTGGAAACTTGGCTTGGAAATTGGACACTTGACAAGATTGGCTTATAAATTATCAGTTCCCCGATCCGGCCATCCCTTAAAGTAGGCTACTAATCCTAACCGCAAAGTATCTCTAATCGATCTTTAGTATGTTCGAAAGCTGCAACGGCATGTCTCCTCACCTCCTAAAACTTCATGCTAAATTTCCGGTTGTGGTCGGATTCCGGGCCAAGTACTTGTCCGAAAAGAACAAAATTTTTCAGATTAAGTAGCTCTCCTTACCCCCAAATCAAACCTCCGATCAACTTCAGGTTATAAACTTTAACTTTTCGCAAATTTTCCGGTGTTACCGGATTCCGGGTGAACCACTTGTATTGCAAGAAATATTCGCGTTCATCATGTCTCCTTAACCCTAAATCAAACCTCTAGGCTAATCAATTTCAGATTAAACTTTTACTGTCAAATTTTCCGGTTTTGCCCGATTCTGGACGAACTACCTGTCCGGCGAGAACATAATTTTATAAATTTGGATTCAGCATATCTCCTCCTAAACCGAACATCTCATTAGCTTTTGAAAAATATTTGTTACGCCTCTTAATTTGGAACCCCTCCCCCACCCCTAAATGTATGGCTACAGAGCCTTCGAATGTGACCTGTACTTTGGCCCAAAGAATCCTCATGCCAAGTTTGAATAAAATATCAACCCCCCTTCGAGAGTTATCGTGCTAACAGACGGACAGACGAACAACTTTTACGAAATCATAGGTATCCCGTCACTTACGTTTTGGGATCCCAAAGAGAAGAATAGAGCAACACAGGAAAAGATTGCACAACAAAGAAAAACAAAACACAGCGAAAAAATCTTACTAACTGTTAAAAAAGTATCAAAGATCCTAGCGGACACACCTTCAGGCCAATCAGGTCGCTGCAGAGCCGATGACGCAAAATGCACTAAAAAAAAAAATTCTTGCGGTGTTTGCTACTGGGATTAATCTTGTTTTTACTGAGATAGTCTTATCTCTAAATGAGATTAATCTTATCTCAGTAGAGATAAGATAGGCCTAATCCTTTTAGCGAATACTGCAGTTAACTTTACTTGGATAAACTTTACGGTGCCTTACATTTTGTCAAGCTTTTTAATGCCAGGTCCACAGCTGGCTTACCGACGAAACGTCCCCATGACAAAACGTCCCCTGGCGAAACGTCCCCGTCGAAACGTCCCCGTGACAAAACGTCCCCGTGACAAAACGTCCCCGTGACAAAACGTCCCCATGACAAAACGTCCCCGTGTCAAAACGTCCCCGTGTCAAAACGTCCCCGTGTCAAAACGTCCCCATGACAAAACGTCCCCGTGACAAAACGTCCCCATGACAAAACGTCCCCGTGGCGAAACGTCCCCAAGCATAGATTTTTAAGTTCTCCTCGATCTTCAGGTGCATGTTCGATAGGTAAAACAACTTCACAGTGTGCACTACAGATGTGGGACATTGAAGCAGGAACATTTGGGAACATTCCTTATATTAACTTATTTTTCGTAAATTCTTTTAATCAAGCATACAACACAGGTACAAGCGCATAGAGGTACCACAGATCCGCATTTTCATTGAATCTTCGTGTCACTTTAAAATAATAAGTAATGGGTAGGGCCTTTTCAGTTAAACTTTAAAGTCTTACTCCGTTGCAACTAATTTGCTAATGTGGACAAGTATTTAAAGTTTAACCGAAAAGGGCTAGGATAGGACAATCTAGTTACCCATCACCTATTCACTTAAATTGGCTTGAACACCCGCTGAAAATTAGTTACTTCGTTGTTCCGCTATTCACGAATAATCGATTTTCAAATAGTGGAATTTCCGTGTGATTTGTGGTGCCTCTATGCGCTTTTATTTTTGCTGTATGCCTTGCGAGAAAGATTTATCATTTTTTTTTGTTCAGTCACTAAGTAATCTTCACCGATATCACCACTGCCCACTGAAAAGCAGCATTTGTGTTGAGATTAAAATTTCCCGCGTCGTAGTAGAATTTACGCTGTGGGGACGGCTGGAAATATTCTGAGCCTCACAGCTAGAGCAGATAGTGGAAAATAAAAAAATCCCTTTGCAGAATCTAAATAATTCAGTGTATCCAATTAAATGACACACAAATGAGTTGGCTTTTCAGTTAAACTTTAAGCGCCGGCCGGTAAGTGCTTTCCAAACCTAGAATTCTGGATCAGTGTCATTGGAGAATCCAGTGCCTGCAGATATACCTATTTACTTGTAGGTCAAGAGTGCCCCCAAAATCTGCAGTGGCTCATATCCGTCCGAGTCCCATCCCTTCTGAGACAAGTAAAGAGAAAAGCTAAACAAGTCCTAGTTTGCTTACCTTTATGAAACAAATTTATTGGTGGATTCGGATCATTGGGCTTTTCTTTTTGAGTTGGTAACCCTCATTTTGTAGCAGTCGCCAAGTGATTAGTAAACCCTGATTTCTCGGGATAACATTTATATACCTAGGTCATTTTAATCCCTTATTCCCATACCGTGGTCTTAAATTATTCCGCTTTGAGAGAATGCTGGTCTGATGTAAAATCTATAGCCGGGGACGTTTCGTCATGGGGACGTTTTGTCAGGGGACGTTTTGAGTGGGGACGTTTTGTCACGGGGACGTTTTGTCATGGGGACGTTTTGTCACGGGGACGTTTTGTCATGGGGACGTTTTGTCATGGGGACGTTTCGACGGGGACGTTTCGACAGGGGACGTTTCGAATGGGGACGTTATGTCGACAACCCCCACAGCTATACATAATCAAGAACAAAGAATCACCTAATGGTGTTTCTAATTTTGGACTTGTTGTCTGAATTGACACCGGAAAAACAATAATCGGCTATGTCCGTCGCTTGTTTTTCTTTTGCGGAAGTGAAATTGAAATCTTCTTGAAAACGTCGTGGATTTTTAAACAAAAATGTTCAGTTCACCTCAAAGCAATCTATTGTGCGAAATAAACACAGCCAAAACTGCAACTTGACGGATTTCTTGGCTTTTTGTTTGTTTACCAGCTAGTTATTTATCTTTCATTTATTTGTTGTGTTTATTTGTTGTTTTCTTGTTTGTCCCTTTGACAGTGCTCAGCAGTTTACTTACCAGTTCGCACCAGCAGATGGTGGTTTGAATTAGCATCTTGAAAGGGGGTGATTTACACGTTGCAAGTGCAAACATGGTTCCGAACTAACTTTGATATTGAACATGTTTTTACATTTATGAATTTAAAAAAATCTCCCGTACTTTCAGTGGCGCTATTTAAGTAAGCCTTAGGGAGGGGGGGGGGGAGGGTAGCTAAGATCAGTTTTGGGCCCTAATCCAGAAGGTTTGTCACACGTGCTCAAAATGTAATTACTCCTTAGGTGTTAGATTTGACGTAGGCTATACAGGCCTACCCTAAATTAAATTCATTGCTTGGCACTTTGAAAACCTATTTAGCGGAAGAAAAATACCACCAAGGAGGAAGATTTTTAAATTTAGGGAGGCCACCCCCCCCCCCCGAAAATCCCTGCTTACTCTGCCTTTTACCCTGTCCCAGAGCAAAATTTTGCTCTGCCCTGTCCTTAGCTCCCCGAGATAATTATTATAAGCGTCAGAAATCTCTGCTCTTTGCCGTCTTTTCGTTTTCATCTTGATTTTTTAGCGCTGTTTGGGCCGACCCAAGTTTGTCAGTCAAGCAGCAGAAAGTTCACCGAAGTTTTCGTGTTCTACCGGAAAATCTTTCGAGAGGAAGGGCAAGATATAGAAAAATTTACAAATTTGTTTATCTTTTTCGCAGAGCTAGGAGGGCAACAGGCATATTTTTTTTATGGTATTTGGCATTTCTTGACAAATTCAGCTTCATTATCTTATGCATATCTTTTGTTCTCACTTTTTAACTACGGCTATAGCACAGTCTTCAAATACGATGCGTCGAACCTCCGCTTTGGAAAGTGTTAAGTCTAGACAGAGTCAACAAGTGCCAACAAGAACGTCGCCAGTTTCGTGGATTAGGTTTTTGGTATTCTCGAAAACGATATTTCTCACCCATTTTAATCATGAAATATCGTTTCTAGTAATTAGGCTAAGAGTTTGCTTTAAGATCCAACTCACTAGCTTCTCTTTTCCATAACAGTTTGCCATGGTTAACATATTCCCTTCTTATTTAAATCTTGATACCAACTTCGCTTTCGTCATCCATACAAGTCTTTCAGTCTGCTAGCAGTTAATCTCTTAAATGGCTGTCCTTAATCTTGGCGTGTCTCTTTCCTTTTGAAAGCCAGTCTGTCATAAGGATAATATAGGAAGTGGCATAGAGGTTTTTGGTAAGAAGAAGGATGATATGGTGAAGCCTACTCTTTCCATAACATCTAAGTTGGTTTTCCATGGCAAATTTGTGTGCCACACATTTCTGCATGTTCTTTATCGAAACAAAATTGTATGCCGCACAGTCGAGCCACAAGTTGAATTCGCGGAAACGCTGTTTTGGGTGGTTCTTGGTGGCAATTTCAAATGTCTGAAAGTAAAACTAAAATGCCGACTAAATCTCAATAGGCTACACACAATTTCGGGCCTATATACTAAACTAATCCTCAAATTTATGTCTATCTGCTTTACAAAGTAGCTATTTTTGGGATCCCAAAACGTTAGTGACGGATACCTATGACATCGCAAAAGTTGTCCGTCTGTCTGTCCGTCTGTCCGTCTGTCCGTCTGTCCGTCTGTCCGTCTGTCAGTCTGTCCGTCTGTCCGTCTGTGCGCACGATAACTCTCGAAGGGATTGAGATATTTTGATGAAACTTGGTGGGAGGATCCTTCGGGTCAAAGTACAAGTCAAGTTCGAAGATGGGCTCTGTAACTCTATATTTGAGGGTGGGGGAGGGGTTTCAAATTAAGGGGCAAAAAAATATTTTTTGAAAGCTGTTTAGATAGTGGATTTAGGGGTAAGGAGACACGCTGAATCCGAATATGAAAGTTATTTTCTCGCCGGACAAGTAGTTCGCCCGGAATCCGGCCAAAACCGGAAAGTTTGTTAAAAGTAAAAGTTGTATTTGAAGTTGATTAGACGTTTGATTTAGGGGTAAGAAGACATGCTGAATACGATGGTGAAAACCATTTTCTTCCCTGACAAGTAGTTCGCCCGGAATCCGGCGAAAACCGGAAAATTTGATAAAAGCAAAATTTGTATTTGAAGTTGATTAGATATTCGATTTAGGGGTAAGTAAACGTGCTGAACACGATGGTGAAAACCATTTTCTTGCCGGACAAATAGTTCGTCCGGAATCCGGCCAAAACCGGAAAATTTGTTAAAAGCAAAATTTGTATTTGAAGTTGATTAGATGATAGATTTAAGGGTAAGAAAAAACGCTGAATCTATATATGACAATCATTTTTTAACCGGGCATATAGTTCGTCCGGAATCCGGTTGAAACCGGATTTTTTTTTTTAGAAGTTAAAGTTTTATTTGAAGTTGATTAGATGTTCTTTATAGGGATAAGGAGATACGCTGAACTCGTTTCTGAACTATTTTTATGGCACTTGCAGCCTCTGGCTCAAGTGCCATATACCGATCGCAATTCCGTCGGTCGGTCGGTCGGTCGGTCGGTCCGAATTATTTTGTCCCACATGTTCGAGTTAGGGTACTTCCAGATGTGTTAGGACGATGAAACTTGGCAGAAAAATCAGGGACCCGACCAAACTAACCTGGAAATAATCAGTTTCCCGATCCGACCATCTGGGGGGGAGTGGTGGGCCGGGGAATTCTGAGAATTAAGTAGTTTTTGTCACACTTTTTCGAGTTGGGGTACTTCCAGATGTGCTAGGACGATGAAACTTGGCAGGAGTATCAGGGACCCGACCGGATTAACCTGGAAATAATCAGTTTCCCAATCCGACCACCTGGGGGGGAGTGGAGGGCTGGGGAATCCGGAAAACTGGAGTAATGTGTAACTTTCGAACGGGTGATCGGATCGGAATGAAACTTAATAACTGAATAAATTGCATACCTCTGATGTCCCATTTGAAGTCCGGACCGGATTCGACAGCTATGGGGGAGTTTGGGGGGGGGAGACCGGAAATCTCGAGAAACGGTTAGAATGGAGGGATCGGAGTGAAACTTGCTGGGAAGAACAATCATCTGCTCCAGATAAATCGTTTATACATTTGGACTGGATCCGGATAATAGAGGGGGGGGGGGGGTGGAGGGGGGTTTCCCGGAATTCCGGTAATGGCGGTTTTGGGGATTTTCACGATGAAACTTGGGAGGCGAGTCAGGGACCCGATCAAACTGACTTATAAATAAAAATTTACATGATCCGATAGTCGTGGGGGGAGTAGCGGGAGGGGGAATCCGGAATATTGAGTCATGTGTAACTTTGGAACGGTTGATCGGATTTGAGTGAAACTTGATAATTGATCAGAGGACATGTCTCTGGTGATCTTTGTCATGTCTGGACCGGATTCGACGACAATGGGGGGGGGATTGGGGGGGGGGATACGTGACCGGCTCGGATTGGGGAGATCGGGATGGAACTTTATGGGAATAATAGAGAGGTGCTCTGGATAAATCACTTACAGAACCGGATTGGCTCCGGCGACTGTGGGGGAGTTTGGGGGGGGGGTCCGGAATTCCGGTGATCGCGATTTAAGGTACTTCTCGATGTGCTAGGACGATGGAACTAGGCTGGAATATTAGAGATTCGACAATATTGGCTCAGAAATCGCCACTTTCCAAATCCGACATTCCTTAAAGTACCAATCTTGACCGTAAATTTAGAAAAATACTTTTAAGCAAATTATACATTTTTATGATCTCCATGAGCCCATTGTCATTTTTGCCTCAAGGGTTTTGCTTACAAATGAAGTTCTAGCTCCCTTAAAGTGCACATCTGAACCGCAAGGTCGAAAACTACTTTTTTTTTATCAAACGATAAGCTACATCTCAACCCATGATCATTTGTGCCACAAGGGTTTTGCTTAAAATTTTATCACCCTTAAAGTGCACATTTTAACCGTAAAGTGAAATTTTTTTTTTTTACCAAACGGTATATATCAATGATCCATAAGGCCCTGTGATCGTTTTGTCTCAATAGTTTTTCTTACAGATGCATTTCTAGCGCCTATAAATTGCGTATCATTACAGCCAAGTTCTAAAACTAAATACTTTTTCTCTAGCTCCCTTAAAGTGCGCATCTGAACCGCAAAGGTAACCTTAAAAGTACCTTTGATCAAACACTACATCTCAACCCTTGCAAGTGCCATATGAGCTTACAGCTCTTGTTTGTTTTTGCTGGGCAAGTAGTTTGCTCGGAATTCGGCCGAAACCGGAAATTTGGCAGAAGTACACCAGGAAGTTTCGATCAGTATCGTCAAATAGATATGGCTTATACAGGTATATCTGAAATTGGTTTTCTCAGATGATTAGCCTGGCGAAGACTGGATTTGGCGAAGACAAGACGTAGTTAATATTACATTTTTGGGATCCCATCGAAAACTTTGGTCTTGTTATTATTTGGGCCGCTAAATTTTAATTTCCCGTCAGATTCTAACCACGAAATCGAAAATCACCTCTATAGTTGTTTGTAAAATCCGAGCCGCAAAGACTTTGTCGGTTGCGGAAACACACCTGCCGGACACTTTCCAAGCACCGCTGAAGTCTCCTAGAAGCACTATGGACGAGGCTTGTGAAAGACTTCCATCCTAAGGAATAGTCAAGGCCGTGTATGGAAGTGTCACCGTGAATAGATAGATGCATGATCATTGGGAAGCGTAGAGAAAGCTGACTGTTTACTTAGCTCTGAGAGCTTTCCTGTGCTGCTCCTCCGTGAGCCAAAAGCCTGATTGGACAGAATGACGATCAAACATTGACATCTCATGTCTTGTAGAGATTGATCGTCAAGCAGGAAGTAGTGGGATATAGCGAGAATTGAAATTAAAGCGTTAAAGCACCACTGACACATAGAGCGTTTTCCTTCAATAAAATTGTACCTTACCTTACCTAGTTTTCTTGGCCTTTTGGTATCCTAGATCTTATCCAATAAGAGCAATCTATTCCGAAAACGGGTGTGACGCACAGCGGAACTGACGATGAACTTTGGAAAAAAATATTTAGCTTCTGACGACCATCGGAATATTTTCCGGACTTTGAGACTCCAGACCAGACCAGACCGAACACAAGGGGAAGAGTAGCTAACATTGACAAGCCACGGCTTCTTCAGCCCCCCATAAACTCAACCGAAAGGTATTTATCTTCGTTTGTGCCTTATTTTTTATAAGGCACAATAAGAGCATTTTATTCCGAAAAGTGACGCACAGCGAACTGACGATGAACTTTGGAAAAATAATGTATAGCTTCTGACGACCATCGGAATATTTTCCCGACTTTGAGACTCCAGACCAGACCAGACCGAAAACAAGGGGAAGAGTAGCTAACATTGACAAGCCATGGCTTCTTCAGCCCCCCATAAACTCAACCGAAAGGTACCCGTAGGGAAAAAGGTACCCGGATTCCCGTAAAGGTGTCCGGAATTTTGGAACAACATTCCGGGCACGGAAAACGTCCCGGAATTCCGCGGTTTGACAGGAATTCCGCGTTAAACTGCGGAATTCCAGGAAACAAGACTTCCCAGGCGGGATTTCCGTTACGTTTTCCGTGCCCGGAATGTTGTTCCAAAATTCTGGACACCTTTACGGGAATCCGGGTACCTTTTTTCCCTACGGGTATTTATCTTCGTTTGTGCCTTATTTTATATAAGGCACAATAAGAGCATTTTATTCCGAAAACGTGACGCACAGCGAACTGACGATGAACTATATATAAGGTATTTATCTTCGTTTGTGCCTTATTTTATCCGTGATTTTAACTGTCTGTGATCATCCGTGATTTGTAATTTGTTATGTTGACGATCCGCAGCTAGCAGTTGTAAAATGCTATTAAGGAAATAAATGATTTATTATTATCATAACCCATTGCACTCCATGAAGCATGATCCGCAGGGATCCACACAAGCATGATCACTCATGATCCACAGGGACAAAGCCAAGAGGCGTCATTTTCAGGAAACCTAAGGGCCCTCTTCGCATTCTTTAACGTAAGCATTACATAGGTGAGACCGAAACCACTTAATAATAATAAATAACTTTTCTCGAACAGGTGTGCAATGCATATCTTCCTATGTCCCACAGGAAGTTATAATATGACAAATATTTTTGCAAACTCGCAACATCCACCAGAGAGGATGATACGAAGCTCGTATCAGCCTCCGCAGAAGTTCGTCGAGCATTTTCCCTCAACTACTGAAAAATAGAGCCTGATCTTCAAAAAATAAATAAAAGACATCACTTTCAGAAAGAAAAACAAAAAACGCTAAAAAATAATAGGCTACAATACAAAAATATTGGAAAAAAATGTAGAAAAAGGTCTGAAAAAAAAGTTGCTTCCCTAGCCAAGCAACCTGGGTCATACCTTGTTACAGTCACATTCCCATTGAAATGCAACTTGTCAGCTGAAACAACATTACTTCCAATTTACTCTAACTTGTTTTCCTCTAGGCCTACTCTCCAAAAGGCAGCTCTTGAGTAATTACAACAGTCTTCTTTCTTAATTTTGTTCTGATACACAGTCCATCACTAAAAACTCCAGTATTGCAACTTTTTCTGATGGAACCTGTGACTTTTGGTCGGAAAAAACAATGACATTTTGGCACCTACGAAACTAGGACTTTTTCACAAACTATTAACAAGAAATCTCGCTTTATCAGCTTCACAGTTATGCGTCTCAGCTTTTACACTTCATTTTTGTATTTACTGGTAAGGAACCGCGGTCGCAGAGTTCTTGTTCGCTTTGTCGAAAACACGAAAATGTATGAAAAATCGCAGAATTCTGCAACCAGTGGCAACACCGATTCTAGATTGATTAATTATATCTACCAAAAAATCCGCCGCTAGATAGCATCTATTTCGCCACAAATGAAAAAGATGGTGTTGAATAAGGTTGTGCTGTCATAAGCCCGGGTCACAACAGTAGTCGTTTTCACATTTCTAGAGTAGGCTAGGGTTGCCATTTCACTAAACAAAAATTCCCTAGACAAGTGGCAAATAAGTACTACCAAAGAAGACAAAAATTATGTTCGAGAAAGTTATAATAGTTAACATACCTCCATCTCCGTTGATATCGGAATAACAATTTCGACGGCCATTTAAAAATATCAACCTCGCTGCGCTCGGCTGATATTTTTCATAACCTGCCTCGTCTTCGGCTCGGACAAGTTATTTTCAATGGCCGTCTCGTTGTTATTTTCCGATATATGTCTGAACTTAACCTTTATTATATTTTTCACCCATCAAAAAGCACATGGCATAGACGGAGTAGGAATAAAGAAAGAACAAGCCTCCGATTTTTTTTTTTTTTATCAATGTTAGTTAACATTCGCCAGAAAGGTGCGATATATAAGATGTGTGGCAGGGCCACCGAGTTAAAAATCGTGGCGAGAATAAGACCGTTGAAACGCAACTTATTCGCCACAATGGAACCATAAGCTGCAGCAATCTTTTTTCGGATATGTTTGATCACCAGTGCTCTGGTCTCTCTGATCGACCTCCCGATCGGTTAAATGGACTACGATATATTCACATAAACATGTGGAAAATTATATTTTGTATAAAGAGTAATACATGTTCGGTCGTTCTCGTCAACTAGGTTTCACAGTGGTTTTTAATGAGTAGCTCTGGGCCCGCTAATGACGATACAAAAAAAATATCAGCAGAAACTTTTTTGGCTCTTCCTGGCAATGCTTGTTTCGCATAAAATTTAATGCATAACGTTTTCAAAATCACAACAGATTACATCGCAAGTGTTGTCTGTTGAGACCGTGCTTCCTTGTGTTTATCTGTTATAAAACTTCTGACAGTGTGGGAACCATTAAATGACTCAAAACGAAAAAGTCAGTGATATTTCGGTCCTTCTTGTTGGGGGTCCTCTTTATGATGCAGCTGGAAGAAACGAACCGACAATCGGGTTCTTTTCAGTCTGATTGCATACAATTTCATTGCAGGCTCGTTTCTTCCAGCTACAGGCCTGAAGAGGGCCCTTGCCAAGAAGGCCCAAAATATCGCTGAGGACATCCTAGCTGAATTTCCCCCTTTGGGTCGTTTTTGGGATCCCAAAACGTTAGTGAGGGATACCTATGACATCGCAAAAGTTGTCCGTCTGTCCGTCTGTCAGTCTGTCCGTCTGTCTATAGGCACGATAACTCTCGAAGGGATTGAGATAGTTTGATGAAACTTGGCGGGAGGATTGGTTGGGTCAAAGTACAGATCAAGTTCAAAGATGGGCTCTGTAGCCGTATATTTGAGGGTGGGGGAGGGGTTTCAAATTAAGGGGCAAAACAAATATTTTTTGAAAGCTTTTTAAATAGTTGATATAGGGGTAAGGAGACACGCTGAATCCGAATATGAAAGTTATTTTCTCGCCGGACAAGTAGTTCGCCCGGAATCCGGTGAAAACCGGAAAATTTGTTAAAAGCAAAATTTGTATTTGAAGTTGATTAGATGTTCGATTTAGGGGTAAGAAGACATGCTGAACACGATGGTGAAAACCATTTTCTCGTCGGACAAGTAGTTAGCCCGGAATCCGGCCGAAATCGGAAAATTTGTTAAAAGCAAAAGTTTTACTTGAAGTTGATTAGATGTTCGATTTATGGGTAAGAAGACATTCTGGATACGATGGTGAAAACCATTTTCTCGCCGGACAAGTAGTTCGCCCGGAATCCGGCCGAAGCTGGAAAATTTGTTAAAAGTAAAATTTGTATTTGAAGTTGATTAGATGACAGATTTAAGGGTAAGAAGAGACGCTGAATCTGTAAATGACAATCATTTTTTACCCGGACATATAGTTCGTCCGGAATCCGGTTGAAACCGGATTTTTTTTTTATAAGTTAAAGTTTTATTTGAAGTTGATTAGATGTTCTTTATAGGGATAAGGAGATGCGCTGAATTCGTTTCTGAACTATCTTTTCTTGGGTGGACAAGTAGTTCGCTCGGAATTCGGCCGAAAACGGAAGTTTGGCGGAAGTAAAGCAGGAAGTTTCGATCAGTATCGTCAAAATAGATATGGCTTATACAGCACAGGTATATCTGAACTTGATTTTTTCAGATGATTAGCTTGGCGAAGACTGGATCTGGCATAGACAAGACCTAGTTGTCTGGGTCAGATATTACATTTTTGGGATCCCATCGAAAACTTTGGTCTTGTTATGTATGCCCCTAACAGGGACGTCACGACTGGCCGAAGTTGTCCTTCCTGTATTTTTCGGTTATTTCGTCTTACATTCGTTATATTTATATTATAAATATTCGTTATATAATATTTTCGTTATTTTCTTCGCGCCGCGATTTTTGTCAAAACAGCTGTTTTTTTCACGAAAACAGTCGGTTTTTCTAAAAACCAGTCGATTTTTCGTCAAAACGGTCGGTTTTTGTGAAAATCAGTAAATTTTTTTCAAAACTGTCCTTTTTTAAAACAGTTGTTTTTGCTGCCGAGGGGCTACCCACTCCTCGGCACCTGCTGTAGCCTAAACCTTTTCCCCGCACCGGCTGGCACCGACCGAAATCAATGGTTCCGGCACCGGTGCCGTCCACGATTTGGGCAAGTAATCTTTCAAACGCTTCTAAACATGCTTGTTTTAATGTTCTAACACGTGGCAACCGGTGCCGGCACCGACTGGGCACCGTGACACTTGCTGTACACTCAAATCGAAAGTGGGCAACCCCTCGTTTATTGCAAAAACAGTCGGTAAAGTTACCAGCCAGTCGGTAAATACCTTGCCCCCCCCCAAAAAAAAAAATGTTGGCTAGTAACGCCTCTGGCCCCTAATGATCATCACGATCATTCACGTTTAACCCAAACTCTGCTAGGATATACATTATTTATTTTTTAGGACAGACTAGAGCCTGAATCTTAGGCTCAAGCCAGGGAAATAAACCTTGTAGCTGATGGAATCGATTCGTTTACCGCAGGCAACTAATATGAAGAACAACTAATATAAACCTGTTTTCAGGTAGAACGTCCATTTGGCCCCATGGCACGTATCGCAGAAAAGAGGGCACTGGCTCGTTACATCTTGGTAAATACTGGTGCAGGATTTACTTAGGCCTACGATAAGGTAAGCGTGCATATAAATAGGATATGATTTGACAGGATATATATAATATCAGGCTACGTGCAAACAGTCCGACGGCCATTGCAGTAACAATTAAAAATAAACACTACTAATCCCAACAATACTAGCGCTAACTAATCTCAATCCTCATTAATCTAAGAATCGTGTTCCGTCATCCGTCTTCCCATTTTTCTCACAATCGGAAAACGTTAATTAATACACAATTGAAATCACGCTGTCCATATGCCTCTCTTCTCCACTCACTCCGTACGTTAAATGCACCACTGTCATCATGTTGACGCTTGAAGACCTCTCCTCTAATCTGTGTTATCTGATTAGAAATTTACCTGTCCATGATTCCATCAATTTGATTCTAAATTAGTGAATAACATTTCTGGAAAATATTTTTGAGTGTTTTGTGATTAATCCATTTTTCTTTGTATTTTTCTACTGCACTTATGCCTTTGGGCAGTCCGTTATAAATCATTCGTTCATTATTCCTCACACGTGGGACAAAAGCAAGGACCGCTCCTCCATTTTTCCTTGCCAGTATATTTTCCCGTGGCCCCAAGTAGTAAGCTCTCAGTTTCTTCCCAGTTACGCTTTGAAGAAAGGCAGTGTTTGTTATTCCCGGACCTGGAATTGATACCTCAAATGCTAGAAGTACTCGACCGGTCGAGGAGTCGAACCTCCAGTGGCCATTAGCACTAGACTGGTCGAGTACTCGTGTCTTGGGAAGCACTGAAAAGTCTATCCATCTGTCCTCGACCTCACAAATGAAATCGCTGAGTAACCAACCCCACAGTGACCAATAGTACTCGACCATTTAAATGGTTAAGTAGGTCAAGCATTCATAAGGCGTTTTTCCGTGCTCCCACAAACAGGCTGTGGTCGATTGTGGCTCGAAAAGGGCGTTTCCGCGGCCTTTCGTGCGGCCCACAAGTGTGTTTTCGCGACCAACAAGATTTTCGTGGTTCGCTTCGTGGCTCAAATTCGACAAGTAACTGCTGAGGTGATTGCCGATTTGGTGGCTCGATTGGTGGCTCCCCCAAAGTTAAGAAGATCCTTTTTACACGGAATGGTAAGGACGAAAGCCTAGAGTTCCAAATTATGGAGAATTTTACATAATTTTTATTTGTATATTCAGACATTTGAATTTACCGCCCAAAAAATAGACAAAACGGCGTTCCCACGAGTTTCTACTTGTGGCTCGACTGTGTGGCACACAATCGTGTTTCCGCAAAAAACACTCAGAAGTGTGTAGCCCATGGTCATCGAACAAGAGCTGTAAGCTCATATGGCACTTGCAAGGGTTGAGATGTATTATTTCATCAAAAGTAATTTTTGACTGTGCGGTTCAGATGCGCACTTTAAGGGAGCTAGAGAAAAAGTATTTTATCGTTGAACTTGGCTGTAATGATGCGCACTTTAAAGGCACTAGAAATTCATCTGTAAGGAAGACCCTTGAGGCAAAAACGATAGCAGGCTCTTAGGGATCATTGATATATACGTATGATCAAAAGTATTTTTTTTTTCCACTAATGCGGGTAAAATGCGCACTTTAAGGTTGCAAGAAATTATTTTTTTTTTTGCAAAACCCTTGTGGGACAACTGATCATGGGTTGAGATGTATCGTTTGATAAAAAGTACTTTCCGACCTTGCGGTTAAGATGCACACTTTAAGGGAGCTAGAACTTCATTTGTAAGCAAAACTCTTCAGGCAAAAATGATCACGAGCTCATGGGGATGATGGAAATGCATATTTTGCTTAAAAGTATTTTTCTTAATTTGCGGTCATGATTGGTACTTTAAGGAATGGTCGGATTTAAAAAGTGGTGATTTCTAAGCCAATCTTGTCAAATTTCTAATATTCCAGCCAAATTTCATCGTCCTAGCGCATCTGGAAGTACCTTAACTCGCGATCACCGGAATTCCGGACCCGCCCCTCAAACTCCCCCCACAGTCGCCGGAGCCAATCCGGTTCAGTTTTGGACTTGTTTGTTATCCCAACAAAGTTCCATCCCGATCTCTCCAGTCCAATCCGGTCACGTATTCCCCCCCCCCCCCAATTGTTGTCGAATCCGGTCCGGACATGAAAAAGATCACCACATGCACGCCCTCTGTTCAGTTATTAAATTTCACTCGAATCCGATCACCCGTTTCAAAGTTACGCATGGCTAAATATTCCGGATTCCCCCTCCCTCCGATCCCCCCACGACTATCGGATCGAGTGAATTTTATTTACAAGTCAGTTTGATCGGGTCCCTGATACACCTCCCAAGTTTCGTCGTGAAAATCCCAAAAACTGTCATCACCAGAATTCCGGGAAACTCCCCTCCACCTCCCCACCAAGTGTCCGGGTCCAGTCCAAACGTGTAAACGATTTATCTGGAGCAGATTCTTGTTCTTCCCAGCAAGTTTTACTCCGATCCCTCCATTATAACCGTTTCTCGAGATTTCCGGTCTTCCCCCACCCCAACTCCCCCATAGCTGTCGAATCCGGTTCGGACTTCAAATGGAACATCAGAGATATGTCATTCATTCAGGTATTAAGTTTCGTCCCAATCCGATCACCCGTTCGAAAGTTACACAACACTCAATTTTTCATATTCCCCCGCACTGCACCACATATACAAACCCCTTTGACCCTCGAATGCACTAGCTCTTTCCAATTTTAACAGAGTGATCCGATGCAAAGAGTGACGTCACGCCGCGCGCAGACCTACTAGTGTGTAGAAAGGGGTAGGGGTTTTACAAAAACTACTAAATTTTCAGGATTCCCCCGCCCTCTACTCCCTCCACGGTGGTCGGATCGGGGAAGTGACTATTTGCAAGTTAGTTTGGTCGGGTCCCTGATATGCCTGCCGAGTTTCATCGTCCTAGTACATCTGCAAGTACCCTAACTCGCGATCACCGGACCGACCGACCGACCGACAGACCGACAGACGGAAAAGTGATCGGTATATGGCACTTGAGCGAAGCTGCAAGTGCCATAAAAACGCCGATAGCAGTGGCAGCTATTGATACTCGATCTAAACAGGAGGATAGATCGATCGATCGTTGAACCTCATTTCGACATCGGTCTCAAGGTTCGCTGTTCTGCTTTAAACATTACTATTTTTTTCCATTTTTTTTTTGCATCAAAGTGTCATAATGGTATGGAAATTTGCATGCAGTCACTGTCTTATCCAGTTAAAAGTTGAAGAGTCGGTAACCGACCCCTCCCTCATCGCCTGTCAATGCTCCGCCTCATACGGCGATAGGCCTGCCGGGACTCCTAAATTCTCCCATGAGCAAAATGAATCATCTGTGAATAATTAGCAATTCTATATTTGAAACTCGCACCTTGAGACTTACCATTTTGTAAATGGTTAGTCCTATCGAATATCAATACAAAAAAAAATATTTACAAAATACACAGAAACGGAACAGTTTAACTAATAAACTTACAAAATTTGACCAGAAATAAATGACGGGATGAAACTATGTAAAAATTGGGAAGAGAAACTAACAGGAGACGGAGAAAATAATTGATTGCCAGTGTTCCTCTCGGACCGACGCACGGACGACGGGACGGGTCTGAGGAAAACACATTATTTTTGCTCCAGAATTTTTTGAAAGATTATTTCTCTGGTTAGTTAATTTAGGAATGTCTAGTTTAATCAGTGCCTCTTCATATGAAATATTATAATCACCCAGAATGGTTGTCAATGCTCTCTTTTGGACATTTTCCAGGCGATCAGAGAGCTCTGCAGAAAGAGAAGAATGCCAAACCGATGAAGCGTATTCTAAATGAGGATGGATATAATTTTAAAAACAACAGAGGAGGCATTAAGTATCCAAACCGAAAGATTTAAGGGTAGAGAGGGATTTAATCAAAAAGTTGGTTTTACGGATAATATTATCAACATGAGAATTCCATGTCAGATCGTCATCGATTATTACCCCAAGCAATTTAACGGATTTAAACTGCTTGAATGACGATGGATATTCAACAGTTTCTCTCCTCAGTCTGCCAAACCGCATAACCGAAGATTTATTATCATTAATTAGCATTTTCTTACTTGACAATTGAGTTTAAAGGGAAGTGTGAAAGAAAGCTTAGAAATAACGAGAAGGGAAAGATCATTTGCAAATTTGTATCTATGAAGGAAATCTTTAGCAACATTATTAACAGAACAAAGAAAAACGAGAGGACCCAACTTGGTTCCTTAGGGGGTACCGCAAGTTATTGTTTCGACTGCGGGAACGGAACCATTTAGTTTAACAACTCGGCTCCGGTCTGAGAGAAAAGTGGCAATCATACACTGGGAAAATTGACTTGCACCCATTTCAGAAATGGTATCCAAAGCAACCGCATGATCCAGAAGATCGAAAGCTCTTTTTTGGTCAGCGAGGATTAGGTCAATAAACGAATCATCTTCCTCAAGAGCAGTTAGTATGTCATGAACCAGGCTAACCAAGTAATGTGAGTTGCTAATACCTTGCCTAAAACCAAACTGATTGGTGTCAAAATTATCACATACTTCAGAAAGAAGCCGATCATACATAAAACTTTCTAGTTGTTTTGCCAACGCCGAAGTCTTCGATATAGGTCGCATGTCATCAAGGCTAGAGAATATTGTGGATGTCTTCTTTCATGTCTATCGCACTTGCATCGTTCGGCTCAAGTGCCACGTACTTTTCCGTCTGTCGGTCTAGCAGTCCGGTGATCGCGAGTTGGGTTACTTCCAGGTGTGCTAGGATTGTGAAACTTGACAGGCATGTTAGGGACCCGACCAGACTGACTTAGAACTTACAACATCGGGATCCTAAAATCCTGGGGGTTGTGGAGGGAGGGGAATCGGGAATCTCAAGGCATGTATAACGTTCGAACGAGTGATCCGGTCTTCGTAATTGGCAAGGGCACTTGCTTTAGGTGTAAAATATTTCTTAAGCCCGAGCTGACTGCAAATCCCTGGTTGACAGTTTAAAACGGATATGTCAGCTGAATTTATATTCATATATATAGGCCTACAGCTGAAAAACTATATTCCACCTTTGCTGGCAAATGAACTTATGGAAACACAATTAAAGATTCTGACTGAAGACGTATCTGAATATGTGAATTTCTTCGTGAAAGTTGCTTATACTCAAATCTGGCTGACGTAAATGTTCCTTGAGCCCAAGCTGACTTAAAGTCATATATTCATATAATATATAAAAACGGACTCGTTCAGTTGTTTATTGCAGGTTTGTTCCTTCCCAGCGTTGGCACAGAGACAACCAAGAAGACCGACAGCCTGAAGAGGACCCTTGCCAAGAAGGGCCGAAATATCGCTACATAAGCACTACAGCTGACGAGTCCGTTTTTATATATTATATGAATATTCTGGCTGACGTACCAGTTTTGCACTGTTAAATATGTCTCAGGTGCACTGTCGGTGTGTGTGTGGGGGGGGGGGGAGGGGGTTGTGGGTCCCTGAAATCTTCTGACATGCGTAACGCTGGAACGAGTAATGCTGATTCGGATGAAACATGATGGCAAGAGTATACGTCCTAGATATCCCTTTTACAAGTCCGGACCGGATCCGGTCACTGTGGGGGGGGGGGGGGGGTTCGGAAGGGGTTCATCGGAAATCTTATGGCATGCTTATCTCTCTCGAGATTCAGATGGAACTTTACAGGTGGACAGAGAAAATGTCATACTTATCCCGTTTATAGGCTACAAGGCGACTTAAGGCGAAACGACCAGGGGCGTCGCAAGGGGGGGTGTGACGGGGGCAGCACCCCCCACTTTTTTGAGATTTGGTAAAATTTTGGGCCGGAGGCCCAACATTTTACTAAAACTGTGCGGTATTTTTTCGATAGCGGAACTATTCGGTATATTTACGGAGATTCGGTAGTTATACGGAATCCCAAATAGGCTATCGGTACATATCTATTTGGTATAATGATCGGGATTCGGTATAATTCCCAGTATTCGGTAGTTATCACGAATTCGGGGAGAGAATTTACTGAAATTATTTGGTAATTGTTCGATGCCAGAACTATTTGGTATGTTTATGGAGATTCGGTAGTTACGCAGAATCCCGAATACGGTATCGGTCCAGAACTATTCGGTATCGCAATTGGGATTCGTTAGTTTATTCGGTATAATTTTCAGGATCCGGTAGTTCGAATCCCTGCTTTTGTTCCAGTTTTGACGAAATTATACCGAATACGAAAATTATTCGGTACTGTTTCGATATCAAAACAATTCGGTATAATAACCGAGATACGGTAGTTATACAGAATCTCGAACATGCTATCGGTCTAAACTTATTTGGTATAAGAACTGGGATTCGGTATAATTGCCATTCGGGAGTTACCACGAACCTCAAAACTCGGAAGAGGTCGAGTGAAGCATTGGTTGCAGACAAAAGGACTGATTTATGATCTCATCGATAGTCCTTACTTTTATTTTGGATACCAAAAAGAAGATTTAATCATGAATGTTTCGAAAATTCCGCCTGCGGCGCTTTTCGTAATATTCTCTATTTTGCGGAAGGGCGCGTCATTTGATTGGGGTTTTAAGACAGTTTTAGGATTGGGATTTCGAAACATTAAAAGCTAAAATCTGGATGGAAATAGTTAAAATTTGGCAGGAAAAAGCTAACTTGAAAAAAAGCTCGCCTGCTGCGCTCACTTTATGTGATCATGGGTAGTATTGACTAGGCTAGAGTAGCTGCTGGTGCAGGAACGTCGCTTCATCCGGTTTCTGGAACTTCTTAGAGCATCGGTATTTAATCCACGGTTAATGATAGAATTTGTAAGATAAGCAGTTAAATTTTAGCCTACAGGAAAAAAAATCTCGCCTGCGGCGCTCACTTTATGTGATCATGGGTACTATTGGCTATAAAACAGTAGCTGCTGCTGTCGGAACGACGCTCCATTTGGTTTCTGGAACTTCTGAGAACATCGGTATTTAATCCACGGTAATGATAGAATTTGTAATAAGCAGTT
Organism: Branchinecta lindahli; assembly: GCA_023053555.1. Taxonomy (NCBI): domain Eukaryota; kingdom Metazoa; phylum Arthropoda; class Branchiopoda; order Anostraca; family Branchinectidae; genus Branchinecta; species Branchinecta lindahli. The sequence continues at coordinate 25,619,533 of JAKZAO010000012.1, forward strand.
AAATTTTAGCCTGCAGGAAAAAAAGATTTTGAAAATCGCCTGTGGCGCTAGATTTATTTTTCTCTTGGGTATAATGAATGGAAGCTATTACTGCAATCGTGCCCGGCAATATATTCGCCAAAACGCCGCTTAATTAAGTTGGCTTATCGTCTTTCATGCTGCCCTTTAATGTTACTTTTCCTGCGTAATCCTTTCTGTTCCATAATTTAAAGCTCGAATTTTCAGTTTCTAGGATTCGGTAAAAATTTTTAGAGATTCGGTGAAAATTGGATGTAATTACGGGAGTAGATTGCATTGGCATAGTAGGTACATGTGCTCCTTTAAAGTTTAACCGAAAGGACTGGGATAGGGCAATCTAGTTACGCATCACTTATTCACTTAAATTGGCTTGAAGACCCGCTGAAAATGCGTTACTTGGTTGTTCCGCTATTCAAGAATGATCGATTTTCAAATAGTGGAATTTCCGTGTGATTTGTGGTACTTCTATGCGCTTGAATTTTTGTTGTATGCCTTAGAAAAAAGATTTATGACTTTTTTTGTTCGGGCACTAAGCAATCTTCACCAATATCGCCACTGCCCACTGAAAAGCCGCGTTTGTGTTGAGATAAAAAATTTCCGCGTCATAGTAGAATTTTAGCTGTGGGGACGGCTGCAGATATTCTGAACGTCATAACCAGAGCAGATAGTGAAAAATAAAAAAATCCCTTTGCAGAATCCAAATAATTCAGTGTAGGCTATTCAACTAAATGACACAAAAATAAGTTGGAACTAAACATTTGGTAACAGGGCACAGCGGCAACACGGCACAGCGGCGCTCAGTTTCAAAACAAACTGGTTTATACCAAGATATCTGTATTGTAGCTTAAACAGGATGAAATTTTGAATAAATTTGCTACAGTGTAGGCTACAGTTTTAACATTATTTGATTTTGTGTAAAAAAATCTCTGTATTTTAGTACTTTAACAGAAAAGTGGTCAGTTTTTATGGCACTTGCAGCCTCTGGCTCAAGTGCCATATACCGATCGCAATTCCGTCCGTCGGTCGGTCTGTCGGTCGGTCGGTCGGTCGGTCCGAATTTTTTTGTCCCACATGTTCGAGTTAGGGTACTTCCAGATGTGTTAGGACGATGCAACTTGGCAGGAAAATCAAGGACCCGACCAAATTAACCTGGAAATAATCAGTTTCCCGATCCGACCATCTGGGGGGGAGCGGTGGGCCGGGGAATTCTGAAAATTAAGTAGTTTTTCTCACACTTTTTCGAGTTGGGGTACTTCCAGATGTGCTAGGACGATGAAACTTGGCATGAGCATCAGGGACCCGACCGGAATAACCTGGAAATAATCAGTTTCCCAATCCGACCACCTGGGGGGGAGTGGAGGGCTGGGGAATCCGGAAATTTGGAGTAGTGTGTAACTTTCGAATGGGTGATCGGATTGGAATGAAACTTAATAACTGAATAAATGGCATACCTCTGATGTCCCATTTGAAGTCCGGACCGGATTCGACAGCTATGGGGAAGTTGGGGGGGGGGGAGACCGGAAATCTCGAGAAACGGTTAGGATGGAGGGATCGGAGTGAAACTTGCTGGGAAGAACAAGTGTCTGCTCCAGATAAATCGTTTATACATTTGGACTGGATCCGGACACTAGGGGGGGGGGGGGTGAGGGGAATTTCCCGGAATTCCGGTAATGGCGGTTTTAGGAATTTTCACGACGAAACTTGGGAGGCGAATCAGGGACCCGATCAAAATGACTTATAAATAAAAATTTACATGATCCGATAGTCGTGGGGGGAGTAGCGGGAGGGGGAATCCGGAATATTGAGTCATGCGTAACTTTGGAACGGTTGATCGGATTTGAGTGAAATTTGATAATTGATCAGAGGACATGTCTCTGGTGATCTTTGTCATGTCCGGACCGGATTCGACAACAACTGGGGGGGGGGGGGTAATACGTGACCGGCTCAGACTGGGGAGATCGGGATGGAACTTTGTGGGAATAATGAAGAGATGCTCTGGATAAATCACTTACAGAACCGGATTGGCTCCGGTTACTGTGGGGGAGTTATAGGGGTGGGGGTCCGGAATTCCGGTGATCGCGATTTAAGGTACTTCCAGATGTGCTAGGACGATGGAACTGGGCTGGAATATTAGAGATTCGACAAGATTGGCTCAGAAATCACCACTTTCCAAATCAGACATTCCTTAAAGTACCAATCTTGACTATAAATTTAGAAAAATACTTTTAAGCAAATTACACATTTTCATGATCCCCATGAGCCCCATCATTTTTGCCTTAAGGGTTTTGCTTACAAATGAAGTTCTAGCTCCCTTAAAGTGCGCATCTGAACCGCAAGGTCGAAAACTACTTTTTTTATCAAACGATACATCTCAACCCATGATCATTTGTGCCACAAGGGTTTTGCTTGAAAGTTTATTTTATCACCCTTAAAGTGCACATTTTAACCGAAAAGTGAAAAAAAAACTTTTTACCAAACGGTATATATCAGTGATCCCTAAGGGCCTGTGATCGTTTTGTCTCAATAGTTTTTCTTACAGATGACTTTCTAGTGCCTATAAAGTGCGTATCATTACAGCCAAGTTCTAAAACAAAATACGTTTTCTCTAGCTCCCTTAAAGTGCGCATCTGAACCGCAAAGGTAACCTTAAAAGTACTTTTGATCAGACACTACATCTCAACCCATGCAAGTGCCATATGAGCTTACAGCTCTTGTTTTTTTTTCCGCCGCACACGATTTAGACATGAATCGGCTTTGAAATATAAATAAGTCTTGAAATTCGTAAATTTTTTCGCCTGTATTCTTCAGACTTTCTATTCGGTATAATTTTGTTAGCCATGCCGGGCATTAGCCGGTCGTATACGTTGAGATCGACAGCCCCCCTCCAAATATCCAAGCGCTTGAAGCCGCCCCTTTACCTGGACCAGGACCTGATTGAGTGAACGATTGCTTGTTCGTAATCATTTTTTTTTTTTTTTTTTTTTTTTGCTGGTAACTACGTTAGGCTAGTTCGAAATTTCTTCTTAGCTGAAGGCGCTTTCAGCTCTATTTTATTAGCAGATTATCCTGGATTGCAGACTAAGGTCATCAAGTCTGAGTTCGCCATTGTTTTCACTTCATTTATCTCGGGGACTTCTAATCTGTCTTACGGTGTGATGCTTCAGAAGATGCCGATTATCACAGAGATATCTTAAGTTTTGGCGAAAGAGGCTGCCACTGTTTCATTTTGCGCAGTGTCGGACCAATTTTTTTTTCCAAAGAATCGTTGAAGTACAAAATGGCGTTTTTTTCACTGTCCGTAGCAGACCTTGTAGGTTTTTGGGATCCCAAAACGTAAGTGGAGGGATACCTATAATGAGTGCTATGACATCGCAAAAGTTGTCCGTCTGTCCTTCCGTCCGTCCGTGAGCACGATAACTCTCGAAGGGAATGAGATATTTTGATGAAACTTGGTGTGAGGATTCTTTGGGTCAAGAGTAAGGTCGAGTTCGTAGATGGGCTCTGGAGCCCTACATTTAGGGGTGGAGGGGGTTCAAATTAAGGTGCAAGCAAAATATTTTTAAACAGCTAATGTGATAGTCGATTATGGGATAAGAAGACAGGCTGAGCACGAATATGAAAACCATTTTCTCGCCGGACAAGTAGTTCGGCCGGAATCCGGCCAAAACTGGAAAGTTTGTCAAAAGTTTAAGTTTTATTTGAAGTTCATTATTGATTAGATGTTCGATTTTGGGGTAAGGAGACATGCTGAACAAGAATATGAAAACCATTTTCTCGCCGGACAAGTAGTTCGCCCGGAATCCGGCCAAAACCGGAAAGTTTGTCAAAAGTTTAAGTTTTATTTGAAGTTGATTATTGATTAGATGTTCGATTTGTTCGAGGATGTAGTAAGTAAAAGTTTTATTCGAAGTCGATAAGATGTCCGATTTAGGGGTAAGAAGAGATGCTGAATCCGTATATGACAGTCATTTTTTAGCCGGACATGTAGTTCGTCCGGAATCCGGCTGAAACCGGAAATTTTTTTATAAGTTAAATATTTATTGGAAGTTGATTAGATGTTGGATATAGGGATAAGGAGATACGTTGAATTCGTTTTGAGCTTTATTTTTTCGCCGGACAAGTAGTTCTGGATTTTCGGAGAAACCGGAAAATTCGCAGAAGTAAGGCACACACATTCTGAATCCATGTCTGAACTTGGTTTTCTTAATGATAAGCTGTTTGGCCTTAATCTGTTTATTAATTTTATGAGTAAAAATGTTCAAGGAGTCTGGCGAAGACTGGATCTGGCGAAGACTGGATCTGGCGAAGACTGGATCTGGCGAAGACACAACCTATTTGTCTGGATCAAATATTCTTAATTTACATCTCGACAGATGTGAGCCGCATCGGAACCTTTGGTCTTGTTTTTTTTAGTTTTTGTTATTATCATTCATTTTCTTTCTTGTGGAGGGATACCTATGACATCGCAAAAGTTGTCCGTCCGTCCGTCTGTCCGTCCGTCCGTCCGTCTGTAAGCACGATAACTCTCGAAGGGAATGAGATATTTTGATGAAACTTGGTGTGAGCATTCTTTGGGTCAAGAGTAAGGTCGAGTTCGTAGATGGGCCCTGTAGCTTTACATTTAGGGGTGGGGGAGGGGGTTTAAATTAAGGGGCAAGCAAAATATTTTTAAACAGCTAATGTGATAGTCGATTATGGGGTAAGAAGGCACGCTGAACACGAATATGAAAACCATTTTCTCGCCGGACAAGTAGTTCGTCCGGAATCCGGCCAAAACCGGAAAGTTTGTTAAAAGCAGAAGTCTTATTTGAAGTTGATTAGATGTTTGATATAAGGGTAAGAAGGCATGCTGAACAAGAATATGAACACTGTTTTCTCGCCGGACAAGTAGTTCGTCCGGAATCCGGCCAAAACCGGAAAGTTTGTTAGAAGTTAAAGTTTTATCTGAAAAGTTGATTAGATGTTTGATGTAGGGGTAAGAAGGCATGCTAAACAAGAATACGAAAACCGTTTTATCGCCGGACAAGTAGTTCGCCCGGAATCCGGCCATAACCGGAAAATTTGTTAAAAGTTAACTTTTTATTTCAAGTTGATTAGATGTTGGATATAGGGGTAAGGAGATACGGAGAATCCGTTTTTGAGCTTTAGTTTTTCGCCGGACAAGTAGTTCTTGAATTTCGCCAGCACCGCAAAATTCACAGAAGTAAGCTGGGATCGTTTCGATCGGCTTATAGACGTAAACGCACATGCTGAATCCATATCTGAGCTTGTTCCTAATACCATGGTATCTGATATACGGTCTAAAGTCGTTTTTGCAGTTATCGTGGTATCTGATACCACGGTCAAAAGGTGTTTTTGCAGTTGTCGTGGTATCTGGCCAGTTACCGTGGTAACAGATATTCAGATATCACGGTCCGACCGTGGTATCTATCTGGTCGTGGTATCTGGAAAACGCATCTCACTTTTCATCAATTTTTGTCAAATTGGTGAGAAACAAGTTCAGCACTTGGTGATGTAACTGGATATCAGTTTTTGGGATCCCAAAACGTAAGTGGAGGGATACCTATTACATCCGGCCAAAACCGGATTGTTTGTTAAAAGTAAAAGTTTCGTTTGAAGTTGATTAGATGTTTGATTTAGGGGTAAGAAGACATGCTGATGAAAACTATTTTCTTGCCTGACAAGTAGTTCGCCCGGAATCCGGCCAAAACCGGAAAGTTTGTTAAAAGTAAAAGTTTTATTTGAAGTTGATTAGATGTCCGATTTAGGGGTAAGACGAGATCCTGAATCCGTATAGGCTATGACAATAATTTTTTTGCCTGACATAGTTCGTCCGGAATCCGGTTGAAACCGAAAAATTTGTGATAAGTTAAATTTTTATTTGAAGTTTACTAGATGTTGGAAATAGGGGTAACTAGATACGCTGAATTCGTTTTTGAGCTTTAGTTTTTATGGCACTTGCAGCTCCGCTCAAGTGCCATATACCGATCGCTTTTCGGTCGGTCGGTCGGTCGGTCTGTCGGTCGGTCTGTCGGTCGGTCGGTCGGGCGGTCCACTGTTTTCGAGTTAGGGTACTTCCAGATGTCCTAGGACGATGAAACTTGGCAGGCATATCAGGGACCCGATATAACTAACCTGGAAATAATCAGTTTCACGATCTGACCATCTGGGGGGGAGTGGTGGGCCGGGGAATCCTGAGAATTTAGTAGTTTTTGTAAAACCCCTACCCCTTTCTTCTGACTAGTAGGTCTGCGCACGGCGTGACGTCACTCTTTGCATCGGATCACTCTGTTAACATCGGAAAGAGCTAGTGCATTCGAGGGTCAAAGGGGTTTGTATATGTGATTCAGTGCGGGGGAATATGGAAAATTGAGTGTTGTGTAACTTTCGAACGGGTGATCGGATTGGGACGAAACTTAATACCTGAATGAATGATATATCTCTGATCTTCCATTTGAAGTCCGAACCGGATTCGACAGCTATGGGGAGTTGGGGGGGGGGGAGACCGGAAATCTCGAGAGACGGTTATAGTGGAGGGATTGGAGTAAAACTTGCTGGGAAGAACAAGAATCTGCTCCATATAAATCGTTTACACGTTTGGACTGGACCCGGTCACTTGGGGGGGGGAGGTGGAGGGGAGTTTCCCGGAATTCTGGTGACGACAGTTTTTGGGATTTTCACGACGAAACTTGGGAGGCGTATCAGGTATCAGGGACCCGTAAACTAACTTGTAAACAAAAATTCACTCGATCCGATAGTCGTGGGGGGATCGGAGGGAGGGGGAATCCGAATATTTAGCCATGCGTAACTTTGGAACGGGTGATGGGATTCGAGTGAAACTTAATAACTGAACAGAGGGCCTGTGGTGATCTTTTTCATGTCCGGACCGGATCCGACAACAATTGGGGGGGGGGATATGTAACCGGATTGGACTGGAGAGATCGGGATGGAACTTTGTGGGAATAACAAACAAGTCCAAAACCGAACCGGATTGGCTCCGGCGACTGTGGGGGGAGTTTGAGGGGCGGGTCCGGAATTCTGGTGATCGCGAGTTAAGGTACTTCCAGATGTGCTAGGACGATGAAATTTGGCTGGAATATTAGAAATTCGACAAGATTGGCTTAGAAATCGCCACTTTTCAAATCCGACCATTCCCTAAAATACCAATCATGACCGCAAATTAAGAAAAATGCTTTTAAGCAAACTATGCATTTCCATGATCCCCATGAGTCCATGATCATTTTTGCCTCAAGGGTTTTGCTTACAAATGAAGTTCTAGCTCCCTTAAAGTGTGCATCTTAACCGCAAGGTCGAAAAGTACTTTTTATCAAACGATACATCTCAACCTATGATCATTTGTGCCACAAGGGTTTTGCAAAAAAAAAAAATTTCTAGCACCCTTAAAGTGCGCATTTTACCCGCATTAGCGAAAAAAAAATACTTTTGATCATACGTATATATCAATGATCCCTAAGAGCCTGATATCGTTTTTGCCTCAAGGGTCTTCCTTACAGATGAATTTCTAGTGCCTTTAAAGTGCGCATCATTACAGCCAAGTTCTACGATAAAATACTTTTTCTCTAGCTTCCTTAAAGTGCGCATCTGAACCGCGCAGTCGAAAATTACTTTTAATCAAATAATACATCTCAACCCATGCAAGTGCCATATGAGCTTACAGCTCTTGTTCGTCGGACAAGTAGTTCTGGAATTCCGCCAGAAACCGGAAAATTCGCATAAGTAAGCCAGGATCGTTTCGATCGACTTATAGGGGTAAACACACAAGCTGAATCCATATCAGAACTTGGTTTTCTTAATGACTAGCTGTTTGGCCTTAATCTGTTTCTAAATTTTAAGAGTATAAATGTTCATGGAGTCTGGCGAAGACCGGATCTGACGAAGACAAAACCTAATTGTCTGGATCAGATATCGAAGTTTTGGGATCCCATCGGAACCTTTGGTCTTGTTTCCTTGGAGGGAATAAGCTAATGCCTGATCTGGCTGAAAAAGAGTCAGACAAGGGTAATGCAAAAATCAGCGTAGTGCGGTTATGGTGGAAAAAAGTGGGATGGGAAGTTTGACCTTTTTTTAGTGTACACCTAGGCGATTTTAATCTCTTTTCCCATGCTCTGGGGAAAGAATACCGGGTCAGATGTAAATCATGAAATCCCCCCCCCCCAAAAAAAATAAAAAAATATTATGATATTTTTGTTATTGCATGGTTCGTTTTAGCCGGGACGTCTCGCCATGGGAACGTGTGGGGATGTTTTGCCATGGGTAGTTTTATCATGGGGACGTCTCGGTGGGGACGTTTTGCCGACAACCAGAACATAATTCATGAAAATTTTTCGATTCTTCAAGCGATGATTTTGCCGGGGTTTCTCCGATTCCCTCTCCGACTTTCCTAGCCCGCATGACGCCTGAACCTCTACTTCGGAATTATTTTTTGTCAGAGACACCTTAATTATTTCATCTTTCTATAAAGTTCTACATTATAATGGGAAATAAATAAAAATAATAATAGTAGGTGGACTAGAATAATACCTAGCTACTGTTATGGATCTCAGCCGACTTTCCTTTATAATTCTTAATCTCATGGAACTGTGTTTTATCGGTTTGCACTGCTTTTACTTTCCTTGATTTGTTGTGTCACATCCCCTTTTTGGTATCCCAAAGCGTAAGTGGCGGGATACCTATGACTTCGTCTAAGTTGTCCGTCCGTCTGTCTGTCTGTCTGTCCTTCTGTTAGCGCGATAACTCTCGAAGGGGTTTCTTGAGAATTAATTAAAATAAATTGACTGATTGATAGCTGAGTTTTAAAGTAGTCAACTGTCTTAGCAGAAACATTATGTAGTGTGAGGTACTATCCTTTGAGTGTTTTTTGTCCAATTTATGCCCGTGTTCGTCGCGTTTTCTCCCGCTATATTGGCATGTCACGCAGCACACTTGTAGGATTCCCGATCTTGATTGAAAAGGTCTTCGCGGCTGAGCGACTAAAAAGGGAAGGCACGCCCGAGGCGCGAAGTGTTTTAGAAAGTCTTCTTGAGCATTGTCCAGATCATTGTTTCCGAGATGCTTATTTGTCTAAATTTTGCCAAGTTTGTCATCCAAGGCAATGGACATTGGAAAAGGCTAAAAAAACAGCCAAAACATCGTGGAATCTGTTGGTGTTGGTATGGTCTTGAGAATTAGTTAAAAGAAATTGATTGATTGCTGAGTTTTAAAGTAGTCAACTATCTTAGCAGAAACACTATGGAGTCCGAGGTATCCTTTAAAGCTTAACCGAAAAGGGCTAGGATAGGACAATCTAGTTACCCATCACTTATTCACTTAAATTGGCGTGAAGACCCGCTGAAAATGAGTTACTTCGTTGTTCCGCTATTCACGAATAATCGATTTTCAAATAGTGGAATTTCCGTGTGATTTGTGGTGCCTCTATGCGCTTGTATTTTTGCTGTATGCCTTACGAGAAAGATTTATCAGTTTTCTTTTGTTCAGGCACTAAGCAATCTTCACCAGTATCACCACTGCCCACTGAAAAGCCGCATTTGTGTTGGGATTAAAATTTCCCGCGTCATAGTAGAATTTACGCTGTGGGGACGGCTGGAGATATTCTGAGCCTCATAACTAGAGCAGATAGTGGAAAATCAAAAAATCTCTTTGCAGAATCCAAATAATCCAGTGTATCCAATTAAATGACACACAAATGAGTTGGCTTTTCAGTTAAACTTTAAGTGTTTTTTCCACTTTATGCCCTTGTTCGCCGTGTCTTCTTCCGCATATTGGCATATGTCACGCAGCACACTTGTAGGATTCCCGATCTTGATTGAAAAGGTCTTCGCGGCTGAGCGATTAAAAAGGGAAGGCACGCCCGAGGCGCCAAGTGTTTTAGAAAGTCTTCGGAGCTCCTGATCTGAACTATCCACAGTAGCTTTCGAGACCAAGTGCATCACCCGTAGGACTCGCAGAGGTTCGAATGAAGGTCAGGGATTTTAAATAGTCCTGTTTTATTGTCAGAAGATTATAGGTATTAAACTAAGCTTATCCGATGAAAAATCTGTAGCCTGCGTAGTTAAAGTTGCATGTAGGCTATTGATATGTAATAGTAAAGAATACTCTCAGTTAATGTGCCGTAGACTGAGCCAATCTTAAGCAGTCGTATCCAGTAGCATCGTGTATTGCTATAGTAGCATCCAGTCTTGCTAATTCTTGCTAATAGTAGCATGCAGTAACACGGTAGCCTTGACCTAGAAGCATGTAGCAGCATCAGTTGGTACTACATGCTACTTTTTTGTCCAACTTGATATTGCTAATTTTGAGATAAAGACTAAAGTGTTCCTCAGGTGAGATTTGAACCCACGACTTTTGGCTTACAAGGCTACTGAGCGGGCAATGGGAACAGCTATCTCGCCAAAGCCAAATGTGTCTAAGCAGTTCACATCGTCGTGTTACGGGATTGGATAAATATCATGTAAAGATACTAATTAGGATGTTAAAGAAGTTAATTATTCAGAGCTTTTACCGTGACAAATGAACTAGGATTAGATTTTAAATTAAATTACCCTAATAATTAAGTCTAGCACTCCAGCGTTGGGACCCCCTAGACAGTCCTTGGGCCAGCCTTCAGTTGTAGGGGGGGGGTGACCTGATGGGCCCTAGGCAGCTGCCTAGTTTGCCTAAGCAGAAGTTCGCCACTTTACCTTATTCTTACCATACAGGAAGATACCCCTTTATGGCCTTCAAAGGGGCCTGTTAGACTATTATTGGATACTTTAGAGACGAGCGGACAACGAGGCGCCGGACGCGTTTACACTTATAAACCGTTCTAAGGACAATCAGTAGTGTAACACAGTGGTTCCCAACCGGTGGTACGCGTACCCAAAGGGGTACGCGAGACCCTTGCAAGGGGTACGCGACGGAACCAAAATTGGTTTAATATGAAGCTTCAAAACCTCGCCTCACTCATTTTTGATGACCGAAAGCCTAATATTACCAACAGAGACATCAATAGTCAAAATGTTTGTTGAGGTGCAAGGTATTTTACTGACTGGCGGGTCGTTTTTACCGATTGTTTTTCGAAAACAATAGTTTTTACGAAAAAATCGCGGCGCTTCGCGCCGACTCCTTTCTTTTTAACAGTCTGGCCGACCACTTCGGGGGGAAGGGGGTTGCCAACCCGTGCGTGACGCCTCTGATTACAAGCCGTAGCAAAGTCTATGAAATAATGTTGATTCCAAAACAGCTAGCCGACTGCCGTAAATTCTGTTCCTGTGTCGGAACAGAATTTACGAAGACATTGCAAGTGATATTGTCATTCAGGTTGCGAATTTAGCTACCGGAAACGTTTGCGATGCAGCTTGATGAAAGCAAGGAGAAATCAAAACCAAACATAGAGACTGTAAAAAATATTGCCGTTAATGACATCGAGCCGAGATTTGAAAAATTCTAGCCACAAAGCAGCCTCACGTGTCTCATTGATTTTGTATATATTTGTAACAAATTTCGGCTTTTTCACGTTCGGAAAAAGGGGGTACGCAACTTTTTCGAACCTTGATAAGGGGTAAGCGGTACGAAAAAGGTTGGGAACCACTGGTGTAACAAGCCGCTTTGAAGGCAGCAAGGGGTATCTCCCTGGATGGTAAGAATAAGCTGACTGATTAGGACTAGGCTACTGGTTTTGTACCTGGACTTTAAGAGTAGTTGCGTTTTGATCAAAGTTTGAAGTTACCTTCAAACTCAAAGGCCTCTTGTTAAATACAATTTTTGATCGCCAGTCACAGTTTCTTTGTCCTTCAAACTCTGACCGTCGAACTTCGTGAGCTAGCAAGTTCGAAGTTTGCTAGAAACATTGATGAAGGGGTGACCGGGCAAGGAACGCCGAAGACGTAAAAACAGTAATTAAGCAAACGGTGAACTTTGACGGCGTTTGAAAACGGAAAACTAAACAACCGACTAAGCCAACGCCGAACAAAGCTTTGATCAAAAATGCAACTAGTATATCAGTGATAGTCATCGCCATCTGCCGGCCGGCTTCCACACCACTTAGTTCCGCATTACCCTGCCAGAACGCGCCTACGGGACCTCTAGAAACGGTGATGTCGACTAAACCGTTGGAAATTGGACATATAGCTTATAACTTTCATGATTAAAGTTTTTTGAAAAATAATATTATATATATCATTTAAAATATCTTACGAATTAGCGAGTCTCTGCCACCGCGCCTCAGTAACGCATACCACATTTAAAGGTGGGCTCAAAATTAATGTGCATTTTCTGGTTGAAACCAAGTCTATCCTCTGCTATATGAAATGCGCAAGATTTTTGGGATCCCAAAACGTAAGTGACGGTATATCTGTGACTTGGTACAAGTTATCCGTCTGTCTGTCTGTCCGTCCATCTGTCAGTACGATAACTCGCGAAGGGAATTAGACATTTTGTTCAAATTTGGTGTGAGGATTCTTTGGGTCAAAGGATAGGTCGAGTTCGCAGATGGGCTCCCTAGTCCTATATTTAGGAGTTGGGGAGGGGTTCATAGTCAGGGGCAAACAAAATGTTTTTTGAAGCTAAAGGGGTATGGAGACATGCTGAATCTGTATTTGAAAATGATTTTCTCTCCGGACAAATAGTTAGCCCGGAATCCGACCAAAACCGGAAAATGCGTTACAAGTAAAGGTTTCATCTGAGTTAGAGGTTCGATGTAGGGGTAATTAGACATGCTGGATTCGTTTTTGAGCTTTAGTTTGCACGCCGGACAAGTAGTTTACCAAGAATCCGGCCAAAACCGGAAATTAGGTAAAAGTTAAAGTTCTATTTGGATATGATTGGAGGTTCGATATAGATGCAAGGAGATATACTGAATTCATTTTGCACTATATTTTCACGCTGGACGAGAAGTTCGTCCGGAATCCGGCAAAAATAGAAATGAAATTCGAAGAAAATATGAAGTCGATTAGAGCACAACTATTAAAAAGAAACTGAGTAACACATAGCAATAAAATTCCAGTTAAACATAACTTGGGAACCAGCCATATATTTACATATATGCATATACACAATATTAACCGTTAATCTCTCTCAGGAAGTTGAAAAATATTCACTTTTGGGATCCCATCATAACCTTTGGTCTTTTTCTTTGACGAGATTGTCTTAAATAGTGACAAACTAGCGCAGACGTGAGTGGTTATATGCGGGGCATATAACCACTTTTCTCACCACCTGGCTCTGTAATTTATATAGTTTAGTGTAGGCCTATCGGTCACTTTTTTATTGCCATGGCCCTCGGGCGTTTTTTGGTAATATATTATGTTCTATTCTATTATGCAGTTCCGCGGCGGGGGATCCTCAAATTCATTCCATCAGCATAACAGTACGTCAGTGATTAATTAGTAATAGTACGTGTTTGAGTCCTCGATACCACCATGTCAATACATTGTGCTTACACAAATCTCGGATGGCTTATTTTTTTATTTTTATTATCTGTTCTGCTCGAAAACTAGTTGACATTTAGTATTGAATACTTTATGTCTGGAATTTTCTCTCGCCTTTACCGTGGTCAGGAGCATAGGCTGGGTATGTATTAAGCTTCAGCTGAAGATTTGATTAGAATTAAATAGTCCAAATTTGGATACGGACTTTAAAGTTTAACTGAAAAGCCAACTTATTTGTGTGCCATTTAATTGGATACACTGAATTATTTAGATTGTGCAAAGGGATTTTTTGATTTTCCACTATCTGCTCTAGTTATGAGGCTCAGAATATCTCCGGCCGTCCCAACAGCGTAAATTCTACTATGACGCGGGAAATTTTAATCTCAACACAAATGCGGCTTTTCAGTGGGCAGTGGTGAGATTGGTGAAGATTGCTTAGTGCCTGAACAAAAAAAAAATGATAAATCTTTCTCATAAGGCATACAACAAAATTACAAGCGCATAGAGGCACCACAAATCACACGGAAATTCCACTATTTGAAAATCGACTATTCTTGAATAGCGGAACAACGAAGTAACTCTTTTTCAGCGGGTCTTCAAGCCAATTTAAGTGAATAAGTGATGGATAACTAGATTGTCCTATCCTAGCCCTTTTCGTTTAAACTTTAAAGGAGTTGCATTGTAAGCATTCTAACACTTGTAACGTGTAGAACCCCCCACCCAAGACCCAAGGTGAATCCACGACTCGATCCGACCGCTTTGAAGGGGCGTCACTAGCCTTTTACCTTTGGGGGGGACGTCCAGGTTGTGCCGACGGACTAAAAAAAGTGCCGACCAAAAATGCCATTAGTCCTTTAATGTAAATTCGCCTTTTTTGTGGGAAAATTTAGCTTACAAGTTCTAGCTTTTAAGGTGTTTCAAACCTCAAGAATTTCAATCCTAAAGCGCCAACTCAATGAAACACCGTTCTTCCAAATATAGAATACTACGAATGCGCCGCAGGCGAAATTTTGTGTAAAATAACCGTAATGCATTAGTTGAGATTATTCCTTTAATGTAAATCCTCTAATTTACATATTCGGCTTTTCTTTCCACCTTTCGCTAAAAAGAGAAGCTTTCCAACGACTGAACCCAGAAAAAGTTAAATCAAGCGACGCAGGCAAAGTTTTGTTAACCCGTCTTTTATTCTGGAAAATTTTAGGCCATTCTATACCTATACTCTACAGTTTCTAGCTTTTAATGTTTCCCAACCCCCAAGAATTTCAATCCTAAAACGCCAACTAAATGAAACACCATTTTTCAAACAGAGAATACTACGGAACGCGCCGAAGGCGAAGTTTTGTGGAAACGCTGATGAGCGATCCCAAATAGAAGCAAGGCTACCTGTGAAATCACAGACCTTTCCGCCAAAAAAGTAGTGGCCATCCATAAGAAATTAGGCTCAAAGTTGATTCTTGTGGGTAGAAAATCTCGATTTGCCGACGAGACATAAGCTTTCGGGATTGGACAAAAGCTTACGACTTTGATTTATTACGTGTAATGAGATTCTGATCTTCCGAAGGGAATTAGACTTTCCGGGTGTGCCACACAAATGTTTGAAGAATTCGATTTCTTGCGAATAAAAATATCCCGATGGGCCGACAAAAATACCGACGCCCGACTAAAGCATTCAGAACTCGACTTCTTCTTTGTTTTGCCCGACAAGACTGTAAAGGGCTTTATTTCTTACGTGTAAATAGCAGCCGATGTGCCGACGATACGGGTCTTCCCGAGTACGCCCGACAAATGTTTGCTGAAATTGATTTATAACAGATAAACAGAATCCGATGTGCCGACGAATCGACCGACGCCCGACAAAAGCAAACAGAAATCAGTTTCTTCTGTTTTTGCCCGACAAATGTTTGTCGAATTCTATTTCTCGCGTATAAAAGAACCCAGTGTGCCGACCAGTCTACTGACGCCCGACGAAAGCATACAAAATTTAATTTCTTCTGTATAAAAAAGAACCTGATGTGCCGAAGAGCATATCGAGGGCCCGACTTCTCCTGTGTTCTGACGACAAATGTGTGCGAAATTTAATTTCTTGCGTATGAAAAGAACCCGATGTGCCGACGATCGAGTCGACCGACGCCCGACAAAAGCATGCAAAATTTTATTTGTTCCGAGTTTGCCGAGACTTCGCCCGACGAAAGTACTTTCTCAAGACCTTTGGGGGGGACCCCCCCCCCCCCCCATATAGTGACGCCCCTGCCGCTTTGTCATCTAGTGGCGCGGGTCGGAAGCGCCCGACATGGGGAATCTGGGATCATAGTTTTACTATGGATCTGACAAAATTATTTTGGCAGGTAGGCTATATGGAAAATGTGTAAAAAAAATCAGACTAATTATTAGCTTTATCGATTTCTTTTAGTATTTATTTTTTTTTCTTGTAAATTCCCAGAAGTCCAAAGAAGAAAGGATGTAAACTAGATCACAATAAATAAAGGCCGTAAATTATACTAAATTCGTTATAGTACTTTCTTGAAGATTCTGGAATTGAGCCAAATAATATTCAGCTTCCGAGACCAAAACAGATCAAACTGGCCGACGATTTCCACTTCCGACATATCTAAACTTTCACGGGGTGATATATTTAGTTGTTTCAATCTTCTTATACGCCACTCGATCTTCTCGAAGTTTTAGTACTCTTTTGACCTCCTGTGCGAGATCACTGAATAGTTGATGAGCAATGGCAACCTTGCTTTCAAGAGTGAATTGTTATTGTGTTCAAGCAATTTGTGGATAACGTTGGCTACCGTGAGGATTGTGAAGAAAACAAGTTAACACTATGCTCGTAAAAATCCACCCATCGAAAAATGATGGTGTCTCCCATCTCCTCGACCCACATGAATCAAAGACTGTGCCTGTTTATTGAGCGATAACACCATTTTTTTTTCTAGTGACTGTTCAAGCTCTTTACCTTTTATTTCGAAGCCTTCTTTCATTGCTATTATCTTTCTTGCTCAAAATTAGTCGAAGATTTGATTAAAATTAACAAGTCCAGGCTTGGATATGGACTTTAAGCTCCCAACAACACTGCATCTATTTACGGAGCGATAACGCCCAATGTTTTATAATGACTGTCCAAGCTATTAACCGGTTGTTAGGTTGTCTGACAGGCGAGAATATTTACTACCGTAGAACTACTATCTCTTTATCAGTTTGTTCAGATTGCACCCAGCGTAGTACCTCTTAGATCGTACGATAAAATATTTACCATTCACCAGTAGTTTACAGACTATTGTGGCAAATATAGTAATTTACTAATAGTCTGTCAAGGAAAAAGCCACTGTTGTTCATAAAAAGGGACACGGATAAGTTGCTCTAGACAGTTGCGCTTGGATATGATTCTTCTGGAAGAGGTACGACGATATAAATCAGGCTAATATTAGATTCAGTTAGATTTATTGTCAGTTGTCCGACCGTTTTTTTGCCGTCGGGTCTGGTGAGTTCTGGAAAAAGTGTGTTTTCGTAAAACCTGAACTCCCTGAACCTCGACCAAAATAATAGCTTTGGCATAATGTAAAGGGGGGGGGGGGGTGCCCACTCTGGAGTTTGTTGTATACCAAGTGCTGCTTGTTCGAATATTAAAATCAACATATGTAAAATCGTTGAAAGATGAATTACCTAGTTTGATCGGGTCGGTGCCGCCGGTGCTGGGGAAGGGTGTGTACCAGGTTCTGGGGAGTGGGCAACCCTCGTGAGTAAACGACTTTTCATATTGGACTGCCGTGAAAATAAAGAAGATTTCAGACGTCAACCCAAAGCTACAATAGCCGCGTTCGTTTTCGTCGGCCGTCGTTGTCGGTACTAAAAACGTCGTTTAAATTTGTTCATATTAGTGTTTTTTTTGCACGTTCTGTAAATGTCGTTTCACGAACGAGGTTTATACGAAAACGTTAATAGTCGAACTAACTTAGTATTTGCAGCAGCAGGTATTATTGCAGCAGCAGCTATAAAAAAGTCCAAAAATGGATTTAAACATAACAGGCCCGCTGTTTTTAAACTTCGTTTACAAGTAAAATTTTGTTTGTCGAGAATTTTGAAAATTCGCGCTTAATTACTGAACCGCGAC
This sequence comes from Branchinecta lindahli, assembly GCA_023053555.1. Taxonomy (NCBI): domain Eukaryota; kingdom Metazoa; phylum Arthropoda; class Branchiopoda; order Anostraca; family Branchinectidae; genus Branchinecta; species Branchinecta lindahli. The sequence continues at coordinate 25,637,089 of JAKZAO010000012.1, forward strand.
GTTGAAACTGACTTTCCGCCTCCGTTCGTCGTTTCATGAACGACGAATGAAACGACGGTTCAACCGAACAAAGAAAACTCCTTATTCTCGGCAGTTCAACGCCGTTCACGAACGACGTTATAAAGAAAACGCTCATAGTAAAACGACGGATGGAATGGCGAACCGAACGACGAAAACGAACGCAGCTAATGACTGATATTTAATGTTTAACCGAAGAGGGCTGAGATCCGACAGTCTAGCTACACTAGGCCTGAAAACACGATAAAGATGCGTTACTCCGTTTGTCCGATGTACACAAGATAATCGATTTTCGGGTTTGTGGTACCTCTATGTGCTTGTCCCTCTATATGGTGATGAATTTATTACGTGATTTAAATGGCAGATTCCGTGCGAGACATCTTCCAAGTCATTTTCCTACTTTCTTCAGCTGTGACTTTTTCGAGCTTAGCGCCTTTACCCTGGCAACGCAGGTTTATTTTGAAATTCAAATTCTCCGCGCCTGGGCGAATTTTGGATTGTCGTGCAAGAAGCGCATTTTCTGAACGTTATTACTAGAGCCTCGGGCGAAAAATACAAAATCTCTTTGCGGGTCAAAACATTTCAGTGTGTACAAATATTGTGATGCAAAGATAAGCTGACCTTTCAGTTAAACTTTAAAAATTACAGAAAATACACTGCTAATTATTCAGTGATGATTCGCAATGCTTACGGAAGGAAATTATTTATGTTTATTAATAATAATTAATTAATTAAGTTTATTATTATTAATTAAGTAACTAAGTTTATCATTGAATTATTAAGCATCCCTAGTCTTTAAACTGTATATCCAGGTCGTAGTCGGTCGTTAACTCGTTAACAGTCCTTCTCGAACGTAGACGAACTAATCCTAATTCAACATTCAGCCTCTGCTTGTCGCACATCTACTCTCCCCTGTGATCCACCATCAAGATCAGCCAAGATTTCAAACATAGAAACTTCTTCAACAAATAGCAACACAATTCGAGCAAGAACAGAAATAAAAATTAAAGGGAATTTAAAATATCCGTAAGAACAAAATCTGTGCTGAAATTCGAAACGCTCAGATAAGATTCATTATGCGTATGGAAGGAATTTGAATATCCCCGCGTTCCCGACCGTATGGGGATAGCGAGCAAGGGGTCAGACGTTTGCAAACCTCAACCCGAAGGAAATGGATCGATAGCTTTGGTCGGGTTTGTGATACGTTCATAGAAGGAATATGTAGCAGGTGTCACGAAATACAGAGAGGAGGTGGTGTTAAGCAGCATTATAACACTTTAGTTATGATCGAACAAGAATCGCCAGTTTCCCAACTTCTTGGAGTAGAGGGTCCGATACTGGAAACATGTCACCAGATCCGACAAAACCAGTCGTTATCAAAATAGTGGTCCACTAGAACAGTGGTTCCCAACCTTTTTCATACCGCGTACCCCTAATCAAGGTTCGAAAAGGTTTCGTACCCCCTTTTTCAGAATGTGAGAAGGACGATTTTTATTAGAAATATATACAAAATCAATGAAACACTCGAGGCTGCTTTGTAAAATTTTTGTCAAATCTCGGCTCGACATCAAACACCATTAATTTTTACAGTCCGCCTGTTTCTGTGTTTGTTTGTTTTTTCTCCGTGCTTTCATCAAGCTGCATCGCAAACGTTTTCGTTAGCTCAATTCGCAACCTGAATGACAATCTCGCTTGCAGTGTCTTTGATTCTTCTTGGAACAAAATTGTTTGATACAGGAACAGATTATACGGCAATAGGCTAGCTGTTTTGGAATCAACATTATTTTATTGACTTTCACTAAGACTTGTAATCAGAGGCGTCACGCACGGGTTGGCAACCCCCTCCCGCCAAAGTGGTCGGCCAGACTTTTAAAAAGAAACCAGTAAGCGAAGCGCCACGATTTTTCTTAAAAACAGTTATTTTTTATGAAAAATATTTGGTAAAACTGACCTGCCAGTCAGTAAAATTACCTTGCCCCTCAAAAAACATTTTGGCTAGTGATGCCTCTGCTGGTAATATTATAGGCTTCGGCAATCAAAAATGAGTGAGGCGAGGGTTTGAAGCTACAGATTAAACCGATTCTGGTTCCTTCGCGCACCCCTTGCAAGGGTCTCACGTACCCCTTTGGGTACGCGTACCACCGTTTGGGAACCACTGCACTAGAAGCAGTGGAGAAACATATAGCCAGAATATTAAAGGTTAACTTCAGACATCGAGGCTGATATCGGAAAATAACAGCGAGATGGACATTGAAAATAACCTGTCCGAGCCGAAGGCGAGGCAGGTTATGGAAAATATCAGCCGAGCCGAAGGCGAGGTTGATATTTTGAAATGGCCGTCGAGCTTGTGATTCCGATATCAGTCGAGATGGAGGTATGTTAACTATTATAACTTTTTCGAACAGAATTTCCGCTTTTCGGGGCTGAAAATAATCCAGCCAATCACGTTTCAGAATTAGTCATAACAACCTCCGGGGAGGTTGATATGACAAATAACAACCGCTCCAGCAGGTTGTTATGACTAATTCTGAAATGTGACTGGCTGGATTTTCCGTGGCGTTTTCATTGTGAAGTTTATCGTAATATAACTGACCGTGGGTCATAGGAAGATATACATTACACACCTGTTCGAGAAAAGTTATTGATTATTATACTGGGAAACCCTCATGGTTTAGTTTTAGGGTAAAAGTTATACTGTGTGTTTCGTAAGTTAGTTCTCTTTCGTTTTTTCCTTTTTTGTCTTTTTTCCTTAGTATTTACTCCGTCTCCGTGGTTTGTGGTTATTTTGACGGGTTATAAATAAAATCATCATCGTCATCATTTAGTTAGTCGTTGTCTTTAATTCACCAGATTATTAGCGAAAGTAACTTGTTGTTCTAAGCCAAGTGGGAATTGAATGTCAGAGCCAACAGCGCCCTTCCCCTTGGACAAGCAACGGTCCTTCGCCAAATTAAAGTTTCCGTCACGTACAAATTCTGATTAGCTAATAAAAAAATAAATATGTCCGCAATTTCCGCCAAGGATGCTAATGACAGCTAAATAGCTTATGGTCACCTCGTTGCCTGTATTATTTTGTGGGTAGCATGGGATCATAATGCATTTTTGCACTAATTTGGCAGTTCACCGCAAACGTAGTAGCAGTTTGAAATTGTTCGCACATTACCTTGAGCTGTGTGTAAGTTGTTAATTCAGTGACGCAGTTTGTCGTTCTAGTTTCATTTTGTGTCTGAAAACTGTTCTTCCTTTTTCCAGTCCATCCTGAAAAAATGTGAGTGACAAACACAACCTTGGTGGATTTAGAATATCAGGATGGGGGAGCAACTAGAACACCAGGTAAGTTCCTTTGTTTCTTCATCCTTTACACAAATATCAGAGATGGAGAAGGACAAATGTTACGTAATTACGGAATGTTGCAGAAGGGACTTTTATCGTGAGAAATAAATATGAAGTAAATTTTGAATGGAATTTAGAAGTGTAGGCGCTTAGTGTAGAAGTGTAGCCTCATAGAGAAACCATTGCGGGGTCTCATGGAGAAAACCAAATATGGAGGAGGGGTGACAGGCAAGATAACAGGGGGTATGGGATAGTTCACAAAGCCTGAGTCATAAAGAGGGATGGGGTAAAAATCGCTTGTTCAATAGCGGAGATTAGGACATGGAAATACAGGGACTTTAGGAAAGTAAACAAAACACAAAAAAAAATTAAAAAAAATGGAATAACATAGAACTATTGGTTATCATACACAAGGCTTGGCAGAAGGTTAAAAATCTTCTGGAACATTTTGTTGAGCAGCTCTTTTTCTTTGATAGCCTAGTTGAATCACCGCTAATTTGATTTATTTCGTTGTTGTTTTTCCGGACATGGCATAAAGAAAAGAGATTTATAAATACACAAAGATAGGAAAACAAGAAAATATGGAACAACAGTAACCAAATGTTAGCGTATCTTGTATTTCTTGTTGTTCATTTTTTCTCTCTCATCTTCCTGTTTCACTATTTTTGTTCAACAAGAGCTAGAAGCTCATATGGCACTTTGCAAGGCTACAGGATGGAAGTAGGAATTCGTCAATTCGTGGGTTTGTCGTGGTCATATTGTAATCAAAACTCTTGAAGCAAAAATGATGATGAACTCATCCGGAGCACGAAAATGTATATGTTACTCGAAAGTATTGTTTGTACTTTAAGGAAATCAGTTGTAAGCAAACTCCCTTGAGGCGAAAATGATCATGGGCTCGTAGGGATCACGAAAATGTATATTTTGCTTTAAAGTATTTTTTGTACTTTGCGGTTAGGATTAGTAGGCTACTTTAAGGGATGGTCGGATCTGGGAACTGACAATTTCTGAGCCAAGCTTGTCAAGTGTCTAATTTTCAAGCCAAGTTTCATCGTCCTAGCACATCTGGAAGAACCTCGATGCACGATCACCGGAATTCCGGACTCCCTCCAGATCCCCCACAGTGTCCGAACCCGGTCCGGATCGTTCAGTGATGTATCTAGGGTTTGTGCTTGTTCTTCGAACCAAGTTTCATCCCAATCGCTCCACTCTAAGCGTGTCGCAAGATTTCCGGTTCTCCCCTCCACCTCCCCCCCAACATCCCTCGGATTACATCTGGACTTTAAATAGGACATTTTGAGACATGAAATCTTTCTAAATATCAAGTTTCATTAAGATTCGACCGCCCGTTCAAAAGTTATACATACCCCAAGATTCAGGATTCTCCCTCCCTCCACCCCCACCCCCCGATGGTATGATCAAGGAACTGACTAATTTTAAGCCAGTCATGTCAAGTCTCTAATTATCAAGCCAAGTTTTATCGTCCTAGCACGTCTGGAAGTACCTTCACTTGCGATCACCGGAAATCTGGACCCCCCCCCCTCTAACTCCCCCACAGTGCCCGAATCTTGTCCGGTTCTGTCACTGATGTTCACAGAGCTTATGCTTGTTCTTCCCACCAAGTTTTATTCCGATCGCTCCACTCCATGCGTGTGACAAGGTTTCCGGTTCACCTCTCCGACCCCTCCCCCACCTTCATCGGATCTGGTCCGGACCTTAAATGGGACATCCGAGGCGTGTAGTCTTTGTACATGTCAAATTTCATTATGATCGGATCACCCGTTCGGAAGTTATACATAAATATTCCTTCAACCCAAGCTGACTGCGAATCATATTTGACAGTGCAAAAACGGATACGTCAGCTAAATTTTATTCGAGCTATATTTCGGCCCTTCTTGGCAAGGGTCCTCTTCAGGCTCAAAACCGCTCAAGTTTTCCAACTTGAGCGGTTTTGAGCCTGAAGAGGACCCTTGCCAAGAAGGGCCGAAATATAGCTCGAATAAAATTTAGCTGACGTATCCGTTTTTGCACTGTCAAATATAAGTTATACATACCTCGAGATTTCGGATTCCCCCTCCCTCCACTCCCCCACGATGGTCGGATCGGGAAGTTGACTATTTCCAGGTTACTGGTCGGGTCCGTGACTTGCCTGCCAAGTTTCATTGTCCTAGCCCACCTGGAAGTAACTTAACTCCGTATCACCGGAATTCCGGAACCCCCCTCCAACTCCCCCCACAGTGCACGAATCCGGTCCGGTTCTGTCAATGATGTACTTAGGACTTGTACTTGTTCCTCCCACCAAGTTTCATCCCGATCGCTCCACTCTAGGCGTGTCACATGATTTCCGGTTCCCCCTCCGACCCCCCCACATTCATCGGATTCGGTCCGGACTTGAAATGAGGCATCTGACCAACAATTGTTTAAAACAAGACTAAAGAAATTTTTGTTGGAGGGGTGAGGAGCCACGATTCAGAGGATGAAGTGATAGGCTAAGTTAATATTTATTCATTTTTCTTATTACATTTATTTTTTTTTATTTTTTTTTTCTTATTTTTTTCTTATTAAAAAAAAATTATTTTGATTAATTAGTGTTGAATGAAATAAAGTTAAGTTGAAGTATTTTGTGGTAGCCGCCCAGTGCCAGTGCATTTATGTCTTCTCATGGGCGGTTACCTATCATGATGGATTATTATGTAATTTAGCAATAAATAAAATCAAATCAAATCAAACTTACTTCAACGTAGTTCAATTTATTTATAACCCGTCCGTCAAAAAACAGCGGAGGATATGTAGCACTAGTGACGGAGTACGACAAAAGAAAACAACAGATGTGCTCATGTGGCACTTGCAATGATAGATCAAGTTTCACTCGGATCCGATCGGATCAACCGTTCGAAAGTACGCGAGACACAGTATTTCGGATTCTCCTACCCTCCACTCACCCTAGGATAGCTGGATCGAGGAAGTGACTGTTTCCAATTTAATCTGATCGGGCCCTTAATACGCCTGCCAAGTTTCATCGTCCCAGCATCTGGAAGTAAATTTACTTGCCATCACCGAAATTCCGGGATCCACTCTCAACCCCACCCCCCACCGTGCCTGAATCTGGTCTGGTTTTGTAATTGATGTATTCAGGGCCTATGCTTGTTCATCCCACTAATTTTCATGCGGATCCCTGCACTCAAAGCATGTCAAGATATTTCCGGTGCCCACTCCAATTCCCCCCACATTCGCCGAATCCGGTCCGGACGTAAAATGGATTGTCTTGAGGCATGTGCTCTTTCCAGTTATCAAGCGTCGCTAAGATCCGATCACCCGTTTGAAAGTTATGCCTGTCTCAGTATTCCAGATTTTCCTTCCCTCCCCTCCCCCAACGATGGTCACATCTGGGAAGTGACTATTTTCAAGTCAGTTTGGTCGCGTCTCTGATTGCACCGGGTATGTTACCGGGCATGGAATTCCGATGTGCTGATGCCGCAGGATGTGAGGAACTCCTCAGTTCCAATTTGGTCCGATATCCATCAGCTACTGAGCAGCGATTCAGTTTCCCCCCTCAAACTCTGTAAAATTGACCTGTCAGTCAAACGGCTGATACCTATACTTTTCGCAAACTTTATTCAGAACGTAACTTCCGTAAGATTTATATTGTTGACAGAGAGATGGCGCCTAGAGATATTGGAGATACTTTAGCCAGGGATCAATCAAGCATCTGGCTAGGAAATGAATCTCGTGACATTTTTGAAATGAATCATATGGAATAAATTATGACGTGACGATCGAATTTCTGTCAATCCATTTTTCACCTTTTTCCTTTACACTTGTTTCTCCTTGTTTTTTGTTCCTAGGAAATTAGTTAACTTTGGACAGTTTGTATGTGAAAGTAGTTAAATGGGGACGATGTTATACTTAGCCGAAGTTTTATACTCAGAAATGTATCTACTTTTATTTTAAGAGACATATTAATAATATTTATTTGTGTACGAAGACCCGACAGACAAACATGAAAAAACTGACATTAGCCTACAAGTAACTTAAGAAACTTCTTATGTGCTTAATTCATTAAATTAAACCGGTTGTCCAGAGTATCCAACAAGGCCGTATCCAGGGGGGTTAGGGGGTTCACCCCCCCCCCCCCGAAACCCACAAAATTAATCGTTTTTTGTAGGCTTTAAAATCCGATCTATGTAATTTTGGTACTTTTTGGTCCGACCCGCGGGCAAAAACCCCCTAAAGGGCACCCCCCCCCCCCCCGAAATAAATTCCTGGATATGGGCCTGCAATGGTATCCAAATAGGAGAACAGGCTCGAGAACAGGTTATTCCATTTTTAATATGTGTCTCTCCAAAACGGGCCATGACTAGGGACCATTGTCCCTTTTTTCCTAGCAATATAACATCGGCGTGCTCCCAGTGGTAGCCCTTGATCCCCCACGATGAAACCAGTTAGAAATACCCCCCCCCCTTTAAAAACGGTCCCTTTTTTCCTAGTAATACAACATCGGCGTGCTCCAAGTGGTAGCCCTTGATCCCCCACATAATGAAACCAGTTAGAAATACCCCCCCCCCCTCAGTCTGTTTTGCTCCAGTCTCGGAGATATAAGATTAACTGATTTTCTCATCGCAGTGTATTTTTTGAATAATCACACGTGCCTCCCAATCTGAAGTCCTGGAAAATATATTTTGCACCAGCATACGCCTTCAGATTTAAGATTAACTAATCGTTTTCCTGAAGTGTGTTTTCGTATTATCTTACCTGTCTTCGAATGAACCGATGACGTTATTTGCCCCTGCTGGGGTTCTCTGTCCGAAGCCCTTAGGCTGGCTTAACCTTGGTAGCGTCGAGCGGTAAGGAACATTCAACCTTTCGAAGGCGTGTTTGGGATCGTAGTCTTTCGTTTAGGGAGGTCGGTTCTCTTTCTTGTACACTTACTTTTATTCTTCTTTCAGCTTCTCTTTGTATAAAACGTCTGATTAAATCAAGCACTCAAGAACGTCTATCTACTTTCAGCTCTAAGAAACATCTGCCTAAAAATCTCCACATAAATTTCCTAGTTTTGCTTACTGCGTAGTAGCAATTCTTAAAGTTCAACTTAACCGCACTCAAATAACACATAAAGGTTAAACCAAAGTCTTGATAGTAGACGACTCAAACTCGCTCCATATATGGCGCTATCCCCAGCGATTTACGTTGGGTCTCTTAAGGTTAAACCAAAGTCTAGATAATATTAGACTGAAATAGCGACAAACGGATGTCGGGAAAAGCCACAAAGCTGATACGACTGTTCGTTTGACAATTTCCAAAAGCTTGAATTATTTCAATTATTACGAAAGCTAATTTTGATAATTAATATCTTAAAATACTATTCGTAACACTCGTTATCCCTTACAAAGTTTTGACTCCGACAAAACAAACTATGCCCACTGCCAGTACTTGATTTTGTAAACGCTTCATTTTATGCTACTTAGCTTATTTTATTTTTGTATTCTAAAATTTTGGTCGACCTGTCTAACTTCCAGTTACAACAGATGTTCCAGTTTTCGGTATCGGCTTTTCAGAATATGCAATCAAACATTTTTAGAGCCTCTACCCTTCTTTTGCCTAAAAGCTATCGTGAGCTGCGACTTGCGAGTTTTTACGCCCGAAGCCCTTGCTACACAGCACACAAGGCTGTATACTTTCCTGGCAAAAGGTATTTATACAATTGTTAAAATAAAAGAGTTTAAAATAAAATACTACATCCCTTCCTCCTTTCGAAAAGATTTCGTTCTGGTTAGGATTTTATTTTTAGTTTATCAAAATCAAGTGTTGACTTGGCTAATCCACCCACCAAGAATTCAATTTTTCGTTTTAAGCAGTTTTTGGTTTAAGTTTTTAACACCCCGATGAAAATATTTTAAAAATCAAATGAAATTAGACCACTCCCAATTCAGATTATTTATCTTTAAAGCGCATCTGAGACTTGGTTTAAACTTTTGACACGGCGTAACAATCGAGAATTAAATACGTTAACAAACACGTTAACTTTACCCTTACATTAGCGTGACGCAAAACGACAGACAATACAGACAACGGACGATCAGCAACTACTCAGAAGCACAGTTTACAATATAATATGATCAAGGCAATATAACTAGTTAATTAATTTTTTTTTTCATTTGTTTATTTATCTTATTCATTTGTTTATCATTATTATTTTCTTTTCTTCTAGATATACTTTATAATCAAGGTATTCGGCCCTTCAAATACATGTAACGATTTACATACTAAGCTGTACTTAACATATAAAGCAGAAAGAATTGTGGCCCCGCGGCCCTTCAACTACATTTGAATTTTATAGAAACCTGCTGTAAAAAAAATGAACACTAAACAAGTAATGGTTGGCCTGAGGCCCTTTGAATATATGACATTAGTTATGTGCATGCAGCTATGCAAAATAAAACACTACAAACTTCAATGTTACTGCTGTGAACAGCCCGCGCTGTGAAAAGTCTCGACACGGTACAATCTGGCTACGAGTTCACGTCTCGCACGTGTATTCTCGGGACGCATCAATATGAGATTCAGCTCATCAACTGAGACATCTACCGGAATGGTTGCAAAGAGTTCCTCGCCTATGATTTCCGTTGGGGCGGTTGACAAAACATCTTCCAGCTGTTCAGATGAAAATTCGGCTGGAATGGTGATGAACAATGGTTGGCTGACGAATACTTCCATGCTTGGCTGTCCATTGAAGGCATCCTCATTTGGTGTGTTAGGGAGGAATTAGTATTTACATCCCCTCCTAATTCCTCTGGTACAAATGCTGGATAGGTCGGCATGACATCATCTGCGTATACCTCGACGGCTGCTTCAAGAAGCTCCGGCGATTCGGCTTGTTCTCTGTTCTCCATTGACATGGGTGGAGTCTGGGGCGATCCCATCCTCTTCTTCGGTTTTGGAACGTCGTCTCATCAAATAGGGGTTTATAGGTGCGTTCCCTACTGTTCCTCTGTTGGCGTTATCGGAGCGCTGCATTGTCGAACGCCGTTGTGAAGGTTAGCCTCACGTTTCATGATGTAAGCAGAGCCGTTATCAGCTGTGCTCTCTTCTTCTCCTAGTTGAAACTTCTGCTGATACAGACTTAGACTGGTCCGCATGCACGTGACTTCTAATTTGGAAGACAGATGGCGGTGCATTTCGTTTCTTCACACAAGATTGCACGTGACTTCGAATTTGGAGCGAAGAAAAACAGATGGCGTTGCATTTCGGTTCTTCTGTCACGACGCTGGCAAGTTTGGTGTTTGGGAGCGATGACTGGTTCTTTTCTTCTTCAGAGAATGCTCCACGCTCCACGAACTGCTCCTCCAGGACCTGGATTTCTGCTGTGAAGACTCATCATAAGGACTAGTTGGCTCGGCTTCGCATTGACCTGTAATATAAAATAAACGCAGTATATCTGGAAAGACTTACTTAATCGCTTATCGCGATTATTTTGGCGTCTTAGTCCTTTCTAACAGGTACTCCGTTCTTTCTGTTGTTTGTATGTGTGCTCCGAACTATTTAAAATACCTCATTTTTACGTTTAAAGCCCATCACATGATAAACCGCGAACCATGTGAGCATTTTAAACTTCTCGCGACTTCTCTTTCGGCGTTTAAAAGGCGCGACTGATAACTCAGCCGCAAGTTTTAGCTTTTTAAATCGCGACATAATCCATTTAAACTGTCTGTACTGCGGTACGGTAAACGATGTAATAAGCGACTTTTAACATTTCTTGTAACGACCGGGAGTTGAATGGTGATACTGGATCACATCTAGCGTATACTTGCTATCAAGAAAAAGGCTCGGAATAAGATCCGGATTAATATCTCTGACCATTGACCAATGGTTGACACAGTGTTCGTGACTCCGTCTAAGTTCTGAAAGACTCAAAACAATAATTAGTAAAACCTTTGCTCAGTTTGTCTATCAATCGACACCTATGAGTGTTCAGCAATTATTTAAAATCTTGGACTCAATGTTACCGCAAAGTGACGTCAGTCACTCGCGTGAAGCAAAAAGCCAAGCTACTTCAGCGATAGCAATACTGAAAATTCGTTGCTGCATAATCTCTACAGGTTTTGTTTGTGTCATAGCTTTCAGGCATAATCTGTTACTTGAGCTCCGTGACCTTTCCTTTTCAGCCGGGAAGCGAATTTTTATTTTTCACTTGGAGAATGCTTGGAACAAACAACAAGACCAAAGTTTTCGATGGGATCCCACAAATTTAATATTTCTGAGATTCAATTTGACACAACTGAGTTTTTTTTTTTTTTACAGTCAGTCATTCTAGTATCATAATGCGGTCATAATGGTAACTGATTAATTATTTCTGGGCAATCTGTCGTTACGCCACATAACGTACGCAAAATAAATCAAAATAATGGACGGGTAAAATACCATGTAGATTCTGTCAAGGGGACCAGCAGTGATCGAGCTCACTCAAAGATTTGCTAGTGCATGACATCACTACACGATACTAAATTTAGGGTTGCACGCTCAAATGAGCGACAGCTCATTTTTTTTTTTTTTTTCTGTTTTGAACAACAATAGACCTACAGTAAAAACATAATGTGCACTTAATATTAAAACTCTGGGTCTATTATAGTTTTAATACTACGATTTCTTTCATTTGTTCTGAAATAGGAACGAAAATAAAGCACAATCATGCTAGTGATTTCCAAAGCAACACTTGTATGGCAGGCTTATGAAGCATTCCCACTGTTTTGTACCCCATTTTATTTTTATTTTTAGATACCCGCGTAGCAACTATTTCTTTAACTTATTATAAATTTACCCCTCAAATAAAAGCAAAACAACAACAAAATTATTTTCTATTTGTTTGCTACGCATCCTCCTCCACTTAGCAACGTCTACCGCGGTACAGTATCATCCTGGTACACTAATAACACGCAGCAAAATAACATGTCGAATAACAATAAGTCAGAGCTGACCGCGGCGCATAAAACAAACGGCACACAGGTTTCTTATCTAAGTTTTTTTTTTTTTTTTTTTTTTGAAGAATTTCACTGTGTATGGATCCTTTCGCTTCCCGAAATGAATGGTCCGACAAAACTATTGCCATAAGGCTTTTACAATGTGGACATCTAGGGCTGTATAGCTCATCCTTCTCTAATACCCCGGCCGGTAGTAATTAGAGACACATGGGCCACAAAACCAATGTTCTCTGTACGGTTTTTCTAAGTAGTTCAATTTCGCACTTTCGCTGATTGTTAGTTTCTCTCGCGAATTTCAACATGCTCATCTGTCCAATGAGCCTTTCCTGCGTATCCAAAAGTACATCTTGCACGTCTGCCAAATGACCTTTGATTACTCCTATTTCTCTGTCCTTATTCTCAATCTTTTTAAACGGAAACTTATTATAATTTCCAGTTTTTCTCTCATCCTTCCTGTAATAAAAGAAAATACTGCAATCTACTTATTTTCTATTTATTAATCATGATATTATTTTCTATTAGTTTCTGGTAAATATGGGCTTCCTAATTTATCATACCCAAACCTCTCCGGTCGGCGGGTTTCTCTCGACGTTTGTCTGGACCCTCTGGTTGCCAGATCAAACCTCACACCTTGGAGTGCGCCATGCCTCGCAGCTTGTGTGCGTAATCTTAAAGCCTCCGAACGAACCGTAGGATGACTTAAAGCTCTGTCACGAATTAAAATTGGTGGTGGACTACTAAGATCAATAGGGCATTCCGACTCTGGATGGTCGGAATCAAGCTCTCCGAACGGTCCCCTCAATTCAGGCATACTACCCGAACGATTACCCTCATTATTAACCCTAACACCGGGTTCTAACTCGAGTCCGGACTGACCCGAGTCTTTACCAGAACCTTCGTCCTGAGGGCTTGTCCCTCCGGCTTCTGGTAATCGTGGTACTTTACTATTACGAGACTGAGGTGTCTCGATCACCGTCTGATTAGGTGATTCTTCTTCCGGTCGGACAGGGGAAAATTCAGGGGACCCGTCAACCCGTGAACTGGACTGGGGAAAATTAATAACCCCGGATGGACCCTCAGTATTAACAGGATCACTACGCTGATCCGGAACAACTGGGCTCTCGAACTGGAGGCGATAGTTAGGTGGATCGAGTGACGGTAACCAAGCACCCTCTAAATTTTCGTAGTAATCACGAGATGGCGTGATACCTGGTCTTGACATTGGTTCCTCGCCAAAAGTTGGTGTGGAACATCTAATTCTCGCCGGTGTGAAAAGTTCTCTTTTCACTAGTGCGTCATCTAGTGACTCACTCCCGAAACTTGAAGAGCTTCCTAAACCTTGACGCCGAACAGGCGTTTCTGTGTAGGGGTCATCCCAAGCCATATCTTCAGAACCCACAGAATAGCGTCTTTTACAGTCACCATGTTCATTTGACTGGTCAGTATGGTACGGTTGTAATGTTAAAGGACGGGTCAATAGGGGAATTTTACGGAACTTTGGAAAATCCTCCCCCGGTTCAGAACCCAAGACCGGAGATTCCGGTCTAGAAGTAAAATTACCCGTGCCGATATCATACATTTCTTCAGTAAGCAGGTTTGGTGCATTGTGACCTGAAATAACTTTCCGAGCCGAAGGTGTGTTGTCCCACCAAGTAACTGTTTTCCCGGTGCGTGAACTTTCAGGTTTACCCCCGGCCGTTTCTTTTGCGAGAGTGGGTAACGGAAGAATAGTGGGCGGAGATAACGGATCAGTAGTGGGCGGGGATAACGGGACATTTATGGGTATGGGTAGCGGAATTTCCTCAAAATCAGGGGGTACGATCAGTTCATCCTGGACGACGTCTTTTTCCCACAAACTCCTGGGAACGTACGTCTTCAAACGATTATAATGGACAACTTCCACCCGTCCGTCTGATAGTCGTGTGATTTCAAAATTTAACCCATTCTCTAAAATTGCCGATACCCGGTACGGTCCTGCCCATCGTATTTTGTCTAATTTTCGTAGCCGCGCGTCGGGTGGAGTATGCAACAGGACGAGAACGCCCACCTTTATAGGTTTCTGATTCTCATTTCTGTTGTAATAAAACCGTTGCCTCTCCCGACCAATGTCAGAGTTTTCTCTGATCATTTGGTACGCAGTTCTTTGTCGGGTAATCATCTCTGATTTGTAATCGGAGTCCAAATTATAGTAAACTCTACTGTTTATGACAGTGTCTGTCGGAAAACGAACGTCGCGAAGGAACATGGCATAGAACGGATTATCTGAGATGGATTCATGAAAAGCCGTATTCATAGCAAACTGGACATAACGAAGTTGATCCTCCCAATCAGAGTGTCCCCTATCTTTAACATAAAGGCTTAAAATGTTTGCAATATCCCTATTCCGTCTTTCTACCGCCCCGTTACACATTGGATGGTAAGCAGATGTACGAAGTTGCTTAATGTCTAGAAATTCAAGGATGCCCTTGAAAACCGCGTTTATGAATTCTGAACCCTGGTCGCTAATTAAACGTTCACAGGCTCCGTAAACCAGAATGAAATTCTCAACGAACGCTCTGGCAACAGCTTTTGCTGTTTTATCCGCTATGGCCGTCAGAACAATATATTTCGTGAAATGGTCAGTTATAACGACTATATACTTTGATCCTTGCCTAGACACAGGTAAGGGACCTAATAAATAAATGCCTACCATATCGAGTGGTCTCAATGATTCGGGAATGGTGCCCAAAGGCGCCCTCGGTGTATGGTTAAGACCTTTTCGTTGACAGCAGTCAAGGCAACACTGAACGTATTGTTTGACAACATTGTACATGTTTCTAAAGTAAAAACGGTTGCGCACGCGTTCGTATGTCTTGAGGAACCCGAAATGACCCGATATTTTAGAATCATGGCAATCAAACAGAACTTCCGGGATAAGCGAGCGGGGTAAAACCGGTACTACCCGCAGATCCGATCTACGGCAGTTTTGATACGGGGTGTAAACGTAACAAAGTAAGCCATCGTCTAGAACAAAATTTTCGATTTCGCGCAGAACTTGATTTTCGATTTGTGAGGGCAAATCACTGCCCTGCTGAAGATAGTTACGTACCGCAGACGAAAACCCGTCTTCTCTTTGCAAATTACGCAGTTCTTGTGAAGAGAACTGGCTGTCCGCCCCTGGTACCACGGCCATTATTTCGAGATTTGAATCAGCCGTCGGAAGGCGACTGAGTGCGTCCGCGACAACGTTTTGAGCCCCCGGAATGTGTGTAATCTCAAAATCGTACCCCTGCAGTTCCATCTGCATTCTAGCCCACTTCCCGGTGAGATCCTTCCCTGTGCTCTTCATCAACCACTGAAGAGGCTTATGATCCGAGGCAACAATGAATTTTCTACCAAGCAAGTAAGGGCGAAACGACCTAATGCAGTGCGTAATGGCTAAGGCCTCCTTCTGAACCGCGGCGTGTTTTACCTCTGCGTCATTGAACGTACGTGATGTGTACTGCAAGACCTTTGTACCCCATTTTGAATTTGTGTCAAAAATCCCCCACACGCCTTGTTGCTGGCGTCGCAATAAATTTTCATCGGATTTGCTGTTCGACTAAGATCTGGAAGACCAAGGATAGGTTCTTCCAATAATTTAGACCGAAGCTGTTCAAAAGCCTTCTTTTCTTCATCACCGAAAACAAAAGACACCTCCTTTTTCGTAAGTTTAATAAGGGGCGACGCTATGGCAGAAAATTGGGGAACAAATTTCCGGAAATATGAGAATAGACCTATGCAGGATCGCAATTCACTGACGTCTTTCGGATACGCGAGGTCACGTACGGCACTTAACTTATTAGGATCGGGACGAATTCCATTTTTATCGACACGGTGACCCAAGAAAATAACTTCTTCCTTGAAAAAATCACATTTCCGCGCTTTCAACTTCAAACCAGCTTTGCGAAAAGCTGCAAAAACTTTAGTCAACAAAATCATGTGTGAATCGTCGTCATCTGAGGCGTTTATCACGTCATCGAGATAAACGGCGACCCCTTCATCAAACAGATGTTTTAAAATTCGATAGTAGTATATAAAGGCGGGAGCTACCCCACCCCCACCCCAATTTCAAAACCCCATTTTAACATCAATTTCTTGAATTTTAACATCCTTTTTACCAAATAATCCCCCTTTTTATAGATATTTTGATTTTCTTATTTCCCAAATAAAGGTCCTAAGAAATAGGAAATATTACCCTTTAATACATATAAACTACTACTTCTTTTTAGATTTTTAATTTTTCAGTTTTTCATTTTTTATCCAAATATAATAGAATTTCTGCTAAATCAACAACTGCTCAGAGTTATATAAACTAGCCTACTACTTTTTCATTTTTACTGAGTAAACAGTTCTACATCAACATATTGGTCAGAGTTCTTATTCACTCTCATAATAGGCTGCAAAACCAGATTTTTCTTTAAAAGTAACTCATCAGCAATTGCATTATATCTCTGTGGTATAAACAAATCACAGGCTTTGTTATTATGATGAATAACCACAACCAACTTATCACCATATTTTGTCTTGGCCATTCTCATTTTAACGATGCTATATTTCAATCCTAGAATTAGTTCTTCCTTTCTGATTGTCTCATTGTATTTATTCATTCTAATTGTTGACAAGACTTCTTTTAGCGACTCCATTTATTAGCGGCTGATTTTATTTAATAAAAATCCCAATCGCTTGAAACATCTGGTAATAGAAGCCAACCACCTTTATCACATAAATGCGATAGATAGAGACGCAGTACTGAGTTTGCGTGATGATGTGATGATTACCGATTTTGAACTTCATAAAATATTTTTGCAAAACCCCACACCCCCAGACTTTGAAGAATAGTTGCGTTAAGCACACGCAAAGCAAAATATTGTAATGGCTATTAGTCTGGGGGGCCCCTGAACAGGGAAACTCCGAGGAGTTTTTTGAATCGCTACAAACTGCCGTCAGTAGGATTCGATCTTGCGAGGTCTGTGGAATGTCAAGTTAGAACGGGCCAGTGCGCTAACCGATTAGACCACGGGGTCCTCATTCGACTGGCCAAGCTTATGTTTTCTGATGTGATATGACTCATCGGAAAAAGTTGCAAAACCTCTCGCCTCCAGACAAGTAATACGGAAAGTTAAGAGGTGCGATGGAGTTGCACCCCGAGTTTTTGGTTGTTGTGGTTGTTGAAGGGTTGTATTAAATGTCTGGAGACGGCTCCGACTTGAGGAGTTTTTCCCCCGCCATCACCCCCTACTAACAGAAATTGCTAGCAGTGGGATTCGATCCGATGACACAGAATAGCAGGGTCAATTACGTTAGCTAGACGCTAGACCGTTACACTGTCGGAGCTAGTCGTGAGATCTGAAGGAAGGTTTTAAGATGAGAAAACTGGAGACAATTAGGCTACGAAATTAATGGTGGGTACTGGTTATGAATGATGCAGGTAATTATTGCGCGTAGAAACTGGATCTGAGAGTTGGAGCACATTGAACGTCTTATGAAGAGAATACCAGAGAAAATTATGCTTTGCGTCACGAATCAATGTTTGTCTGAATTCATCCACCACCCCAAGGGTCTGGGTGAGGGGTTGGACACTGGTGTACCACAGTTCCAGGAAGAGAAGGTGTACTGGGTGGTGAGGGGTTACTCACTTGGACAAAGGTGTACTGGGTGGTGAGGGGTTACTCAGGTACTGGTTATGAATGACGCAGGTAATTAATGCGTATATGAATATGAGGATAGAGTTTTCAATCTTATGAAAGCAATATACTACACTTTGGGTAATTTCTCTTGATTTATTATGGAATTATTTTTACAATATTTATAACCATTCAAACGGACTTGCTTCATATATTTTTCGCGAGGAAAGAATTTAAATGTTTTACGCATTTCCCCTTCGCGTTGAATGACCTCTTCAACCGTTAATTGTCCGCATTTTAACATCACTGACAATTCAGTGTAAAAATTATAAGCGGTTTTATGCTCTGACT